>VTON01000100.1:0-552733 GCA_009617725.1 Hydropsyche tenuis
TTCCAATACACACATAATTTTTCTAATGCACACAAATTTTATTAAAATTCTCACCCTAAATGCACATCTATTTTATCCCACGCACATTAAAATTATCCCCTTTTCATTAAAAAATCCCAAAAATCGGCAACCCTGTTCACAACACTCGACACCACACCATCTGTAAAAGGATCTCTAAAGCGTTATGCGCATAAAACCCGATATTTTTCCATGGCTAATGAACGTAAACGACTCCGGGACATTTCCCGGGTCACGGAGGCTTCAAGGTGGCTGTGTGCACCCAGCACCCCGCCAGGTCATTGTCAATCGATCGTCCAGGTGCAAGGCCGCTCCTCGCGGTCACTCCATTCAGGACGACCTATATCGATTCATCGGGATGTCTGGGTGTAACTGGGTATGCCTAGGTACGCCTAGGTATGCCTAGATGAGCCCAGACTCGTCTCGATGATTTCGGGGAGGCCATTCAGATCGTGAGAGGTCATTAGTGCTGTGGAGTGGAAGGGTGTTGATTGTGCGTGGTTTCGGTTATGTGATGTGGTTGAAGTGTCGGATTGTTTGAAGTGTGTTTGGGAATTGTGACGGAAATTCAGAGCAATTGTGGGTGGATTGGGTGGGTGGATTTTTTTTAGTATAAAATTTTTGTAAGTAGAGCGAGAAAATTGATGATGTATTTTGTGACGATCCATATATTCATATCAGGTTTGACGTTGAGTAACTCGACGCTGTAATACTGAGAGTTGTTATATTCTGAAAACCGACGATTTCCACGAAGTAATTACAATTTTGAAAAATAATCATCCCTTTAGTGTACGCATGTGGATTTTAAATGGAAAAATGTTCCACATGCATCCTTAATGATTCGCGCTAACGGTAGACGTGACATTTTACAGAAAACACATCCATCAATTACGACACTGAGGATCTTGTTTGTTTGATATTATATTATATTATAATAACAAAGTGAAATAGACGTAAGACTATATGTAAATTTTTTGAATGTCAAGAAGTCGACATGTTAGTCTTTTCTGTGATCCTGCGGGATCAGCCCTGATCCGATTTTCCTTCACCGTATGACATTTTACTAATACGCCTATCGTCTTATAGGAATTTCCCAAGGTTTTGTCTTTTTTATCCTAAGGAAAAACTCTCGCGCGAAAAACCTTTAACATTCATCGGATGCGGACGAAAAATAAAGATTTTCCATCAAAATTTCAAAAGTTTAAAGACGCACTTACCGAAGAGAGTGTACCTGTCGAGATTTTTCCGCCACGTCAAGATGAAAATTTTAATACTTTTCACCCTCAATATTTTCCAACGGTATTTGTAAATTTGATACGAAGCAAATATTTCTACAATTACAATAATTTTTTTTCCGCAAAAACACTTCAACACGTTTTACATCATTTCAATTAATTCAAAAATTCTCAATTTATATTATTTCCGTAGAGTTATTTTTTTAACAAATTGTATTTTTCAATATTATTTATTCATTGTAATAATTCGACAACGACAATCGTGATATTTTAGGACTATCCACTCATTTTATGCTTCAAGTATGCAAAGGTTAAGTTCCCTAGTACATGAATATTATTATATTATATTGTGTGACTATTTCAAGGGTTATCACCCAGGTATACGTACACGTTCCAGTATCACAAGTGTATTATTAACTCTAAGAAACCCTTTATACCCCGATAATAATTCACATCTGGATACAAGTTCCGTTAACCGAATATATAAATTTTACAGATATTATGCAGTTACGTTTTAATATACATTACAGTATCGTTTCTCTTTGATTAATTTATCGAATTTTAATACGGAAGAATATAAAATTTCATTTTCACGAAGCACTCTTCGCAGCGTTCTAATGAATTTTTCAAACAATACCACCCCGTAAATTCTCAATATTGCGTTGTTTTGCCATCCGGTTTTAACCGAAAAAAATAAAGCATTCTCCGATGCGATTGCAATATGGTTAAATATTGAGATAGCATCGTCATAATTGGCTCTCGAACGAAAAGGAAGTAGGCACTGTATATAATGACTGCGCGGTTCGCCCGCCGCGCTCGAATGCTCGAAATGAGCTTTCACATGGAACGGAGAAAGCTTTTGTTTGGTCCCAAATGAAAAATCGTGATGAAAATGTTAATGCGACGAAAAAAAATAATGGCAAAAATAAAAACGGAGCTCGCAGGACGAAGGAGAACTCGGCGAACTCGCGTCATCCGAGCGTAACGCTTTTTAATCGTCCGAAATCAATTTTTTTTCCACTTATATTTAAAAACACGATAAATGCGAAATGCGGAGAATGCTCAAAATTAAAATGGAAAAGTTTTGCGAGAGAAAAATATAGACTCGTTTCATTTGAGAATTCCAACGCACTGAAACTTCGAACAATACTACGAATGGATTCGATGCGTCGCCTCCAATTTTCTGTATCGTAATTTATAGATTTTCATGACATTTGAATGGATGTTCTGTTTAGAGAGACCGTTTATGCATATGTAAAATAAATTCTAATATGAAAACGTAAACCGCCAATTAGAGATGAACTTTTGCAACATCACGCATCGCGTAATTTGACCAATCTTTTTTGATTTTCACTATCGAATCAATGAACTAGAATATTATAATTGATTCAAATTTAATATAATTTTTATATCATAAGAAATACTCTTTTCGTTGATTATTTTTTCTTATTGTAAACAAAATAATAAATAAAGCCCCGCACTCGTTTAACAACAATTACATTATAACGTACATTATTTCACGACAAGGTCGTAGTGAATCACACCTTATTACACATGGATAATATTAAATTGCTTTGAGATCCATACATATATTTACAAGCACGTGAAAATCTTTGTTTATCCATGAATAATAACGATATATTTTACATCTCGCGAGACTTTCAACATCGCTCCGGGCACAACGTAACACAAAGTCGGACTCGCTTATCGAATGCGCAAAAACAAAAAAAAAATTGAATGTATAATACATTAAACGCGAAAATCAAATGCGTAAAAAAATTCCTACGTGCTCTAACATACATCGTTGACCGTCATGTTCAAAAACTCGGAAAAGTTCAGTCAACAAAGGACGAGCGAGTACTTTGATGGAATTAAAAGCGAACTTTTTCATTCGTCAGGAATAAGCTTAAAGCTCGCGAAACAAAATATATTTTTTATGGTTTAATTTCCTGGATCTAATTCTGTGAAACGTGAGCCGTTTAAATTGAAAACGCTCAATCATAAAGAGTAATCAATGAATCATATTTTTTTTTACACAAAGCTTATAGGAATCGAACACGCGTGTTTCGAATTACAAAATATTTCCAGGAAAAACATATGAATCAATATGAAACGAAAATTGATGAAGTATTTCGTTTTATAAATACAGGTAGAATTTAATGGATAAATGAGTGCTATGATAGCACTGCTATCGTATTAATTTTATTTGGTGTAATTCATTTGTACGCACAGCCTAATCAATACTCGTTTATTGCGTTATTTAATAATTTACTCTCCGTAACATAGATTTGTCAAATTAATAAAACATCTTACATTGTATGTTATATATCATAATTAGGCTTTAATTAGAATAAAGAGGTTTTTCTCATGTTCATTTTCTTAAATAGTCAATCAATTTTCGGACTCGCTGGGCACACCGAAAGTTAATATTATGCAATGTATAATAGTAAATATAATAGATAAAAATAATTATATATTATCAACTTGATATTATTTTTATCTTGAAATTATTTTCATTTTTAATAGGTATATTCAATAATTTAAAAAAAATCGAAGGAATCAAAAAAGCTTTGTCATTTAAAGTAATAATGCATAGCAGTGATGGACCGTGTGTAGTTGACCATCTCTCAGAAAAACGAAAAAATTAAGGTTTTTAAAGATGATAATCTTTCAGAATGGATGCGATAGATAAGAAATTATTAGCTAGCTGCTTAATATTTGTTAGCTTATTAAAATGTATTTATCGCACCCTTTTCGAAAGAGTATCATATTTAAAAACCTTAATTTTTACATTTTTCTGAGAAATGTTCAACTTTAAGTACATGATCTACCACTAGCGTCGTTACCCTATTGTAAAATAGACCATATAGGTTATACATGACAATGATAATGAATTAATTTAACGATTTCAACCTATCATAAAACACAACATTTAAAATAAATCATTAGAAATACATAAAATAAATACCACCAAAAAACTTCCTAGCAACTCGAAACTATTTATACGGGACCCAGATATTTCGAAACAAGATAGCCTCACACAAAACCGAAACACCCATCAAACACCATTCACCCACAAACAAAACTATTCATCCCCCAAATCAGCACACCAACTTTCCACACGCCCAAAAATCAACGCTTTCTTTCATACCTAACAACCCGTCGATTTGAACATCCACAAAATCCAAAAGCTTCCTTCGTCTCAGAATAATCGAGCTTTTGCTCTTTCTAGGACACGACCACCACCCATAAACCACCCCCGAAGTGGGCGTACCCTAATTGCGAGCGTCCCGTTAAGCCGGTAACGCGCATAATTAACGGCCGTTATACGCGTCGATAAATTTCAGTTAAACGGCGCTGACGCTTCATTTTCGGCTGATGTTTGCTTTATTTTTCGGGAAATTTTAAGCGGTGTGGATTTTCGGTGTCGCCTAATTGGGTGGTTTTGCGTGTTTTTCGTGCGTTTTTATTGTGCGGTTGATTGTCTTTTATTGCGGCTCATTTGAATTAATGATCGACGAGTTCGTGGGATGTTCGAGTTTTCGGGTGTGTTGCCGTTAATTTTTATATGAAGGTGTTGTTTTTAATTGTTTTTTTTAGTTGTTAAATGTTATGGGAGTATATAATATTTAGGTAAAACTATTATTTTATTTTTCTATATAGAAAAAAATTCGAATTTTTCTCAGCATTTTCATCGATTTTTTTTTAAATAATAGTAAATTATACAATCTGAATTATTATCGTACAAAGAATACTATATTCATCTTTAATTAAAAAGTCTGATATTTTTTGGGATTAAAATTTTGTCCCAAAAGGATATTTTGCATATAAAATACTGCAATGATAATATGGGATGCAGATTTTAATCTTTCTGAGGTGCATAATGGACAGTGAGGTTTTTAAAACTATACATTTTCGTATTTGCGCATGTAGATGTGAAATTCAAAGGGAAAATATAATATTTTAATATTTCTAATGTGGTTCTTGAAAAAAAAAAATAACGTCAAATGTAATATAATACTTAGGAAAAATCATTACGTTAATTAAATGAAAACATCAGTAAAGTGAAAAAATTCCTGATTACGTAATATATTGCGAAAAACAATTAATTAGCAAATCATGGAATTTAATTATTACTCTTGAATATTTTTTTATCTTATCTTTTCTAACTTTTAATTGAAATACGAAATCCGTGATCCTACAAAGCGATAGATTCAAAAGTAACACTCTCTAAAGGCAAAGCAAATATTTGAGAGAGCGAATTAAAAATTAATCTCTCGCAGAATTTCGATTTTTAAAAAAATGTGAATATTTATTTCAAACATCTCAATTTCCATCGACACCTAAATTACTATATTATACATTAATATTTACCAAAAATTATAAACTCAAATTTATATAATAGAAGTTATATATTGATTGACATACAATACAAAGATCGTGCTTTGTGTAAATCAAACCAATTCATCATATCTGAACTATTCGACTATTCAACAAGATTATTCGTATGTCGGGATACGTTTCGATTTCCAGCTTGTTTAATTAAGCAAGTTTACAAACGAATGCAATCTGTGGCGTGCTAAGCAATATTCTGAGAAAACCGAAACACAGAAACGCGTATACATAAATAAATGAGCGCGAAGTCAAATTTCAGAGCTTTACAAGCTTCCTTCGCATTTGAATACATTAGCATAAACAGTAATTTCTCACGTCAACCGAATTTTTGGTAGAGTCCTGAAAGGACTTTGTTTTAAATTTATCCCAGCTAGCGTTATTTGTACCGCTGAATTTCACTACCCTTTTGCGGCCGACCTTTTATGCGTGCGGGTCAAACGAGGTGTGTTTTTTTCATTTTATTTTTTTCGAGTGTCGAATTTAATTTGTAATTTGTGGAATTAAACTAATTATTTCGGGAAAAATGTGTGCAAAATAAACAAAAAAATATACGCGAGTTTTTCGGCGTAGGTTGAAAAAATGATAAACAAAGTTACTACTTTGCGGTCGTTTTGTTTTTGTTTATCGTTCAACTTTTTGAATTTGATGTATACAAAATTATCGGTGTTTGTGTTCTAAGGCATCATCCCGCGTTACAAGGAAAGGTCATTATACTGGTTTCAAGGATGAATTTTTAATCTTTTTTTTAAAGCGTCAACGTTTTGACGTTTATTTACTTTGATGTCTTCTTTGTCTTTTCTTTTTGGAAAGTGTGTCGAAAAATTCGGGGAAATTCTCATCGGCGCGAATTTCCCTCGATATCGATCCATCTTGTTAAGTGCGGCTTGAAAGTCACTTACCTGTTGGCATGACAAATAACTTTCAAGTTATGAAAACAAACAAATTTCCTACAATATTGATATTGAAAATTGCTAAAGCTCCCCGCTGTCTCGACAAAAGACTCCACACATAATATATGTATACATCATTACTTAAAAATTTCCATTATTTAGATAAGAAAATTTCAAAGAAACATTTCCACTTTGCATTTCGCAAAAACAACCAGCTTCGACACCCTCTCTTATTTACCACCGGCCAAAAAAAGCACTGTCTAGTCTGAAACAAAAGCGAAACGTTTGCACAGTAGACAGCACTGACACTTTTATGTAGGTCGTGTCGGAAAATTTTCAGCATCGACACATCCTGAAAAACGGACAAGCCGAACTGTCAATGCGCATCGGCCATTATGACATCGCAAAGTGCAATGGCGCATGAAACGTCTCTTTCGCATTAAACATGACGTTTCAGCATTACACCGAATAAATATGAACATTTTGCATACGATAAATATATGAATACGAATGCATAAAGGCATTATGCGGGGCGTATAAATAAATATTGTACGTACAAAAGTGTAGACATAAATTCGGCGGAAATGTTGCGATGAAATTTTCCATACGCTTCAGGTGGAGACATTATCATATTCAAATTCGGTTCTTGTATGTATGTTATTCATTGAAATTTCGTATGAAACCGACGGAGCGTATTTTTGATTTAATCTTAGAGAATGCGACTCGTTTGTATGGATGCGGATGTTTCGATATAATTTTGATCAATTTGCATCATAAAGATTTTTTAATCTGAGTTTGGTTGTTTGAATCGAACATTGTAAGATTTCGGTAATTTTTAATTGAAACATTAAGGAGTTTTTTATTAATATTTCAAGATATTTCAAGAATATTACTTGTCTTATTTTTGAGAAAATTGACGTCTCTCGAGTTGTTCATAAAAAGCGAATGAACTTATACATTAATCTTTGTTTTATGATATTTCTTCACTTTAAATATAAAACAATGTCTCTCCCAACATTATTTGACACTTTCAGCTTTTTCAGAATGTTCATTTTTTTCAACAATAAACCTTTACATCGCACCTTCGAAAGAATTGTGATACTTTATAATAATAAATATATGAAATATTATAAAAAATATTTACCAATACTTTTTCCATTGTTGTGTATTATACATATTTGAATATTTTCGAAATACGATACATTCTGAAATCTTTTATCATTAAAAGTGAAATATAATAAGTAATATAACTAGATGAAATGAAATTTTGCGATTGAAAAATCCGGTGGTTTTTTTCATTTATGAGTTTATAAATTTTAGAAACTAATCGTTATGAACTTTCATGTGATTAAAGCTTTTGCTATAAATTAATTACATTTTCTATAATATTTCAGAATTCGCACGAACGGCGAACATTACAATTGAAATAGTTTTGCTGTAATGGAGTTCAATATAAAAGCAATTAAATGCAGCAAATTTTAAATTACAGTTACTGAAAGTTTATTGAAGCTTATTGTTTCAGATTAATTTTTAATTTGAAATTGATTTTAATTTATATAGTGATTTTATTTACAATATTTATATAATTTTGACTTGTATTTGATACATTTTCAATAAAATTATTACTTTTGTAAAGAATTATATGAAAAAAGCTATGAAATTAAAAGCTTTCTATTATTATTCAAAAGCTTTTGATTAATATGGAAGTATTGTTTTACGATCCACTAATGATCTGGCCCATCAACATTTTATGAATCCGTCTAATTAATTTATATTATTTCAATGGCCAGCTTTATATTAAATATATTTCAATGAAACATCGTCAGTTTAAGAAGAAAATTGCAAAATATTAATATACTTTGATTGATAAATTTAATACGAATAAAATTAGTTCTCTTTGAAGTTTCAATACGCGAACGCCGGAGATGTTTCGCAAAGGAATCATTTTTCAATTGCAAAATCGACCTTTATAAAACGTCAACTTATAAATTTTCAGATCAACTAAACATTATATAACTGCTTATATAATAGTTAAAGTACATAATTAAAGTACGTAATTCAAGAGTTTATCACTATATTCACATATATCAGACGATTTCATGGCATAATTCTTTTGCGAAATCGAGAAATTTATACTCTCAGGAGGTGTCGTTTTCGAATAATTGGCAAGTGAGCAAACTTCTCCTGGGAAAAGTCGATTTTTATTAGCGACTTAAATTCCGTCAAATTGTACATACTTAGGTCGACCTATCTACCGATGTCCCTGCGAGGATCGCTCCAACTTATTCCTCTGAAAAATTGCTAATTGCTCTCTCTAAAAAGTTTACTATCTCCTTTAGACTTGGAATAAACGGTGAATAATATTATTTTTCGACCGATAAAGAGACGGCATCGGATACCATCTAAAACGACACTTAATTACTTTTCGACTTTTCGACTATTTATTTAAATTGAAAAAAAATAAGTATTAACTTAATATAATAATAATGAAAATTTTAATAAGGATCGTGGTATTAAATAAATTTGTTTGTTTATGATACTTGAAAATTTTTTGAGTTTCATTTTGGTTTTGTGAGATGTCGATATTTGTTAATGTTCTTTGAAGGTAATAAATCTTCTTTAGAAACGTATTAGTGGTTGAAATATCCCTGATTCAATGACGCGAGATTTTCGCATATTCATCTTTCACTCAGAAGCTTTTTGTACATGTATAATATATTCGAAATAATATTTTTAAAATAATTTATCTTCATCATTCCAAATATAATATGAAAGTTCTTTGTTTTTTGTCTAGTTACAAAAATAATAACTAAATTTCGAAAAGAACACAAGAATTGTGTTTTTGATTGTTTATACAGTAAAAGACTCATATATAATAATATAATAATCAAAATATCTGTATTTTTCAAGGTATAAAATCTATTTATTTTATGCTAATATGTTTCGAAAACATATATCCTGACACACAGAATTTCACATGAAACTCGTCTAAATCCTAGCTGATAACAGGATTAACACAATCCCATGTTGATTATTATTCGAACACACTTTCACCGCAGACATCCACCCGCTGTCGCCACATCGAAAAAACTTTCCACTCCAAATAAATACATAATCCCTTTAGCGAAGGCGCATTCAGCTCGAGACAGAATCGCGCAAGTTGGTCGACTCGGGCCATTGTTTCCGATAAATTGAACCCGTTAACGTTTCAGCGGGACGTAGCCGGTCGACGAACTCGCCGATTTATTTATTTATTCGCCAATATCGAACCCTTTGTTTTTCGACAAAGGGACAAAGGGGCAAGAGTGTCCGATGTCGGCGAGAAAACGGACACTTTCGGCCGTCGTTGTTGGGGATTTGATCGGCCGCGCGAGATATGTTCCCGATCCAGGAACCAGGGTTTGGAGGGTTTCCAAATAAAAGTTTAGAAGCTCGTATTGAAGATTTATTTGTGAATTATTGATATAAACAATATTCATGGGGACGATTTTCCGTTTTAAACAACGGGAGAAGACTGACTATCACCTCGATTGCTACGGTATTTATATGCTTTTGTAAGCATCATAAGTGGTGGGAAAACTATATAAAAAAAGTTTTATTGAACTATTCGACCGTGTGCAAAATTCCAAAGTCTAAATAAAATACTAGCTATGTGATTTACAAGGTCGAATATGCACCGTAAGCTAATTGATTGTTTACAATAAAAATTTCTAGGAGCTTCGTTTTGCAGCTATGCAATTCTCATGAATCAAATATGCACCGAAAGCTGATTGATTGTTTTAAATAAAAAATAAATAATAAAAATTCCTAGAAGCTTCATTTTGCAACTATGCGATTCTCACACTTCGATTCGGCGTCGTAAGTTTTATTTATTATTAAGTTATAAAGTGCTGACTTGAGAAAAGGTGCTGATTGCAATTAAATAAGTTCCCACACAAGCTTAAGGAAAATCGATACTTAAAACAATGTAAGCTTAAAAATAATCTATGTTAATCAACTAAAACTCCGTTATTGGGTGTAGCATATAACTCGCATGAGGATTCTTTAAGAATGGCCATCGGTTCTTTTTTGTTAAGACGACCTACACTCGGGCGGGTGTCGAAGTCGGCGCGAAAACGGACACTTTTGGCCGTCGTTGTTGGGATTTGATAGGCCGCGTGTGAGGATTCCCAAAGAACGGCCGTCGGTTCGTTTTTTGTTAAGACGACCTACACTCGGGAGGATGTCGAGGTCGGCGCGGATTACCGGGTGACCTTTGCGAAAGAAAAATGGGCCGCAAAGTGAATAAATTATAATTTTTAATTTTATTATGGGGCGCGTCTCGACGTTCGTCTTGGATACGTTCGTTTCTTGGAAATCCTTTTCTCGTTTGTGCAAACGTTTAATTAAGGGAGTTTTTGTATGCAAGGACGTTTTTAATGATCTTAATGTACCTGCGAAATGTATATACAAGTTCTCACATTTAAAATATGGTAAATTTTAAAATAAAATAAAAAGTAATAACGATTTTTATACGTATTTATTCCTGCAAATAAAGGTCATTGGAAGGATTCGTTGAGTACTAGATTTTTTTCAGAGAAACAATCGGTTTGAACTTTTTTTACGGCGGTCTTTTATTAGGAAACAAGTCGTTGAAAAGTTTCAACGACTTTTTTCATTATAAGGGTACAAAATTATCGTATTTCAACCCTAATCTTGCGATACAACGGTTGAATAAGTCTGTTTAAATGTAGTCATATATCATATATAAAATCAAATATTTTTTACATAATAAATTAATCACGAACTATTACAATTTAATAAAAAGTAAAATTATAATTGCTTCATATACCCATCTTAATTTGAAAATATTTTTTTATAAATAATTAGATTCTATGTTTATTTCATCAACAATACAACATAAACAAATTCAATTGAAATAAATTTGATATTGTATTTGTTAGGTTTTATTTGAGCATGAAGAACATCGAAATTTCAAAACGAATCCCTTACAATACCGAGAGTCCTTTTCAGGAAACGAATATTCAATTCGTCGAAATCAAAACTTCGAGGTTTTATATAATATTATCGTTCATACGATTTCATAGAAATTGCTCCACAATCGGATGAAACTGTATAATATTATTATTATTATTATTATTATTAACCGAAGTACACATCAGCAAATTACGAACGAAAATTTGAGCTATCAAATTCGAAATAATTAGTCCAATCGATATGACAAGCGATCAAAACAACATCATTAATATTTTCACACATACGAACACCTAATAAAATCCAATCGAAAACGAAAACCTGAACCCGTCAAAATTTCAGACCCATTCGATCGAAACAGCGACCCGCCATCGTTAACAGATTCGTTAAACGCACATTTCACACATCTCGTGTCAATTAGTCGATTCGAAAGTTCAATTTGGCGCCAAATCGATCAGCGCAAAGTTAACGGCTTGTCTCATCAATAACGGCCGAGGCAAGTGCCCGCGTATATTACGTGTCAATTACCCTGGTTAATCTTGCCAGAGGGCTGAAGGCTCGTTTGGTCTGTCAGATGAAAATGTAAATCGTTAAGAGGAAATGTCAAAAATTGGGCGTGTGTCAAATAGTATTACGTGTGGGTGTTTGATTAAATTTTGTAATAACTTTTCTCGAAAGATTATACGTGCGAAGTTTAATTAACGATTCTCGCTTTGGGGGTACCTGTTAACCTTTTTAAGTATTAAGACATTTTTGGACGTAGATCTTGAGGTTCTTGTAGCTTTTGAAAGGTTGCGCTTCTGTTCGTGTCAAATTTTAATGTTAACCACCAACGCTTGCCCTTTCGGTAATTATGTTGTGTTTTCATTGGGGAAAATGTTGCGTTGCCGATTTTCTGTCGTGTGGAAGTTATTATTTTTTCGGAAGGCCTTCAAATACTTGTTCGTATAAATATGTATTTGTTTTTTTTAATTTTTCGAGGAATTCCATACGTTTGAATGCCTCGAAAAAATTGCGCAGCTTTGATCTTCCTTGTACGATTTCGAATGTTTACTCTTCTCTTCATATTCGAAAAAATAAGAATATTTTCTTTATGTTCGGCTCAATTTGGCATATTACCTTTTTGCGTCGTATCATTGAAGCAGCTTATGAAACTTCTAAATACTTGAATATTTTTAATATTGTCTGTTACTGAGTCGCATTTATTAGAAGATATTTCAATAATATTTTATATAATCTGTATGTAACATAGTATTATTTTATTTAAAAAAAAGCTTAACGAACCTGTGAGGATGAAAAGTTTCATTTGCAAAGTTTCATGTAACTTAATTGCTTTGCATGTTCAATTTAACGAAGCTTTATTCTACGATTATGTATAGTACTTAGTCGAAGTATTTACAGCGTGCAAATTTTAAATACATTACAGCAATAATATTTTTTGAATTTTTTTCTCATTACATTACACAATACAAATTTAGACTTGTCTCACATAACACAAACTTACATCTCAATCTTTCAGTCTGGACGCATTCGCAAAACTTCTCAAAAGTAAAACACCTTCATGCAATCTTTCTCTAATACAAAAATAATAATAGAACCACAACTTTCCCCAATTCGAAAAAACCGCAGACGACTTCATCTCATTAGTTTCCCACCTTAAACCTCAGCCTATTATACACTTATTACGAACACATTTCACCATTACTATCTTTTGAAATATATATTTTTTCAATACAATACACAATACAAATTTAGATTTTTCCCACATAACACAAACTTAACATCTCAATCGTTCAGTCTGGACGCGTTCGCGAAACTTCTCAAAAGTAAAACACCTTCATGCAATCTTTCTCTAATACAAAAATAATAATAGGACCACAACTTTCCCCAATTCGAAAAAGCCCCAGACGACTTCATCTTATTAGTTTCCCACCTTAAACCCCAGCCTATTATACACTTATTACGAACACATTTCACCGTTCACGGATCGATAGCGGGTCACCTTTAATTGCAAAAAACAACAGCACGCACGGACTCGATTTTTCGAAAGCAATCTACCTAGAAAACGCCCCCGACTTTCACGTAATCGAAATGCAAATTTATTTATTGTCGATTTTCCGCTCCCATGGTTGGCCGCGGCTAATTTATCCGCGTAATTAATTTCGCTGTTTGTTCTCGCATCCGCCGTACACAAGGACCTGCTAATCAATTCCACCCAAAACCGACCGCCCACTTACCACCCACTGGCCACCCCTTTTTAGCAGGGCTGTGGAGAGTCGATAAATATGCTGGCGGTTCCGATTCCGATTCGATCCATACTCTGATTCTGGGATGTTATTTGTATGAATGTTATGGTGGAGGTTATCGATTTATTCAAAGGAAATTATGTATTGGTTATGAAAAGTTATATTTTTGAATAAATATACTATAGGAAAACCATTATCGGTAAATTGGTATACTAATAAATGATCCAATTAAGAGTTAGGTAATTTACTGGTAAATTTTTAATATTGTTTAATAGTAAATAAAAAAGTTGTATTTGAAATAATTTGGTAATGTGTTGTTGTTTTTTTTTTTTTGGAAAGTATTTTTTAGTTTAACGGTTTTTTTGTTTTTTGTTATTTTTTCTGACTTTTATTTAAAATTTAATTTACCAGTAAACTGGTAATTAAAAATAAAATTATTGATGAAAATTACGGTGAATTTGGCCTCCCTAATGTAATGTGTGAAGAAATTTTTTCATTTAAATCGTCGATAGAATTCATAGCTTATTAGAAGACAAGATTTTTTCAATGCTATCGGATATTTGATCATTTTTTCTTATAAAATGTATCTACTATATAAAGAAATGTTAATTTATTGGAGTAATACTGAAATAGTTATTTTTCAATTAGTTTCAAGTCAATAGAATACGATCGTGTCCGTTTTTTGCTAGATTCACATGTCACTTAGAATAATCAAGTCATTGAAAACTATTCTGAAAAATTCGATGAAATTAAATCATTGTCCTTTTATTTTTAACAAAATAAACCTAAAATTTAATTGGATGTCTACTATTTTATTCGACAAATGATTCCCAATAAAAGCATATTATTGAAAACTATCCCTAAAAATTCGATAAAACTAAATCATTATCCTTTAATTTTTAACAAGACAAATCTAAAATTTAATTGGATACCTACCATTTTATTCAACAAATGCCTTCTAATAAAAACATATTATTGAAAAATTCAACATGAAAAAAAATCTCACCAAAAACATAAAACGAATACCTCATCGATTCATCAAAAAACATTCACCACCAATTTTCAAAAACCTTACACTCAACCGCTCACCTCACAATATCACTTACTCTCGTACAACCTCCCCATCAATTCCCACCCACTTCTACCCCCCATCTGTCCTGGGCCTGCGAATAGCCAAGGCAAATATTCCAATATTGCCCCGAGAGATATTACGGTCTGACGGACGAACTCGTCGGCAAGGATACGCGGCTCATATATCGCAGCCATGTAAATTATTCGCGTCCTGTTGGATTTAGAGTTCAGGTTTTCGCACGTTACGGAGGTTTCGTCTGGTGGGAAAAGTGGTTTTTGTGTTATGTGTAGATTATCTTTTTTTTTTGGGGAAGTTTCGATTGAAATTCAATAGATGTATGTTGGTTGGATGAATGAAATTTGTTCAGATGAGTTGTTGAGGGAGTGTTTTTTTTATTTGATTTTTTTTTCAATAATATAATATAATATTTGTATGATTATTTGGGTACGAAGTTGGCTCTCGGATAAGGTATTATACGTTATATAGCCTAGAATCTCAATATTTGATGGAAAGACCTTGTCCTGCAGTAGACTCAATGGGTCGATAGTGATGATGATATGATTATTATAAAATTTTAATCCTTATCTAATGATCTCAGGGTGATTGTGAACAATTACTTATCCATCTATTAACCACGATATTTGTCACTTAGCCTCGATGACTGATGGAAGTCATTTTTTTTTAAATAAAGTTTAACTATTTAATTTAACTGTATAAATGTAAGAAATACATCATCTTGAAATTTAAATTACATAAAATATTTAGTATCAACATTCAATATTTATATTCTTGTTGAATTTTCTGAACTTTTTAGTATCTTATATTAAAACTTGATTCATTTTTAATAATAACTTAAAAATTCAGTAACTACATATAAAATACTCATAACCATTTTCTTGTACTTGGTAAACAATATTTTGAAAATAGAAAAAGTCCACTTGAATACTGTTTCTCATTTCATAATATAATATAATACATAAAATCCTAAGTACATTCGAACAGAACTTTACGAAACAAATCTTGACCGAACCGCTGAAAATTCTGCGAAACATCGATCCACAATATTCCGCATGAAATTTGCACACGACTCCAAAATTCCTAATAAAATAAAATATTAATCTGCTCATTCAAAAAGCACATTCTCAGAACTACCATCAACGACTCCATCCAAGCCGAAACAAAAAGCGCTTTCGCCGAAATTGAAAAAACCCCTTTTTTCATCGCACCCCGACACCAACGAATCTCCGGCAATAAAACAATAAAATCGATGGTCACAGAGCAAATAAATCAAACGACAATTTTCCCACGGAACATATCGACCCTTCGCGCGGCCAAAGGGTGGCAATATATTCGGCCCTCGAAAGACAACGACCATTTTCCAACCCCCCACTTTCAGACGAGTGCTCGAGACCGTTTAATCTGAATAATTCCCCGTTTGCAGATGCCTCAGAGATTTATTGCCAGGCTGTATTAGTCGCGAGACACCTGTTGGACTCGGAAAATTTTCCGCCCGATGTGGGGCGATAGTGCTCTCTATGTAGACGTAATTGTGCGTGAGATATATGTGTTTGTGTGGGGTGTAGAATGTGGGTTCGTGTGTGGGAAAATGGGAAAATGTGTGCTGGGGATTTTCCGAAGTCGTTCACCCGCCCGCTTTTCCGAACGCTAAAAGGTTCGGGAAACTTTTGCGATGTGTGTGTATAAGGCTTCGGACTGCCTAACTAAAACGTGCGTGTCGCTAATATGAAAGTTTTCCTATAGAGGATATTCAATCAATTTCGATATATCGAGATTTATTTATTACGTTTAGGTGTGAATATTGAAATTAAGGTAAAGAAAACACATAAAGTTTGTAGTTAATTATTATATAATTGAGATTTGATATTATATTCTATAAGAAATTAAGAAATTGATTCTGTTACTCTCCATTAGTGTTCGGCTACTAAAAAGTGATTCTCTTATTTTTTTATTCGTTTGGCACAAGTAAAATGTACTAGTACTCATGAACAATATATAATCTCAAAAAATATTTTGTATTGTACATAGAATTTTTTATGATGGCGTTAGACTACAAAACTGAACAAAGAATTTAGAAAAAATATGATTTGTGCTTCAAATGTATGTGGGTTTATTGAGCACAAATTTCGTTTATTTTATAATTCTTTTACCATTGTATTATATCTTCATGCTTTATATTATATTATATTATATTAAAGAAAATATCGTTGATAATTTCATTTAATTTTCATACACATTTGAATTATTTCATATCGCAAAAAAAAAACAAGTGTCAAAACATACTCATAAATCTAAACGAAAACAAGAATCTTCATCGCATAATTGGCCGGATATCCCCAATAGTTCTTTTTTCTCGCCATTTTCGTCGTATTTTTTTGTCGTCTGTACCGGGAAATTGAATAATTTTCTTTCACCGAATTCCGGAAAACCAAACAGACGCATGCGCCCAATATTAAATGTTCTCTCTGAGCGGTGTGTGCTTCGTTGAAAAAACAGTCTACAGACACAAAATAAAATCCGAAAAACGATCGGTTACCGGGACTTTTCTTTTATTCGTGGAAGTGGGGATCATTTGCCGCTTTCTGGGTAAATATTTTTTCATCAGACAAACGGTAATGGTTATCGACTTAAATATTAATTAATTCGGATGAGTTTGTTCAAAAACAAAACGCAAAATATATAATACATACCCAAAGAGCAACGACCTCAAAGCATAACACCAGTCAATTCCCTACAACATTCAACAGCCTTGTTTAATGCACTTGCTTGCCATGGATCCAAGACATCCGATACGAGATTTAATTAAATATAAACTTCTCGTTGCTCATACAAAACGAGGACATAAGGCGAGGCTCGATCTCGAATCCTAAGATTTAACAAGCTCGCCCGTTTTTCGGTGCTGTTTTAGCTGAGAAACGGAGCAATGATCCCATCAAATGAGGGCTTGGCTGTGGGCTAAGGTCCCTATGGGAACAATTATTGCCTTTTGCCTTCGAGAAGGTTAAACAGGACAGGGGTTTTTAAAGTTTGGTGAATGTGTTGACGTTATCGTTTGAAATGGTGTCAAAGTGAGTATTAATTTTTATATGTCATAAAGAGCAAGTGAGTGGTGTTTTGAAGCTGAAAATTAATTAATTTTTATAATACAAAATTTAATAATGGAGAAGCTAATGAAACACTGGTGTGTAAAATTAATCGTTTGGTGTCGGAACATTGTCTTCTCTCGATACGACACGTGACTTTTGATGACGATTTAGCGTGACCGAACTATAACGTTTTTATTGTTTCTGTGAAGATTTATTATAAGAGATCTTACCTTGGTGGTAATAAATCTACATTTTATGTAGGTTTGATTGTCCTTTTGTGATAGACATTGAACAGACGTCGCGTGTTGGGTCGCACTCTGGAGAATACGCTTAGGAGATCGTTCAACTTGTGTCTGCTTTTAATTATTATAGACTTTTCCACAGAATTGATTGACTTTTGTATATCGTTTTATATATTTCAAATTTTTAGGTAACTCGATCTCGTAAGAATCAAATAATTATGAAACTTTTCATTTTAATGAACAAGCGAGAACTTCTCCAACATAAAAAAGATCAAAGAGTATTTAGAAGCAAATGATTGTTCATACCAACATTCTTCGTGATAAATTATATAGTGAAATAAAATTCCTTTCGTCAGCTTTTTCTTTCGCCTATTGTAGTAAAATATGAAAGAATTTAATTTTAAAAGATCAATTCGTTTCAACATTTGAATACATTTTCACTACGGCGTTTAAGATTAAAACAGATTTTATATACAATACGAATACACAGCGTTTAAGATTTTTCGCTTTATATTTTTATCTAAACATTTCAGTACGAAACACGGCCATTTAATACTTTTTTCACAAAGCGAAAAATATCAAAAGGCCGTCTTCCGTTTTTAAAGTGAATTTCAATTATCTCACTATGAAAAACATAAAAAAAAATTATGACAAACATTTCGAGCGGCATACGGTAATTACATACTGTATCTGCGCATTAGACCCAGAGACGACATTTAACATCGCTACCTCGTCTTATCTCAAAGCCAGCCTAATCCTCAAAGGGACTGTAGTATTAACGAGTTTTATACATATAGCGCACGACCTCTCGGATTCGGAGATTTCCAAAACCGACAAGAGACGAGTTTTCCAAACGTCCGTCAGAAGCGGAAAAGGAGGAAAAGTGCCGTCGCTTTTTGACGAATACGCGAAAAATAACCACGGTATAATGTATGCCGAGAGGGCAATTTGTATGTGCCCACGGACTGGGGACGTGTAGAGAAAAAAATCAATTTGAAGACGTCTTAGGAAAAACGCGCGACCCTTACAATCCCATAAAATATACGGCTCGGCCGTTAAGGGTACGACATATGGAGTTGTAAAATTATTTTTTATCGCCGGCTTCGGTGAAAAACGCACAATTTTCTTTCGCAGAACGAGAACTGCAAACAAATTATCATTTAAAGAATGAACCGCAGTAAGTGTGTGTACGAATATAACAATTTTTTTTCTCACATTCGATACCTATCTACATTTACTACGAAAAAAATCGATATTTCAACTGTTGAGAAGGCTTCGAACAAAATTTAATTATTCTTTGTAGCAAAGGGATCAAGTTTTATTATCTTTCATTCGAGCACTTAATGCAATGTTTATTGCAAAATTTTCAAATGGGTTTTTGACGACATTTCCACAATGGTGACGTTCTCGATGTATAGTCAACAATAAGCGACTACTTATCGAATGCGATGAAATTGCCCTTAAATCGGCTGCTATTTCACAAAAGATACGTCAAAAGGCGTTATTTTATTTGGCGTCACGAAATAGGCTTTGACGAGTCCCTCAATGGCATCGCCTCGGGTCGTATATCATTGAATCGGAAATTCTATTAATTTTTATTCGTTCAATTTCCTATCGTTTCCTCTGTTCGAAATTCCTAGTATAATAATTTTAAATTTCAAAATTACCCGTTTATTCCGTCTATGAAAATTGTAAAACTGTTTTGAAACAAATGAAAATTTAATCTATAATTCTGGGATAGGTCTTAAATATTGAAGATGCCTCTTGGCATTCTCGAATATAAATTATATAATTTATTTAATCGTCTTATGGAAATTATACATTTTTAATTTTTGTACTGATTTCGTAAAGTGGCTAAAGATAGTCCACAACGTTGAAATAATACAAAAGAAAAACGATTATGGTAAAGAAACGCCCAATGCACGAAATTTATAAAAATAAGTTTTCTTCTGAAATTGAAAGGTAAACCGTAAAGATAATACAAAAGAGAGCGGGTGAGGCGAAAAAAAAGAGGCTAAAAAAATCGTACGTTTCGTATTTTTCGTTCCACGCACTTTTTTGGTATCATTGCATACGGGCAAAGGTCGCCGTTTTAATTATTCAACAATTCTAATTCAATGCGAAAGCACATCGAATACAATACGAAATGTTTATTGTCATTTCAATCTGCTTGTGCGCATAATCTAAAAAAATATTAAAATATCATTCGTTCGCCTCGTTGATAAAACAATTATTTACTGAGACGCTGAAATTAATAAGAAAACGCAAAATTCAATTAAAACAACGTAAAACACTCTTTATTATAAGTAGACGGTTAACGAACGTCGAATCGATGCACTTCACATCAAATTTACTTTCATATCAAAAACTTAGAAAGCTCATTAATTCTTAGAACAGACTTTACATATTATACACAAAATCCGATTTTGTATTAAAATATGATTTTTATTCATTTTTTAGGTGACTGGTCTAAGTGGATAGTGTACCAAGCAGCCGGGGGATTAACTCTGGTTGCGATGGCTCTCGTGCTTTTAGCCGCTGTTGGATATCATTGCACAAATACTTGGAGATGGTTAACAGGAAGGTAAAACAATTTAATTGAGTATTATAAAGTGTCTCAAAATAGACGACAGAAGTAATTTTGATAGGAAACATAGATTTTTAATTAAAAATTGTAATTTTTTTTATTGATTCACACAGTATACAATATAGGGTTACGTGTGGAATAGCATATCAGATAAATGGCTTTACTGGAATATATGCATTTTTTCGTTGAAATTTTCCACGACTTTCTCGCGTAAATGTAGCTGAATTTTGTTGATATAGCGCTCAATTTCCTCATTCAAGTTGTGGGGGGTCGTGATCTTGTTGGCATAAACCTTAGACTTCAAAAACTCCCCAAAGAAATTTAAGAAACTCCCTAAAGAAAATAAAATAAACTCCCTAAGAAGCAATTCAATCATTACATGATTCATTTCCTAGTCGTGTAATTTCCCGTTTTGGTGATTAGAATTGGCCGGATCATGCGATTTAACGCCTTTGGTGGTTTTTGAAGTTTAAGGTTTATGCCAACAAGCCCATGATCATCCACACCTTGAAAGAGGAAATTTAACACTATATCAACAAAATTCAGCAACATGTATGGAAAAAATTCATGGAAAATTTCAACAAAAAAATGTGTATGTGCCAATAAAGTCATTAACCTGATATGTTATTCCAAACGTAACCCTATACTGTATGCTGTGTGAATCAATAAAAAATTACAATTTATAATTAAAAATCTATGTTTTCTATCAAAATTACTTCTGTCGTCTATTTTGAGACACCCTATATAATAAAATTAAAATTTCAATTTTCACAATGTTTATACGATTTAATCGATTCAGATCGAGACGTTCTTCCGAAGACAGCCACTGCGACTCATCATCCCGTTCGGCCGCCATAAGAATTAGCCATTCTTTACCCGACCTACAAACGGAACCGTTGAAACAAGAATACGTCCAGGAGCACAAGGAGAATCCGAAAAAAGTAAGACATTTTCTTTGAACGAGATAGAAATTGAACCGTGACCTTACGAGGTCGCACCCGCAAAGTCGTTCCGCTGTACATTATAATCCCATTGTGTCATTGTTCCCCGTTATAACTTTTGGCCTTTGATGTTCGAGTGCTTGTATTACTGCTGGATCAAATGTTTGGGCCTTGACGCTTAAGGTTTTAAGCAGCCCTTTCTCTAAGAGATGCGTCATACGATGGATTCGTATAAACTTGCGGCGAAGGACTTCGGCACGAATCCGATTGCCTTTGTCGTCCTTTGTTACAAATAAGCGATTTTAACTATTTCGCTAGAGTTGCGCGAAGTTTCCGAATTATGTGATGATTTGGAACTATTTTCGTGCGGGAAATGTTGGGTTGAAGGTTTAGCGGGTTGCTTATTTGTCCAGTAGGAAGTGGGAGTCGATAGATTAAGGTACTGAATAAATATTTGGTGTTCATTAAGGCGTTCAGGAAAAATCTCAAGGATTGGTCTATATTAAATTCTAGTTTTTGAATGCAAAGATTAAAAGATTGTAAGAGGAAAAGTATTCTTTAACAACTTCCTTTTTATGATATGAAAACTATCTTGGAATATAAACGAAAAACTTATTAAAGTTTTCATCATTAAAAACTATGAAAACTTTTGTTTATTTTTTTGTAAAACGTACAAATCACTTTAATTCCAAACAAAAGTTAATATTCAACAACTCTACTTCATATCAAAATTGTAAAATATTAAAATTTCAGACAACATCGCGGTTAACGAGACAAACTTCGGCGACTTGCCCGCGCAGCAACATTTTCCTTTCTAATTTTAGCCGCGAAAATCCGGCGTTAACATTTTAAGCACATACACACACAAAAACCTTCACTTTGTTTATACAATTATGAAGTTCGCAAAGGGCACGGGCTGAATATTAAAAAAAGCCAATAATGAAGCGGGTTTCGCGATACGAAACCGGAGGTGAAATCCGCTCATTACGAGACTTGTATCTCTATATTTAGACCCGGAGGATCTTAGCTCGCATAATAACGTCGATATTTTCCTTCATCAGCAGGTCCTTCGACAGACAACTTTGCCGATAGTCCCGACGAGACACCAGACTTTCCAGAGGCAGCTTTCGCACAGATTGGACTTGCCCTCCATACAATTCAGCATATGCAGCTTGGAGAGGGCCGACTCGTCCATTGGCTTAATAAAGGTAATTGACCGTTCGATTGATAGTATATTGAATATGCTCGAGGATGGGTATGATGATGGTGTCTGAGGGTTACGTAGACCGCAATTTGTGGCGTGGATGGCGTGATGAATTGATCGACTGTCTCAGAATTGATTTTCCCCAGTGATGGATGTCGGCTAATTAATCATTTTGATTTGATTGCTTGAATAGCGTGAAATTCAAATTGTTTATTGGAGAATTTAAATGAATCAATTTGTATTGAATCCATTTTTATAAATTGGAATTGGACATATTTCCTTTGCGAAAATCGCCATATGCGTATGAACTTTTAGCTTTTAACCGAATCAATATTTGCTTTGTTAAAATATTTGCTTTTACGTAAATAAATCAATATTCACTGTATATATTATATGTATAATATTGTAAAAAAACGATTAAAAATTTCAATATAAATTTACAATACTCAAGTGAGAGAAGGTCGATTAAGATAAATTTAGATATTAATTAGATCAGAGTACTCTCAAGATTTAATTGAAGCATTATCGAACTGAATTAGCAATCGTAACATTCTGAAAATACGCTTCGAATACTTTCACTTATTATCATCCCTAATTTGAAGGATATACATTTCATTATTTGGGTTCCGTTAACCACTCGTATGAAACATTCATGCACATAAATCGAGGACGAATACGGGAATCATATTTTGTCGTCCTCGCTCCAGATAAATATTAATATATTATTCGAACCTTTTTGTGAAACAGGAAAGCATTCTAAAAAGAATTTATCTTGTACTGTAAATAATAAAAATCTGAAAAATATACTTATCTAAACATACATGTAATAATATGATTAAATACACCGCTAATTAAATATTCAAAATATAAAAATATAAACTGACTGCACAATTTCCTTCAATATCAAGTAATATCGTGTTTATCTTTTTTTTAGAAAGGTTCAGATTCTATCGGAATCGTTTTTCCTTAAGACAATATTGAAAATAAATATTCTTTTATATAATATTGTTAATGTATTGTATGTAGTTTCCGAGAAGTACCTCACGCCGAAGGCTAATAGCAACAGGCGAGTTGCTTGGATACGTACGATTTGCAGGAAAATCGTCGTAACGCAAAATTTCGTTTTTACATACTTAAGTACTTAAATATTATGTTATTTACCCACTTGATAATTATTTTCCACATTATCTTGTTTTAGAAAATCACTAATTATAAATATACTCCATTTTATACATTTTATAAAAATTTTCAACATTCTTTTTTACTGATGCAGAGTAGAGCAAAAAAATGGACCAATGTTGTACTTTGGTTTTAATATTATATTTAAAGATTTCTTTTTATTCAAGCTTTTTATTAGCTTGTTATTATTGAGATTTATATTGCGTGTTTAGAAAATATTTTCATTCAAAAATTTAACTTAAATATTAAAGAAAACCTTTAAAATTTACATTGCTTTTCTCGAGAATTTTGACATTACATTGTCTATGTTATTTTCTATCCAATATTTTCCTCTAAGACCTCCAGAGTCTCTAGAACTTATTGACGTAAACTAGTGACTTTGAACATCCCTAGAGAAAAAAGTTTGCTAAAACAAAAGATAAGACGATCCTGGAAAATATCTCTCAAACAAATCACTCAATTATTAACCATCACGTACTTTCATATCCCTGACACATTATAATGACATGACCTGTCATTCGCAAGAATTACGACACTTTATTATCACACTCTTTGCACTATGTCATATAAGGAAAAAGTATGCACATAAAATTTTCAATATTTTTTCAAGAAACACATACATATTTAATATTTATCACATAATCCGACAACCCGAAAATAAACATCGCCATCATCATATAAATAAAACAATATAATATTCACAACCTACGCAACCGACGCCTCGTACAAACTGCTACATTTGTACCATACAAACACCTACGACCAAAATCATGGTTGACATCCGAACCCGAAAACACATTTATAATTCAAAACTACCATTATTCCCGACGCATAAATAGCCAGAAAGCGTCGGTTTTTCCAGAGGCGTACCTTTTCAGCAGAACCCGACCCGTCGAACATCCGTCAAGTGGATATGGCGAGACTCGCGAATAAGTATATATACTTTAGAGCAGACATGTTCAACATTTCGGTGTACGGGGGCCACTTGGGCAGAAAGGTGCAAACATCGGGGGCCACTTACAAATTTCAATTGTTGTAAATTCAAAAAGTAATAAGTAAATATTGATAAAGTTATTTATTTCCATTATAAGACTATTTTGATGAGTATATTTTAGAATAAATGATGTTTGTTAATGGGCGCATATGCATGTGTTTTGTGTGAGCCATTTTTTGACAGATGCCAATTGATGGAATCGAAATATTCTGACATTTTTCACTGTCATAATTTATTTTACGGGCGGTTTGTTTTATTATATGATTTTTGGATTGATTTGTCATAATATTTTTGGGAAGATTGCGAATTTCATCGAAATAAATAATCGAACAAATGAAATGTCATGCTTGCGGGCGCAATCTAAGCATAAAAAGATCAATCACCAATTTAATTTTTTTTTTATTTGACGATAAAATACATATATTTTGATTAGAATGTGTCTGAAAAAAAATCGATTTTTCAATAATTCAAAAAAATAATACTAATTTTCCTCGAATTACAACAAAATTAGAGAAAAAGATCTTAAAACGCTGTGTGAAAAGTGGGGACCACTTTGGCCCCAATTTCGCCCTTCGGACAAGCCTGATATATACTTTAGAGTATATATTTTCCCGGGTAGAACTGCGAAGATTCGGGTTGGAGTGTACGAATTTGGCGTTGGAACGTTTTGGATATGAGGCGAGAGCGATACGCCCACTCAACCGGGGCTCGTTGACGTGGGCGAGCTTGCCCGAAATAGAAACTTTAAATATTAAAGCCTCCTCCATACGCCCTTGTCTCTTTTTTGCTTGTGGATCTTGTAGGCTCGATGTTGATCGCAAAAGTGGTTCGAGTTGTTGATGTTGTTCGTAGTGGGCTTAGCGTGTTAATTGATTCCGGTTATTGAGTTTCGATGATGTCTTTATTTTGTTTTGTTTATTTTTGCCATCACAAAATTGAAATAATTTATGGTGATTAATGAATTTTATTCATGAGTTGTTAATTTTGATAGACCCAATTTATTTTGATACTTAAATTATTTCTATAGAAAAAAATAGTCTTCCAAATAAAAAATTAGTTCGTCTGTAAAATTTCAATTAACGTTCATATTCCGTGGTTTTGCAATTTTGTATATAAAATGCAATCTCATATAAAATTTTAAATTTCACATTTGTAGAAATTGAAATTCTGTTTGAAGCGAATTGCGGAAAAATTGCTTTGTTTATTTTAAATTTTGTGTAACGTCGCTTTTTCTATTATCTGTTTTTTATCTCAATGTATTTATATGGGTAAAAACAATATTTCGTAAATATTAATTTATGTAAACAAAAATCCGATATTCACTAACAGTGTTATAGAATGAATTGGGTCCATGCATAATAGAATTATGAAATTTTAGGCTGAATAACTCCATAAAATTCGAAAAACTCAATTTGCGCTTCAAAATAAACTGCCACTTTCAGCACGAGAAAAATCCTAAAAAAACCTATCTCAGTATTATTTTTAGACACGAAACCAATCGGATTATTATTTTCGTATCATATCAAACGCGTGAAAATATCAAAATAAATTGTATAATGTAAAAAGTATTTTCATCATACCAAATTATTTTTCTGAAGCACATGTGAGCAGTAAACCTATTATAAGATTTTGTTTTCTTTTTAGATATAGACACGTTTTATTTACGTAACGCTTAATTTGGAATATGGTATCGTTTTGAATATGTATTTTATGAAGTGGTTTCTTATAATAAATAAAAAATCAGAATGTTCGAAAAGATAAATTTATTCGAGTATTCCAATAAAAATTTGCTCCAAAATAGAATAATTTGAATTTCCGAATAAACATTGCATCCAAAGCACTTTCGTATTTCAACAATACAAACACTATTATTATAACATTTATCATTCAATATTCAAATAGAGAAATTGTAAATGTTTATAAATTTTATTTATTCAAATTTCTATTGATATTGCCCACAATTAACGTCCATTGAAACGGAATTGTTGAGTACATTATACGAATACCGAGAACTCAAAATAATACGAAACGACTGCCAATATTCATTTAGCGTCCAGGTTAATTTTCGCAATGAGAACTGGACGAGAATTTGCAGAACATTTAGTTCCCAACGATTTTCCATAATTACCATACGTGTCGAGATCGAAACGGAGAACTGTGTAATTTTCACATGAAAACCTCTCGCCATAATGAGAGAGGGCATACTGAAGATATAATTCCTGCAAGAAAATCACGTACCGGTCACTCGGATGCAATTAGACCTCGTTTTGCGCCACAGGGTGTGTACGAACGAACTTTTATACGCGATTTTATATCGTACGTGTGGCTTTCGCGAGCCTTTATCTACGGCCATTTTTCCCCGTGTCCAATAAACGAGGCGAGAATTTTTCCGATGTTTTCAAATTCATTGTCAGATTGCGGGGAATTTTCCCGAGTGGAGAGATATTGGAAAAAGATAAACGGTGTCGTAAAACACCATTATTCATAAGTTTAATTTCGTATCCGAGAATCTAATAAAAGGTCACGGGAGTATAATACAATAGGTTGTTCAGATAACGAAAAGCTAACGCGATCATCGAAATATATTTTATTATTTTTTTCGGTTACTTTTCTTGGGATGTTTTTGTTATTTTTATGTGAAATAAAGCAAAGAAAATATGTTATATTTTGTTTCTATTTTTGAAAAAAAAATACATATGGAAAGCGACTGAATGGAAATCCTTTAAGAATATATTACCGTCTGAAAAATAATTCTTGTTCGACGTTTGATGTTATGTATAAATACAAAATATTTTTTTAGGTATTAAAAATTCCGTATTCCAAATCATTTTTTCGAACTTCCAAGTATATTTTTTTATAAACAAAACAACATTGTTACCGCAACTCATGTTTACTTTCTATTCTTATACGATAATGATACATTAGAAAACTCCAAACATTTTTCAAACTTCAAAAGTATAATAAACATACATAATAAACAACCTTCAAATTAAAGCACCGACCGAGCACGGCCATCGACTAAACCGCCACTTAATCTCGAAAACAACCGACCCGACACCATCATCCCTTAAATATTCTCGCCTTAATCACTCGATAATCACCCTATGCCACCAGATCCACTAATAATTCGAGCCATATGCATCGAACGAGCACGTTCCCATACAACCTGACCGCACTTAATGAACACGGTGCAGGAGCAGACGCATCCCGCGAGATTAGACCGAATTAACGGAGCTCGACGTTTTCAGATATCAATTAACCGAGCAGAAAATCGCTTTATGCCTTCCATGTGTGGGCACAATGTGGTAGAGGGTATAATATTTTCGTGTGACGTGAGAAAACGAAGGCCTTTTGTACGGCTGCGTGTCATATCAACGTCAAGTCGATGGGACTTATTGGCCTACGCGTGAAAAATAGAAATCCTTCTTAATTGATGTGTCAGTTTATTTTGTCGTTTTATGATCGAAAAATAATAAATGTGTGGGCGGAGAGTGGATTTATTTTTATTAAAAATTGTATTGTTTGGCTTCGACGGTTTTTGAGATGAATTTGGGTCAAGACCTCGTTCGATTTTGACGAAATGCGTGTTATTAATAGAATGTTGGATATTTCTTAATTAAATTATTATTAGAATCCATTTTTAATTTGATCATAAAGTAAATTGGTTTTAAAATCTATTTTCATATCGAATCCTTGGTAAATCACTAAATGAATTTCATGTACATTTGCGCCCCGTATAACACGGTTATATGGTTCCACAAAAATGTTGTGTAATACAAATCCGTATTATACGAGGTTTGAAGTTCATACAAAATTAGGTTTATGTTCCAAAAAAATATTGCAGTTTGTTAATACCCTTTTTTAATAAACAATACAGAAAATATACATTTACATATTTAAAATAGATAAAATACCAAAAGGTACTACTGATAACGTGTTAACTCGAATCTTGATATGATTAAAAATTGATAAATATAACTTACAAAATACATACGAAATTCGTTAAAAAAAATTACGCACTTACATATAATGCATGAAATTCGTAATTCGTTAATTTAAGCTATTCTTTTTTTCTAAAAGCGTGTTGTTCAAAAATAATTCACAATTCATTAACCGTGTTATATCAAATCGTGACGTATAAAACCGTATTATACGAGGCTCGAGTATATTTAATTGATGCATATAATATTGTGATTGATGACAAAAATATAATTTGATTTCAGCCCGAATTGTATAAATCTGAATTATTGAGAAAACCATCCACTGACAGTACGGTCGATTTGGAATTTTGCGGAAAATTGCATTTCGCGCTGAGATACGACCAAGAGATCGAAGGACTCATCGTTAAGGTAAATTAATTGAATGATGAATCTTGAATTATGACAAATTTATGACTATCTGAAATTAATAGGTGTTGGAAGCACGAGATCTTCCCATCAAAGATATGACTGGAAGTAGCGATCCGTATATCAAAGTTTTCCTGTTACCTGATCGCAAGAAGAAGTTCCAGACGAAAGTGCATAGGAAAAACTTGAACCCAGTCTTTAACGAGACTTTCATATTCAGGTACTTGGATGTGTATAAGAGAAAATGACGAAAAATACGACTTTTGATATTTATTCGAAGTATGCAAATCGATCGGACGCTCTTCGAATTTTTAAATTATGTAAATGTTTCGGGTCTAACACCATGAATATTGATTTGGTGCAAATTTTCCTTTTGAATACGTAATGAAATTAAAAAAAAGAACAATAATAATATATTTCGTAATGCGGCTTGTTTCAATTTAATTTTCGAATAACGGGCGTGATTTAAGATATTTAAATTTTTCGAAATGAAACGTATTTTTTCTTGATTATGAAAATCATTTTTACTTTATACGAAATTTTCAAATTAATTGAAACATTTTTTTTAATATTAATCATAATTTTTATGACTACGCTATCACAATTTTTTAATAACATCATATAAATTAATTCACATTTTCTTTTAAATTCAAAATATACTATTTCAATACGTATTACAAAAATATGTATTACGTATACGTATTACGTATTTCAATACGTATTACGTATTACAAATTAGATTAAAACACACTAATTTTTAACTCTTAAAGAAATTTAGCTTTTATTCATTTTTAAAATAATAAAAAAATTGAAATTTTACAAGATAATATAAAACAAAAAAAAATTCCCAAAATTTTTATACCGCTTTTCCCAACCACCCACCTCCGCAAGCCACAATTTTAATTCCCTCATTAAGCCCGAACTACCTACACGAACCTTCTTTTTAATTTCATCACATTTTCATTAATCGTTATTTTTCCAATTCCCATCTTCCCAACATAACCAAACAAAAAAATTTCTAACCTTTTTTACCCCCCAAAAAATTTTTTTCAACCAAAAATTTTATTCTAAAAAATGTAAAACAGTTTTATAAAATCCAAAAAAAATCACCAACCATTACACTTTTCATCCATAAAGCGTCAACTACGAAGAGCTCCGCCAACGCCAACTCCAATTCTCGGTGTACGACTTCGATCGCTTCAGCAGACACGACCTCATAGGACACGTGGCCCTCAGGGGACTCCTGGAGAGCACGGACCTTCAGCAGGAGATTGAATACACCATGAACATTCTGTGCGCTCCTCAGGTGAGATTTCCTCAGAGTCCTTCGAATATGCGGGGCTGTGTTTGTGTGCTTTCCGAGGGTCGATTCGCGCTCGATGTTTGTTCGATTCTCGCTCGTGTTATGATAAGCAAATACTTGGTGTGTTCGGGTGTTATTCGAATGTTCTGATGGATATTTTGTGAGGTGGAATTCCGCGGTGGATGCTCTCTTTGTGTCTGTTAATGAGTTCGATATGAGATTTTAGTTTGTGCGAAATTATGTTGCGAAGTGTTTCGAAATTTGCTTTAGTCAATTATGTTTGGGGGTTAATTTTTTTTAGTTTGAATTTCGGTTTACTTATTGATGTTGATTCGAATCATGTTTTATTGTATGTTGTATTGATATGACGTTAATTAATATTAACTTAAATATTAACGAATATTTACAATTCGAAACATTCCATTTACACGAATTTATTTATTAATTAGCAATTCCGCTTTAATAATATTATGTAATATTATACTTAGTTTGAAGTACTTTCCTCAATATTTTAAAATATAATTAAATAGTAATTAGATTTTCGATTTTCATACTTAGTAAATTTAATTAGAAATTTCAGCGGAAGTATATATTAAACAAATTCCAATAATTCAACAGGAGTAGAATAATAATTTCAACAGAATGTGATCATATTAACTCAAAACACATATTTATAAATCAAACAACCTTCAAACCTGCAAACAAATCACCAACGCTTCATCAGATTTAATCCCCTTCACGGTCAAATGACCGATGCATTTCCCCGCAAATTAAAAAGCATACATAAAATGAATCCTTTGCACACACAACATATTCGAACAACTCACGTACGAAAATCGCTCACTGCTGCAAAATCGTTCAGCATAATACCCCATAATACGGCAACAACCACAATAGAGGCCGCAGCACGTACGGTGCAATTGTAAAGCCGGCCTGCACCGCGGCGTCCTCGAACCTCAGCCGCGCAAATTGATTCCGCCGACCGGCACGTGCATTTGTCGAAGGTCGTACACGTGTATTTCAATGTCCGATACCATGGGAAATGTAGATTTTCGCGTACGTGTGTGCGCGATTCCGGGAAAAGTTCTGGCTTTTGTCCGCCGAGAGCTTTTGTTCGGGTTGCGATATTGCGCGCCCAATTAAAATGCGCTGATCATAGTTGCAGGGTTTTGAATTATTCATGGTGGAAATTTTGAAGTTTATGCACGATTTCGTGTGAAAAAGTTTATTTGAGGTCATGCAGTATGAAATAAATCGTGAAAAATTATCAGTCAATCCGAAAGTATTTAAAAAATTATGTTATATTTTTTAAATCCGTAATGAATGTATTATCGTATTACTTACAGTGAAGCCCCATTTTTCATTCTTGGTATTTACGTTTTTTCGCTGTTTGTGTTCAATTTTTACAATCCGGTTTCGTTTTAATACATTTGATACCCGTTTATACATTTTCGTTTCTAAAATATTTAAAATTTCAATAATTTTATAAAAATATTTAATTAAATTCGCGGCTGTTGATAGTCTTTGTTCAAACGTATAGTTAGCTGGTTGCTGATCATTAGCAAAAAAAAAATGAAAAAATCTGAAATGTTTTCAAAATGTTTTTTTCATTATGTTACATAAATGAAAAATTTTAATTTCTCAAGAATTCTCCAATTTATCGATAAATTAACAATTTATCTCGATAAATTGGAGAATTCTCGAGAAGAAAATTCTCAAATCACAATCTCTATGCTGATTTTTCTATTATTTTTTATTCTTTTAACCCCTAACCAAACTGTTTTCTGAACATGACTTTAAAGTGATGATATAAAAAGTTCAAATCTATTAAAATAATCAAAAGAATTTATATAAATAAGCCTAAAAATATACATGCCATATATATACGTAATTTTTTAAATAAAAAATATAGTTTGACATTTTTTTTAATTAATCTTCAATTTATGTTTTTCCTCTAATTACGATTTTTTGTCGGCCCCTTCAAAAATGTATAAAAAAAACAGATTTTACTGTTATATATTATGTTATTACTAAAAAAATATTATCCTCATATATGATGCTATCCAATTTTTTAGCGAGCAGGCGTCGACGCGGAAAAACGTGAATTTTCCATGCCTGAACTTGGGAATGATATATTATAGTTGTGGCACGTAATACTTGTCAAAACACACTCGAGCGTCAAATGTACACACACACACACAGTATGTACCCTAGCACATAAACAGGGAATTAAACAAATTTTGAATGTTCGCCACGTGTAACGAACCGCAGACGAAGTTTTGATCCCCGGCGGGAAAGCCTTCGTAATTAGTCGTGACGTTTGTTCCCCGACATCGTCATTATTGAATTCGTGATTTTATAGGTGACTCTTTGAAGGGCCTTCTGATTGGAGTGTTTGTACATAACGATTTGTCTGGATGAACTAGTGCAAATTGATTATTTTCCAATTTGTCTCACGGATATCGATATCAAAAGTTTCGGAGAAGCACTTGTCGATGTTTTCTTGGAATTTCACGAAGGGAACTGATTATGTTTCAGAAACAATTTCTATAGGAAACCTCAAAGTTAGAAACTAAATAAGGTACCCAAAGATTGTTTCGACTAATTACTTTATATTACACACTGAAAATGCACATTTTTTTGGAAAAAACCAAAGTCGAATATCACGTTTATGTGCTTACAAAGTTAACGAGCGAAAATCGAGCTGCGCTGATTTGATGGCCGGTTTTCAGCTCAGGTTGCATTTTTGTGCAAAGTCAGAATTTCCTAGAATGCAAGTTCATTTGATCAGAAATTTTTCGAATTGCGGAGCGAAAATTTCGCTGTCGCGATTTTATTCGTCGTAAAAAACGCAATAATAAAAAAGGTGGCACGTGTTGCCGAAAAGGGGATCGTTATTTGAATTTTTCCCTGGCGAACAGACGTCGTTTTCTTAATGATCCTCGCACAAAGATGGAATTAAAAAATATTATCTTGCGTCGTTAAAAAAAATCAAGAGACCGCTGGAAAATTTAATTTTCCTCGGCGAGTACATTTTCTGTACGCCCAGTATGATTTGTGTGACGTTCGGCCTACTTCCTTAGTGGTTTTTCTTGGAAGGAAAACGCTAAAGGATGTGTTAATATATGTCACTTGCGAGAAGAGAGGCAATTTTCTTATCTACAACCGTTTCACGTATTACTTTTCCGGACCGCAAGAACATATTTTCGTAGAAAATTCAAAACACATTACTTTCACACGACATCTACTACGAGTTACTTATTCCTCCGGAAAATTTATAGAGACATTTTCACTTTATTCTTCACTATGTATCGATATGACAAATATTATATTTCAATTCAATTCACAACAAAACAATCTAACACCTATTAACATAAATGACATAAAATATGTTCAATATTTAAATGGATGATTTGATACATCAACAACTCCTCAAGAGTTTTCATTCCTCGTCAAGTATGATAAAGAAACGGAATTGGAAAAGCCTCGTTCATATACAACACATAAAATGATTTATTACATCGACGAGAAAATAAAAACGCATTGATACATAAATATACCATTACGAAAGTTACATAAGCCATATACAATATCAGCAAATTAGTTTCAGCCATCGTTTTAATTGAACGAAACGATTCGGTCTATATGTAACCACTAATGATAACATGATATAATGCCATCAACCTGATATATCGCTTTGATATATTTAATACTGTTTGTATTGCAGCATCGTAAAAAAAATAAACACACACCGAACGAGGATAAAATTTAAAAGGCACAACTGTGACGGGCGTCAAATTACCATAACAGCTGTCGAATATATTTCGCTCGTATACGTCGATATGAAATCGATCATAAAAATTCGTATGGAGCGCATTATTTTTTTCAATAGGAACACACAGATATTTCCCTCCCGTATCTTCTAAGTGAATATATTTGAATAAATAATGCGTCATTGTCACTTCGGTGAGGTGCTTTTTTTGCTCCTTCAGTGCGTCGTTACTGTTATACAGTCTGGATTGCTAAAGCCTGTCTTGTTTCAGATTAAATGTACGAAAGTTTCAGCGACCAACTGCGGCAATATATCAAATTGTTTTCAGACTCGAGAAAGACGCGACAAGAAAACAATACAAGGATTTCCGTCGCGTTCAATTTGAATTATTGCGTGAAAAAAGCCGCCGTGCGAACATATCCCAATGTTTGTTTAACAAGTTAGATTGAATTTCTTTCGATACGTTCCGGTACAATTTAGCGGTGTGTCGATCGAACGAAATTTAATTACAAACTTAAATTTAATCTTCGAACTTGACGCGCGATTTCATCCAGATCGACGACTCACTCGAGCGAAATTCATAACTCATTTCAACAAATTAAATTATTGTGAAAGCGAATTTATTTTTCCGCTATACCAACATTATGCTTATGTACGAAAACATTTTCGTTTTATTCCACTGAATCGACAATTCTACAAATCGTTCGACTTTCAAACTTTAAAAAGGACGACCCTCAATCGTCGAAAATGCGAAAAAAAAGCAGCCCGCAAACTAAATTTTTCAGCCGAACCGATAAAACAACGCATTGTTTACGATTCCGGGAACACAAATTCGCGATAAAAACGTGCAAAAAAACACGACCTCTCTTTAAAATATTACAGAATACAAATGAACAAACCCGCACCAATCGAATTTTCCTCCATCTTGTGTCGTAAACACGTCGTCCTTTTTTCACGGCTGGCTCGTCCTCATTCCCGTTTATTTATTTTTATTTATTCGCACAGGACCTCTGCAAGGATGGCCGTTACTTTTTCGCTCCTTTTCCCCATGATGGGCAGCAAATTATGGGTATTCTGAGACGAATTTAAGCGACCTATGTCTCTCGTACGTCACAGGGGTATGTTTTTGCTTCGTTCAAGGGTAGACCGTGACCCATTTCCGCAGAGCCGTTCTATTTTCAGAAGCTGGTTTTCAGGACGAACAGGCTGAAATGAATGAGAGACTCGCCCGGTGCAATTTGCTTTGCGTTTTCTTTTTCTATTTATCCCAGCTCATCTGGGGAAAGTAGCGACGTTAATTATGGAGGCTTTTGCACAAACGCGGCGCAGATAATGAATGTCCGACTACCTATGTATCTGAAAGATGTTTTTTCTTTTATTCACTATAATAACAATGGTTTGTATTGATAAAAATTCATCACTACATCAATTTTTACACCTTTATATAATAGATTATTTGGAACATTAAACGTGTACAAATTCATTAAGTGCCGCATTCTTATTACTTTAAGAATTACCGTAAGGTTGATGGTTTATTAAAAAATCCCCAGATCTATACTTTGAAAATCACCATTGAGTAATTATAACTTTAATTGCATCTTAACTATACACATTACAAGCATTTTTGGTTGCCGCATCACTTTATTGTTTTTACAAAAATAGTAAAATGAAAAATGCCATATTGCCACTTTATTATTAGACAATTCAAAAATTTCTACGGACTATTTATTTTTCACTAGCTGGCCAAAACTTAACAAATACCGAAAAGGAAGTATCTTTCACATAATAGAATAATTTGAATACAGATGTTATTCATTGGTTCGTAGAAAGGTCAAAAATATTTGACCATAGAAAATGTGCATAGGGACTTATGCATCGGCCTTATATTATATAATACATCTACTGTTATAATTAATTTATTCAAATGATTAATTAAATACCAAATTCTTAAAATTAATCAATTCTTTGGAAAATTCTATATTCACAATATTATATTGTGAGCCCATTTTTAAAATATAATATTTATATAATACACAAAATGTATTTAATTAAGTCGCAATTTAACAACATAAACAAAGCTTATATCAAAATTATCTAAATTAATATTCTGAGAACAAAAATGACAACATAATCGCAAAAATAACTCCCCGTCACAAGAACACAAGGAATTTCCGAGAAATCGTTACTCCCACATCCAACAACATCCCTCCAGCACCCAAAGCACACACGTGCCCGAAATCTATATTTAACCATTCGAAACGACTGATTTAACATTCACCCACAATACATCGCATTACCACGACACGATCGCCTCGAACCTTCGACCACAACCGTTTTACAGAATCGCCCAAAGCCTCCAACGAACGTCGCCATATAAACGCTTCCACGTGGTGAGTGTTATACGAATCACGCACACGTGGGCGGGTTTACCCTGCGTGAGGGCGGATCTCGACACCGCCCACTCGTTTATTTGTCAAATACAAAAAAATAAGGGAAAAGCACCCGGTGGTTATCGCAATTATGTCAAGCGAGCAAAAGTCGAGTCAGCGGGTAGGCAGAGGTCGACCTCTCGGGGCTTTCGTATTATTTTGTGCGATGTATTGTGTGGTGTGATTTGATTATTGGAGATAGGGAGGTTTTCGAAGTTTTTTTTGGGTTATGGGATATTCAGAATATGTTTTATCAAAATATTGTTGTTCAATATCGAAATGTTTTAAAGAAAATGATAAAGTTTTACCTGATCCATATCGTATAGTAAAAAGTTTTATAGTTGGTTGTTATTCTCTTTATGTATTTTTAAATTTTCGTTGAATAATAATAAAAGTTGATTGATTGTATAGCCCATATTACTTGCTTGGTTTGTTTATAATAATGAAAATTATATTTAACGTTATGATTTTTGATTATGATAACATTTTTATTTTTTCTTGTCCTGTTATATGATTATAAATATGTTGTAAATTATATTCCTATATATTCATATACACATATGTATATGAGTATTTATGTAACAGGCGGGATGGTGGGCTTCCGCTTCGATATATAGCAATATATTTGATTAATACTTTCAAATAGAACATTATAATTACATATTTATATACGATTTAACTACTATAATACTATAAATCGGCACAATTTTAAAACTATTTGCTTCATTCGTAGCTAGCAGCAAATCTGTATTTTACTAATAATTAATTTTATTAACATAAATGAAGAGATAGCAAATATTTGTACATTATTATTGTGGAAATATTTCAAACTCGTGTAGTAAAATAAGTTTTATACAGTTGAAGGAACGGTTCGTCCTTCGCAAATTATCTCAGAGGAACGAAAGGTCTTCGTTTTCCCGCGAAAACTAACAAGGTTTTTGTGTGGACATGTTCCGAGAACGTTCTGCATAATTGTTTACGAGCATGGCTGGAGTTCGCAGAAGTAATATTCAATTGATTTGTTTTCTCTAAATTGAAAATACATCCAACTCAATGCCGATTAAAATAATCACGATCAAAAGGATTCGCAGGAAACCTTCATTAATCCGCGTTTTTATTTTCAAGCAAATTACTCCCATTTTCTCAATAATATGTTATACAAAACATACGGTTTTATAAAATATATTTTTCAATTAATTACGGTCTCTTTTTTTCAGTGTTTGTATTTTATCAAGATACTCTTTTGTTTAGTATTCCACAAACAAGACGTTATCTATTGCTGTAGGCTACATAAAGGAACTTAGCCTCACGTACACGGGTTTTATAAGTAATTAAGGGCAAAATTAGGGTCGGACCGTGAACATTAAAGTCAATTTTCGGATTCGGGTCGTGTCAGCGATTTCATGCGAAAAATGATGAGTTTAGCTCGTATCTGGCAACTATGCGACCCCGTAGTTTATTTCACTTTACAATCGACCTCATCATAAAAGCATATTACGCTCCCCATATTTAATGTGAGTAATTTTAGTCATTTGTATTTATTAGAGTGTAATATAGTTTGAATTTCAGGAAAAAGTACAGCTAGGCGAACTGATGTTATCTTTGTGTTATTTACCGACGGCCGGACGTCTCACATTGACAGTCATAAAAGGAAGAAATCTGAAAGCCATGGATATTACGGGATCTTCAGGTGAGTTTTCTTATTCGTTTTATATATGAAAAAAATAATTTGACCTGAAAAAATGTGTCGGATTTAAATGTTCATGATGATTTATTGAAGAAATACTCAATAGGCTAGAAGCTTTATCTTGTTTTTGACTAGTGTCGATCTTCGTATAAATTCGTTCGACAAAATTTGTGCGTGTTCACGTACAAAATAAACAAAACTATTTGACTTTCTATATATACAAGTAACGAAAAAAAAGTTTACAAAGTTACGCAAACTTTTGTATACAATTCATTCAATTGTCGGAAATAATTCATTCGAAAAAAAAACAGCACTATTGTTAGGCGCTCATTCTTGTAGAATTTACTTACGAAATATTCCAAAACATTTCTGAACAGTGTGCGCACAGCTTAACAACATCCAATAATCTACCTGTCATTCTCAGAGCCTTAGACACTTTTTTCTGCTGAGGAAAAACGACCGCACTACATATAACATATATACCTAACGGACACGTCCTCCGGAAAAGTTTTCCGGGCGAAAAGCACATAAATCATTTCGAAACCCTTTTGTTGTCGCCACCTGTTGTCGCCGGGAAAATTCCATGACGCGGGGAAAACGAATCCAATTTCCCGACATGGAAACTCTATATACGCTTCTAATGACGCGTTGTCTCCCCTTCGGCAACGCCTAATTAAACTTCGAACCTTATCGGTACCCGAAAATCTCTTATGAATGCGGTCCGCGAATCGGAATATTTTCCATTTCCTTTTTTACCCGTCGGTTCGACGCAACTATATCGAAGATCTAGGTATTCTGCGAAAAGTAATTTCGAGTTCGGATCATATTTTTGTATGGAGCTTTCGATTAAAAGCGTGCTGCTCGCTCTTGTCGACTTTCAAAAGTTTCTCGCGTCTCTCGCACGTGAAAAAAAAACGTGGGAAAAGAGCTTTTCTTCGAATCGGAAAAGCCACTCTTACCGATAACTCCTACGCGAAACACTTGTCGGCTTCGCGTTTGATATTTTCCGAGCGTGTTTTTCTGCTCGTAAAGATAATAAAATGTGCGCAATGATTTTTGCAAAACGTTGAAATTATTGCGGTTCATCGGTGCTTGAGCGAATTTTCGATTTTCGCTTATTAAATGCGGAACTTCGCTCTCGAGAGCGTGCGGCTCGTTGAAGAACAATGCGCGCTCAAATGAGATGCTAATAAAGAAATTTTCCTCCTTTGTTCTTGAAAACAATGCCAACATATATATTCGTCTATCTTATTGTTTTATTTTGAAATCATGTCAGACATAAAGTGGAGCAAGTAAATTTAAAAAAATTTATAATTCATTATTTTATGTAACATCTGACAAAATATACAATGATTTATTTGTAACAGTCTTGAGAGCATAATATTTCAAATATTTTAAATCAAATACGAATACGAAATACAGGTAGTTTTCAACTTACGATGGTTCGTACTTACGACCGAATTTTTTTTTATTAATTATTTTTTCAAAAATTGCTTACCTACTAAAGTAACTAAATCATGAGAAGTCGTTACCTATGGTCAATGTATTTCGGAAAATGTGGACTTGTTCGAATTATTGCCAGATATTTTTTTTTTTTGGGATATACAAATTTGTTTTTACTTATTGAAAAATAAATATAGTAAAATATTTTTCATATTAATATTATATTAACCGTGGTAGGATACGGGAATCAATAACAATGAATTCCCTATGATAATTTTGATATAAATAAATTTACAATACAAAAAAAATTAAATTTTACATTGAAACTAATCATTACTTTATTTTTCCATATTGCATATTTTTGAATCTGCAATAAATATTTGAAGATAAAATTTCACGAAAACTTAACTCACTAAATTCATAAAATCAATTCATTAATTTTGATTTCGGTATTTCGGTATTTAAATTTCATAAAATCTCGTATTTTCAATCACAATTTCCATTACTTGCAATAATAAAAAAATATATGCGTTGTAAAAAAAAAACTACAAAACAAACATAAATTTCTATTATACAATATTTTACCCTCACACACATTTCACAAATTCTTAAAAAAAACACATTTTTCCATCTAACATAGACATACTTATTTTTCAATTAAAGTAATCCCATACATACATAACTCCGTATCAAATCAACTCACAAACAATTTCAAGCACTTCAGAGTCAACTTTCACCACTTAACAACCCTCGCCCGCAGCCAAAGCACCAGCAGCATCACCTTTGATCCCTTCCCCAACCCCTCGACCTCCAAACCGAAATCTTTTGCAAATCGCGAAGGTCTTCGACCCTACCAGCCCAGGTGGGCCCGGGTAAACAACCCGAGCCCAAAAAGTGGGTCATTGGCAAACGCGTGACCGAGAACTCCCAATGCACATTTAGCCTGCGAAAACAACGCGACCCAGTTCTTCGATAAGTTCAGGGTCAAGGGTGAAAGGTCCGCGCCGATTTGCCACCCCAGAAGCCTCCTGAGGAATATTCAATTACGCCCTGTCGACTTTCCCATCTGGATTATTTGTCTTGTAAATATTTTCGTTTGAATTATGGCGCGAGTTTTCGTGTTTTGATGGGGAATTCGGAGGTTTTGCGTTATCCTTTTGTGGGGCTCGTTTGCATAGTTGGTGGGGGTGGGGTGCCTCGTGCCTTCGGTGGGTTTGTGTTACGTCTCAATAAATATTCTCGAGGCTTACAAAATCGAAATGTGAGTTTTATGACGTATTATCATTAGGTATGTGTGTTTTTTTGGGGCGGCCGTAAATTTGATGTTTTATTCAGTGTGCGCCAGTTATGAAAGTTTTTATGTGTCGATTGAGTGCTTCATTCTCTATCGTAAATTTTATATAAGATTTTCACCAAATTCCTGTAAAAAAAATATCTGTACGATTTTGTGAGATAGAAAAACTCAATATTTTTTTATTATTTTTACCGTCGAATAGATAAAAACTGAATCTGATAACCCAATATATAAAATCAAATTATGACCCTAGTGAGACTCGAATGGGTAATCGAAAATTGATAAAACTCATATAAATATGAAATTCGATACATTTTTTTCGAAACTGAACCGTTTCGAGACCTCTATAAAGCTCGGACACACGATATATTGCAATTACACAAAGCCTGACATTCAACTGCAGAACTTTTCAGCACTCATATTGAATGATCGTCCCACACACATTCCCCGGCAGACAACGCACGCTTTTCCGATACGGAAAATTTTCAGGAAAAAATGCATTCATTTCAAATACGACTTGTACGGAAGTTATGCAACACGAAAAATATACGTTTTGTTGCAACAAACGATAGAATGTCCGTTCGTTTCGTGCATGAAACGACGATTTCCTTTCATTATATTCGCCCATGCAAAATTCGATACGACAACGAATATTCCTCATTGTACACGAGTGCTTTTGCTTTGGTGGAGCTTTATCGATTTGTGATTCGCAATATTTGCAAATAATACGCTCTCGTCAATTAGTGCTAATTGAGCCGTACAGATTTTGTCGCTTTGGTTGCTTTCGAACGATCATTTTAATGACTCGATGTGAATTTCGAAGTCGTTTTTATTCATAAACAATTATGTTCTTTTTTATTTTTATAATTTTGGCATCATCATGCATATACAAATATATATATAATTTATTTGTACATAAAAGAATTTCTTTTGTTATATCATTTTCATGTTATAAAAGAATAAAAAAATCGTTCTCAACGAGCACATACATCCGATTATTTCTGAGAATGATGAGATCTGAAATTCATTCTCTCGTTTGTAAAACGATTCCTATTGTTGTTCTTATTAACCTTTCAAAAATATCAAGATTTCTCATGAAAATTTTCCAAGGAAATTCACTTGCTTTTATATTAAATTTTAAAACAAACAAAACCAACCCATTAACATGATGCGACGTTTTTCGAGTCATCGCGCGAAATCCGCGATCAATTAAGCCCTACAAAATGCGCTGGTCATTCAGAAAGGATTAAATAGAAACGGCGAAATCGTAACACGTCTAAAAGAGCGATCTCACGATCAATCAAAACGCTTTCAGCTTACAACAATATGGCATTTCTTCGTGCGGTATCGGCAATATGCTGAAGATTATGTGGGGCGAAGGCCTCCGGGCAAACACAGTTCCTCCATTATCATATATTTTATTCAGTTCGACCTCTGACCCGCCTCAGTAACCCTTCAGACCGGAATTCTTTCTAATATTGAAACCTTTGTATACCTATGTGTGAGAACAATGTCCGAATGCATTATTATTCATTGTGCGATAAAATTTCTGCATAATGAGAAACTATTGAAAGACTCTCGTTTATTCGCGCACCTGTTGAGTTTGTGCTTTAAAATTGGTGTTATAAAAGGCAATCACGGTTAACGACTTCCCAAGGGGCATTTCATTATACGTAAATTTTTATTATAGAGTGTCCTAAAGTTGCCTAGGACTTTGAATTTGTTAAATTTTGCAGTAATTAAGTGGTCAATGAATCGGAAATGATTTTTTAGAGTTGAATTGATGGTTATGAACGGTATATTAAATTTAACTTTCTATGAATATATTATACATATGGAAAAATGTATGTGTATTGCGTACAGCTAGATAATAACATTGAAGCTTTTATGTGTTTGCAATACATATATTTTCACAGATTTTTAGTTCAGTTAAATCGAAATCCTGCTTTTCAAGGGTTAAATCCTGTTTGTGTTATTAAATTTTATGTGCGTTTGCGCGTATCCAATAGATAAAGCTTCAAAGCTTAAATTTTATATTTTAATAGACGAGACTAACAAATCTTTATTACGATCGGTAATTTTACAACTTTCACTTAAATATATCTTACTTTATCACTACTCTTACTAAAGAATCAAATTTTTATTTACCGCCCTATCAAATATGTATGCGTTTTATATAACAAACTAAAAGACTCATTTCCACCGTGATCAAAACGATGTCTCGCAAGAAATCTCATTCTACTGTTTATGAAGAAAGAACCCAATTATGCTTTTTTTATTTTTCAATCGAAATAAACCGATTTGCGGACCAAATATAGAACTCCGCCTTGGAGACACAAAACAGATTAGCTGGAAACGTACGTGTACTTTACTTTGTTTTCGCGAATGAATTAAGGCCGCATCTTCCAGATATTTATAGAGTTCCGCCTTCGTGTCTCGTCTCGCAAAACGAAATTAGTGAGGCATTACCAATAATAATGAATAGCACTTCGACGAGAATATATAATGCCGAAAATTTCGAGTTAATGTAAGACCCGGCGACAAACAATTAGATTTCGGCAGAGTCGATAGTTCCTGCAGCTAAATTCGATTCGTCTGCCAATGGGTGGTGTGATGGCAAATAAATTTGTAATTAATGTGTAAATTGGAACTGATGAAGCCTTAACGAATCGGCGACATTGTTAACAAGCTGCGAATGAATCAATTTTTGACTGTAATTTGCGCGAATGCTGAAAATAGATTCGATGAAAACTCGATTTTGCTAGTTGGATGTATATGAAATAATTAATTTTCGATTTTGTTCGAGTCGTTGACGTGTTTCGAATCCATATAATATTATTTTTTTTATATATTTCGTGATTTAGTCTCGACGTGCGATGCCCTTTAAGTACGTTTTTCAAAAGTACAATTCAGCTGTATGTATTCTTTATTAGAGTTGTGCCATAAAAATGCATAAACCGCTTTTACGAAGAGAAAACCGTTTTTTTTCATCATCTCAGCCCCAATGCGTTCTTCTGAAGTGTCTCAGGACACGTCTGAAGATGAAAATTTCTTAGAAAAGCATTTTTGTGGGTGCGATGACTTCGTATTTATCAGATTTGACTACCTCGACATATTGTATTATATTTCAAGAATAACAAAACGACAAATGGAAACAGCACTTGAATCACAATCCGTTGTCGCAAATAGATATGGATTATTCATGCTTATTGAAATATCAATCTGCCTATTAATAAAGTTTATCTAATACCGAAACACAGAATTTATAGATTTAACTTGGTTACACAACTGGTTTCGTTTGTCATCATGTCACCCATGATCTTTAATAGGATTTTTGCAAAAATAAATAAAGCTCACATTTTTTATCTAGATTAATTTCAAAGTACTAATGATTACATAACAGGTGACAATGTATTCAATAATTTTTTTTCACGTTATAGATCCGTACGTGAAAGTTTATCTAATATGTCAAGGCAAAAGAATAAAGAAGAAGAAGACTACAGTGAAAAAAAATACGCTATGCCCCGTTTATAACGAAGCACTTGTGTTTGATGTTCCAGCTGAAAATGTAGAAGATGTAAGCTTACTGGTCAAAGTTATCGACTACGATAGGTGAATATTACTCTTTTTTTATTTAAATATTATTAATTTTTGAAATAAAAATGAATTTATTGTTTTAGAATCGGTTCTAATGAGCTTATGGGTTGTACTGCGATGGGTTCGAGCTTCATAGGAGTAGGCAGAGACCACTGGGTGGAAATGTTAGACAATCCTCGAAAGCCTGTAGCTCAATGGTATCCCCTAGCTGAAAGTATGTCCAGCAACGTACCACACACTAATTCTGATCAGCCTGTGAGTTTGAGTTGTCTCAATGGCAGGTAAAAATTATAATAAAAATAAAATACGAGACGAGTTTCATGTCGTTTCAATGATTTTTGAATTTTTTTATACCGAAAAAGGTATCAAAAATTTAACAATTATATTATTTTATAATCATAATAATGTTTCAAAGACTTAGAAAGAATTTTTTTTTATTTCAGGTGAAGGGATTAAAAAGGTTGTCGATGTTACGTTATACACAATGGTTATCATTCGGCTTATGGAAAAAGGTGTAGTTGATCCAGAAGGTCGTAGATTGGTGTAAAGCAGCTCAAAGGAAAATTATATTACAAAATACATATTTTAGAAAAAAAATGTGCAATCAATGTCAATGTAATAAAATATCGATGTAGTTTTTATATATATTGAATCGTCACATGAATTAATGTGATATATGTCAATTTATTGAATGAATCGTATCTTTTGACCTGTCCATGAGCAAAAACCAAAAAAAAAAAAAGTTTTAGTATACTACCTGAGTAAACTCGGGTCATCTTGTTTGTGCTTGTAATCAATTTATAAATGTTTGTCATTTTAAGATCGTTCGGTGTCTTCAAATATGTATGGAGTTTCATTCGATATTTTTTGCGAATGAAAGTCCAATCTCGTTGCACTTAAATGTCATTGGATTCTTAAAAGGTTCAAATCTTTAATATGTGTGTACATAAGGAAATGATATGGTGGAGTATTGACTTTATAATAATGTAATTATCATGCACGAAACAGGAGACCTTATCGTACATGTCTGATATTTGTAATGAACATATATAACTGACTATTTTATAAATTCGTGTAATTAAGGTAAAACGTAGTGGTGATTATCGTTAAATATAATGTGATCCAATCAAAATGGAATTATTTATCACTATATACTACTACGAAGTGTTTACAAAAAATTTTTGAATATATTCTATTTATGCAGACGTACATATATTTTTTCACTTTGAAATATGTATCATGTTACTATGAAATACCTGTTTTATTAAAATATATATAAAAATTTAATAAGATTTATAATGTTGCTCATTCGCTTCAGAGTCAAAAATTTATTTTATAAAATTGTCATGTCTATTGAAAAAACTATCAAGTGGTCCACAAATGATGCGAATATATTTATTTTTATCAGTCAAGTTATTTCTTCAAATATATTTTTCAAATAATGTATATTTCTATTGATTTGGCGCTTTATTTAAAATGGAGTATGATAAAGGAAACAAATTGAGTTTTTTTAATTATTCAAAACTGAGACAGTGTTTAATTTGTGATTGGACAATATAATAGGATTAGCTTAAGACTATAATATATGTACTATCAGTGTAGTATGATATATAGAATGCAGATAATTTTTTAGAGCGAAATGGCTTTTAGTAATGTTATATTGATAAAATATTTTATATAAATTATTATGTCACATGTAATCATTAACTAAGATTCCATAACCTATAATTGTTCAAGATGGAAAGTTCAATGTTTAATTATATAAAAAATATTCATGATAAAAGTCTGTTCAAATTTCTTGTCATTGCCATTTTTAAATTTCATCAAAGTTGTTCAATATTTGTCCACGCAGAATGTGCTTAATGAATTTAACTGTTTGTATTACCCTGTTCATGAATTTGGACATACTTCTAAATATCTCAATTAGATAATGTTAGACGTTACATTATGAATTTATCTGGAATCAGATAAAAACAGATATAGTTTATTTAGATTTAGAATAATGTAAGGACATACCTCTTGTTAAGATAGGATACAAAGCTGCTTTAAATTAAAAATAAATTTATTTTTAACACATTTTATATATCATGAATAGTTGTTATGAAATACATTATTATCTCTACTACATAACGACTAAATATAATATATTATTTTTATAAGTTTTTATTTTATACTTATAAATACTATTCTATCGAAAAAGTGGTATGTGCTTTTCTCGGATATCTTCATAAAAATTGATTCTACATCTTCACCATATAACAACTGTATTTTTGTAATGTTTCTCTTCTACACGTCATCTTTAAGATCATTGGAAACTATCGTTTCCAAATTTTTTGTCATCAACAGTATTGTATATTAGGAAAAATGTTGTTGTGAATATTTAATCAAAGCAAAAAAGTGATCAAAATATTGTTATACAATAAAGTGTAACCCTAAATTAAAATAACGTGTTTCATTTCAATTTTATCAAAAGAGACATCTATCAAATTTTCACCAACTTTTGTATACAAAAATAAAAAGGTTGAAAAATCGTATAGGCTCTATTCATATGGAAAGATGGCTCTGTATATTGAAATTATTTTTATCCAATACTTATTAGTAGATTTTATATCGACCTTTTTTTGTATTATTTAAAATAAAATTTTATAAATTATGACGCATTTAAACAATTATTCCGATATAAATAATAAATCGACTATCCATAAACGTGACGAATAAAATATTTCGATCAAACCGCACAATCGATCGGAAAATCCATCACAATTTTCCGAAACGAAACCAGCACCCGAGAACTACAAAACCACAACTTATACAACCGACATCCATTTTAAGCCGATTAACCATCTCACAATTGAGGCAGGTCGCGAATATCAAGAAACGGAAACCTAACCTCACCCAACCGCATTCCGACCAACTCAGCCTCCGAATTCGCAAGTTTTCCACGTTTTTTCGCTTCTACCTCATAATGGATTCATCGTGGGCCCGATGCAACAGGCTGCATTGCATATTCCACCTTCACTGCATTTTTCTCGTGTCGAGTGCGTTTCGAAACCGAATGGGAAATGTAGGCAAACAGCAGTTTGTGCAAACGAAATATTTGCGCACAAGGCTAGCAGGTATTGAGCACGCGATGCCGCATATCCTCAGGAACCTCTGTGGTTCTCAATTTTTTTTTTGTCTATATGAAATTAATGTGTTTTGGTGATTTGTTCATTTTATACGTTAATGCAGGATTTTTAGGGTAGAGAATTTGATATTTTATTATAACCTTTTTCATATAAAGATTTTTGAAAAAAATATCATATTTTTCAACTTATTTTGAGAAATTCGATGAAATTTGTAATTTATAAAAATTATTTACAACTTTTACGTTCTGAAATCAATCTTATAACAAATCGAATTCAACCTTTTAAAAATCTAATTCAATTACCGCTAAATAATTTAATTTGTTTAGATTGTTTTTTAGGTAATTCCATGGTATCTATTTTCAGATTGCTTTATTAAAACTTGTAATTAATTATGTATGTTAAAATCGTCAACTGAGAGTATCAAAGTCAGATTGAAGAATAAATTGTATTTAATTGATTACTATAATACGACAACGGTTTTAATAATACTTTCCGATGATTTAATTTGAAGTTTATAGTTGAATTTTACCGGTATAGCTTGAATTTGATCTTTATAAGGTTTAATTTTGAGTTTAAAAGCTGTATTATAATACAGTATTGTACTATAGTATTGTGAGAATTTCATTACATTTTTCAAAAAGTTTAATTTAAAATCTTTTTTATGAATTTAACGATTATACATATAATTAATAAAATATGTTTACATTTTTTAATAAAAGAATTAGACATAAATTAATTCCATTAATCCAAAAAAAAAAACTCGCGATTAATAAAATGCTTAGTAATTTTTAAAACATTTCCTTATTTTAATATAATTCATAAAAGCATAATAAATTTAGACAAAAAACCGTTTCGAAATAGAAACCGATTTTCACTAACAAATCCTCACTCACAAACCAATAATAACAAAAACGCACAATTAGCACATGATAGGAAGTACAAATCACTTTTTTAGGCACTTCCTAATTGTAATAGAATTCATGAAGGAACTACACGTGGGCCGTTACACAATTTATTACACCTACATAATACATAATCGAAAATTATTCAAAAATATAACGATCACGTATTGAAGAACGTCACTGAATACAATCACGATGCGGAATCGTTCAGAACGATTGACAATGAGTCGCATTGAAAAAAATCATCATGCAAAGACGTAACTGGACAATTAAAGTTTGAGAAACGATTTTCAATTTTTCTCTCGTGTATTTTTTTCTCGGGTCTCGTTATGGTTTTAGATCTTTTCCCGAGACATTCTCGATTTCGCCACGGACGAGAACTCACCTGCGCGAGGCTGCAAAATTCAAAAAAGATCGTTTCTCGATGTAAATAAGACATGGAGTCGTATTTGCAAAATCTGAATTCGATTCGCAATATGTCAATAAAAAATAAATGAATTATTCAAACGAAGTGCGTTGGAAGCGATCGAGGAAAAAGTTCCAAGTTCATTGTTGTTTGTGCGCATTATGCACGATCAAATCGGCCATTAAAGTTTCTTTTTATATTTTTTCCGTATAATATTTCATGGCATTTAATTTTAGATTTAAAATGAATGTTTTTTTTTATTTTTTGCCATTTTAAAACAACTTTTTGTCAACATTCATTTTTGCGAAATTGTGTAATGTGTAATTTAATAAATATTTTTTTGACAATTATGCGGTATTATTGTATAAATTTTTCGTGTTTTTTATAATAACTTATAAAGTTTCTTATAAAAAATTAATTTATGGATAATTTTTTGAGGTATTTGTTATTTAAGTTTATCAATAATGGAACCATTTTATAAAATAAATTATATACCTATAATGTAATGAAGGTGAAGGTTTCTTTTTATTATATAATGCGAATGAAAGATTTTGAAACCATTTTTTGCCGAATTTTCTACGATCCATACATTGACCCAACTTTAACTACTTCCAACGAAACTATTATATACATATATTTTTATAATATTCAGACATTACTTTTATAATTTTTCAATATTTTTACAGTCAATATTTTTGAATCAATTCACATAATAATCTAACCTACTGCGAAATCACTAGATCATGCACATAAACTAATAATACTCATGATAATTTTCCGATACACGCCACTTCATCGATCAAAATCTTAACGACATGCTAAAAATATCGTAAACCTTTCTAGAATGCATTTTTATGATCGATTCACCTTCTTTTGAACATAATAAGCATTCAATCGATCGTTTCGTGAGGGACTTAATTAATCGTTGTTGCATTCAAAAGAGCCAACGTTCATTCAACATGTCCATGAGATGGAAAACCGTTCATTTTTCTTTCACAATTCGACGTATTGACATATATTTTTCTATTATTAATTGACTGCTTAATTATTCAAAAGAGCGTTGCAATTTTTTTCGCGTTTTCGTCATCTTATTTTTCTGTTATTTCTCGTACGTGTTTTAATAGCGTAATGGCGACAGCGTAATTGTAAAATTGTCTTCAATGAATGTTTTTATTTTTCTTGACAAAAAAATTATTGCGTTATTAAAATTTTATTTTACAAGTTCTAAAATACGATTTTCATTTACTGCTGAAGTGTTAATTTTCACACATATGTGATTTTAGCGTCTCTTCTTTCTTTTTAAATGTTTACAAGTTTACTTAGTTGTTTAAATCTGAAAAGGTCTTGATTTTAATGACATGTGAATGCAAAAGTTTCACGTTGAACTTGAACACTAAAGGTCTTTTCGGTGTTGTTTTAGACAGTTCATTATATGTACTTATATATTATATTTACTTCAAAACTTAGGATTTGAGAATGAATTAATAAATTAACTCTCGACGTTATATGTTGTGAAATTAGATATTCAAATAAAATACATATCTAATGTCGAATTTTCCACCACAACCGATGTATCTTTGAAAACTTGTTTATGATTAAATAAATAGACTTGAAACTCAAACCAAATTATTGTAAAAAAAACTCATTGTCAGATATGAAAACTCTTTTTATATAATTTTTTTAGATTTAAAGAAACATTCTGTCTTTTTAGTGATTTCAACAATCTAAACACGTATCTTGTACAAAAAATTTGAAGTCAACTTCAACAATCATTAACTCTCATATTCACATTTTAACGTCCATTTTCCAATATACGCACATTCCAAATGAATTTCCTTGCGACAAACAAACTTTCGAAAATATACACTTCGTAAAACAACACATACTTCTTCGAAAATCATTGAAGAATCGAACAAGAATTCGAATGTGCATCGAACACATTAGAGGCGCCGATGCACCGGCGATGGACGTTGCGCAACATCCCCTGGAAGAGTGGTCACCCGTGAGTCACTCTTGTTGTTGGATGGTACAGGTGTGTACCAATTACCCAGTATATATAAATATTTTTTTTATGTATTATTAAAGATAAAAAATTCGATCAAAATACAAAGGATTAAATTTGAATCGCTTAAGAATCTTTAAAAAAAAGACAAAGAGTTATGAATAAAAATTGTTTTGAGTTATTTGAAATTCAATAAGAAAAATATAATAAGATTAAAAATGAAGAAAAAATTCGATATTGAATTTATTTTTGTCATATACTCGTAGTCTTAATATCATATTATGACAGGTAATCGAAGTTTTTTCGTATATATTCATTATATTATAACCGTTGTTGTTCGATCAGTTGTGATATGTCCCATTATTTCTCATTATCTTGTCCTTGTTTATACATCAACGGATAGTCAAAGTTCCACTGTACATACATTATGACAGATGTTACTCACAGTCAATCAAATACGCTATTCCCTTAGCCTCACTCGCTATAAAATTATTAAAAAATATGTATTATATGTGATAATCTTTTACATATAATATTATAAAATATATCTGTTAACACATTTGAATTTGTTCATTCCGTTATATCATCATTCAGATTTTATAATATTTTTTTAGCCTCATCTTCCAATGAATAATTTGAGATCCGCTCGAGATTTCGAAGATTACTACTAATAATTGATCAGATAAAATATATCTATATAGATCTAATTTTACAACGAATAGTCGAGATTTTACTGTACTTCTTAGAAGTTGGTGCTCGTAGTAAATCAGATGTGGTCCGTTCGGGTTGCGCAACCAGCTTCACATTAACACTTTCTAACGGCTACATCTGAAACCTCTTTGTTCGCATAGCAGAACGACTGTCTCTTCAGTTTGTTCATATTAACTGTTTGTTTATGTTTTTTTATATATGACGTGTATGGTTTTATAATAAAACATTCAGTTATGGACGTATTACAGATTATTTGCGACAAAGCTTAATTATATGTTAAACTTATAAATTTTTTGGGCATTGGACTTTTGGCGTCTTTCTAGGTGGAAAAACTTTACGCAGTGAATGTAAAATAAAAAGTGTTTTAATCACAGATTGAAATTATTAGAAATATATTTTATTTGTATATCATACTAAAAATCGAAAAAAGCTAGTATTTAATATGATTTCGAGTAAAGTAAAAATATTTTTCACGGAAATTTCAGATGTGATTCAATGGAAGCACTCAAGGTATAATTAAATTGGAAAGACTTTTCCATGAAATAACATAAAAAAACTTCTAAGCTAAAAATAAACTCGTTTTTAAAGACGGTTTCCATCGAAACTTATAAGGTGAAAATCAATCTGTTATCACATTTTTCATACGAAACGTACATATATTAAATATATTAAAAATGTTATTACTTTTTCATTATATACCTACAAAATAAGGATTATAAGGTCAGAAATGCGTACATTAATTATTCAACAGGACATAAAACATTGCGAGATTATAAATGACAACTAAAACCGCTTTGCGTTCTCAATTTGCATTTTTTATCTTATGATCAACTTTTTTTCTATATGAACAATGGAAATTGTATTTATGTATAGAATTTTTAGTAGTAATTCAAACAAATAATAGCAAGTAAAATGTACCATTTCGATATTTTTGGTGATATTGTCATCATAACTCAATTAACCTTAAATTTATATTTAATCACATAAATTCTTATTTTGAAAATGAACAAATAATGGCTAAAATCGTCAATATGCTTTTACAATGAGCGAAATGAATAAAGTGTTTATTTGAAAACATATAGTATGTACATTATCTAATCAAGTACGGATAATATAACTGTTAACTGTTAATTAAAATTTTGATTGACTTTAAATTTTAAAAAAAAAGTATTTTATACTTGAATAACATGTATAAGATATAACTATGAATTCACAATACGAAATTTTTAATGAAATAATATTATATTATATTGATAGAATTCGAAACCCAACCACTTTAGAGGATTCGTCATTGTGATTTCGAAACTTTGTTGTTTTGTTTTCAAAAAATGCGGAAATGTTAATTTATAAAATTGCCATCTGACAAAACACAACCTCTTGCTAAAAAAAATAAACAGTCATTCATCCAAACTAACGCCTTTTAGCCAATAACCATTTTTTTACAAACAACTCGTGTCAAAACCCGATCTCGGTTCTTCTATTATATGTATGTACATATGTATATGTCACTCGACAATCCATTACAATAAAAAATTAGTCCACTCGGCCATAAACTTTGTTGTATACTTTTCGACCAAGTTAATAATAATGTCTTCTACGGGAAAATGCCGCTTCAAATGTCAAAAGAAAATTGCGCAAAATTTCATCGTCGCATTGCAGAAATGAACGCTCAGCTTGCAGAACTATGAATAAAATATTACATGAAAAAAGCACGTATCTTTTCAGTATGGTTGAACATATAGAATGCACACATCACTGTTACTGAAAATATTATAAGATGAAAAATTCATATGAGAAAACATTTCGGTTGATTGTAGCTCGCGTATTTTTGCAAATAAAATTAAATAGCGCTCAAAGGTTGGTATAATTTTCATATTGACGACGTTAAAATTTTTCAAAACCGCATTTAAAATTTTATTTCATACAATACGATTTTATTGTTAAAGCCTTAAAAATGAAGATCAGAGCGGTTGTTAACTATGTATAGATTGCGAAAGTTCACTTCGTTCCACAAATAGATAACTTCTCAATTATTGATACGGAACACGTTCAGAAGTAACCGAGGATAATAAATGTCGAACATTTGCAGAACCGAAACTGTTATGGAATATCGAGGTACTAAAGGTATGGGCATTCGGTCCAATAAACTATATTAAAAATTCATAAAAGCAATCGCGGAATTGCTTCAACCTTTTCCGTTGCGCGAAATGGATTCGTTGTGTTTTGTCATGAAAAAAAATTATAACTCACATAGGACCCTCAAACAAAAGAAAATTTGCTTCGGATAATAGGATATATTATTTGTACAAAAAATATTATGGAAGGTTTTGTAATATTCAGGACCGTAGAGAAAAATTCTGGGTCTTGGGAAAAAATTTTTTTGTAATATTTTTTCAATTTTATCCAATGTTTTTCACAAAAAATGTTTACTACAAAACCGACTTTTTCTAAAAATATTTTCCAAAAAAAAAACAACATTTTTCAAAAGTATTCGAAACACAAAAATTATCAAAATTGGTCTCGGCCCTCAAATAGTCCGAGCCCTGGGAATTTGCTCCCTCTCTATGGTCTGCGTATATTATTATATACGTATGTACAAACATTTCACTTCTAATGGTCAATATCTAGTTGAGTACTGAAACTGGAAAAGCCTGATTCGGTCACCAAAGTGGACGACAAATCTTTCTCGTGACGAAATATTTTTCAAGATCGAAAAATGAAAAACAAACAAATTAATTACTAAAAAATATGTCTTCAGATTTCATGAGTTCGTGTGTACGTGCTAAGATGGATAAGTGACACAAAACCGGTCTAGAAAGACAGAAAAACCCCAAACCGAACTTTAAATTGTATCAAATATGTACAGCAATCAACAAATCAAGAGGTTTTTTTTAATATTTTTTTTTAAGTAAATATTCTCATTTTTCATAAATTTTAAAAATAAATTACTTTTTTTTTCAGATGTGTACTTCAAACAAAACTGCAAAATAGGTGACTTTGAACATTCGAACACAAATTTCAAAAATAAATATAAAATTTTTCTCAGAATCATATAACCAAGGCAATATTTAATATTTGTAATACATTTAAAATAAGAAAATTATGATTACATAAGAAACATCCTATTGAACCTTCACTCATTTTTCATATATAATCACTAATTTTCTCATCATTATTCCATACATTACATATTCCCAATACAATTTTCACTACATTAATAAAACATAATATTAAATCAAAAAAAAATTTCATACAACATTATTCAACGCATAAAAAATACCAATATACCTATATGTGATATCATAAAAAATTTATCAGATCATTACAAAATAAATTTTTAATCACGATGTACAATAATACAATCAAATATTCGATCACCAAATTACGCAACGTAAATATTTTATGCAGAACACTTACCCAACTAATCATCATTAACCGAACGCGATAAACCGAAACCTCCATCGACTAAAACCCTATCCAAACATTCAAAACGCTTCCGAACCCAACACAAATCCAAAAAGAACGCATCTCCAAAGCAACCGCGGTTCAACACGCCGTCCATTTGCAAGTCAAATATTGACAATGACGGACAATTGCCGCGGCCATTGTGTCCCGGCCACAATGGGAGATGTCCATCGTCATCGCCATCATCGTCAGAAACCATCGGATCTGGAAGGTGAGCAGTTTGCGGTGACGAAACTCGTTCCCGTTCCGATTTGCCAAGAACTCGCTAAACTGCATCGCCGCCGTCCTTGCTCAACATTGGTGGCCAATCGCGAACCGCGGTCCTCTATACGTTTTCGGTTTAGATGTGTTTTGATTATGGTGTGGTGAGTGTTTTTTTTTGTTTTGGTTTGTTTTGTGCCGGTAGAAGGTGATGTGCTTCCTGCGATCTGGTCCGGAGGGTGTCGGAGGTGTTAACCCGTTTGTGTGCGATGGTGGATACTGTGGATGTGTTGTGTCGTTCTTAACCTTGATTATGATGTGCAGTGTAATCCTGTTTTTGAAGGACTGATGAAAAAAATATAGAATGAGGATTCCAAATATGTATTTAAAAAAAATGAATATTTTTCAGGCTTTTTATTAAGTTGCTCTGAGGCGTAGGTTTTTTATTGAAAAAACACGCATTTGTGGGTTTATACAAGATCTTTCGATGATATAAATGGTTTCGAACTTTTGATTTCATCACATTAAAAGCATGATCAGAAAATCATTTGAATGAGGATAAAATTAAAATATATAAAAAGAACAGAAAAATTACAAAACGGCAAATGTCAGCAACAAGCTATCGATACGTTTGAACAAATATTGTCAATTGTTGCAAATTTAATTAAATATTTTTGTGTAATTAATTAAATTTAAAATACACTCAATCCTCTTTTTACACAGTTCTGAAATAACACGGTTCAAGAAGAACCGAATATTTGATTATTTTTACACTTTAACACGATATAAAAATTTAAAAAAATGTATTGTTATGCCACAATGGTAAGATTCAGTGCAAGCCAGTACATACACTATTATACTTATTAAATAAAAAAATTTGATGTTTTTTCAACCTTTTTATTAACTTATTTATGATTTCACATGACGAAATTTTTCTACATCGCTCATTTTTAATAAAGTATATTTGGATGGAAGTTCCATCCAAATATGCTGATGGAACATATCTCCAATATGGTCACCATACATTTTTTTACACGCTTTGGAACGTATCCCGTATCTGGAACGTATAGGAATGGGTGTATTTCACCAGTAAATTTCGGGAAATATAAAAGTAAAAGCAAATACAAAATGTACTAAAATGAAACGGGACTTAAGAAATCAAAAATAAATAGTGGAAAACGTGAATTCCGGAAACGTAAAAACTGGGTTTCACTGTACTAGAATTTTTTTTATTATAATCGGTTTATGCGGATAGAGGAGTGAAAAGATTCATGGTCGTCTCGGTTTTAATTGTTGGAATTGTCGTCAAATTGAAACTGGTTATATCGACATGGTTATGATGAATGATTTATAAATATTACTTCTTATACAGAATGTAAAACGTGAAAAAAATTGTAAGTATTGTTCTTAATCGATTTTTTGCATAATGGATACATCATCGTTTTATTGTAGTTGTTGCAAATTTATTGTTTTCTTGTGCAATTCACAGGTCTTGTTTAAAAATTATTGATTACTCGACAAAAATTTACTAACAAAATCAATATTGAGAATGTTAAATTTATATTTTTTGTTGCATGACTCACATTTGAACAAAACAATAGCTTTGGCTTTGGCAAGAACTATGTATATTAAACTTGACATGTTAATTTTTTTGCAAATATTTTAATATAAGCGGAACTTAATGAAGCCGAACACGTCACTGACTTTTCAATTCGAGATTCAATCACATTTGCAAATAGACGAATTAAACATTAAATCTCGAGATCGATTGAGTGACCGGTTTTTTCGCTTCCTCGTTTTACGACACCGCTAACGCACTGATTATTTTGAAATATGAAAGATATGCAATTGAACGATTTTTATTTTGAATTAATTCGAAATTAAGATTTTAATTACATCTCAAGTGTTGTAATGCTTATTTGGAATTAATCAAACGAATTTTTCAATGATAAACGAACGATAAACTTTTATTTATCGAAAATTATCATTGTAACTTGATGCAAATTAATGAATGTATGATTTTATCAATAAAATTTTATTAAAAATCTAAAATATTCAAATTTGAATGACTTTAAACGTTTTAATCATTATAAATTGATTATGTTGCATATTCAATATACAAAATAAATAATTTGGATTGCTTACTTGCGTCTTATGTATCTAATTTTATTTGCATAAAAAAATCAATCGATCATCAATTGCTACATGATTCATAAAAAAATGCACAAGTACACAAAAAATGGAAAAGTAATTGGACAAAATTCAATACAATTAAATAAACGAACTTTCATTTGCATAATATTTTTTATAGACTTCACCCAATTAAAGCAAAATGTAGAAATATATTTTTTAACACAACAAACCATTTTATGGCACTTTTTGTTATAATACGTGTCATATTCCTTATAAGACAATTTTCAATTAGGTATTCCAAAGCCGGAAACTTTATTAGTGACTAATTACAGTGGCACATTCAAAACTTTTGGAGGCTCCTATACAGAACTGTTCCAAACTTACTCTCCCCTCTTCCTTCATTACATATAAAATATTAAAAAAAATTTAAATCGTATATTATTGATATGTAGTATGTAATAGTTGGTTTTTCGAAATTAAAAACAAAATCTTTTATACAAACGATTGTATTTTTTCGTCAGAAAGTAATTTAACTTTTATGTTGTCTAATTGGTTGATATAAAAAACGTATAATAATTCAACTATTTTTTTTTAAATGCTAGAGGCTTTACGGTCAGCGTATCCACTACTTATAGATAAATCCACCACTGGTTATTACCAATAATTATTTTTTATTTCGATAACATTATACGGTTAACTGGATACGCAAATAAAATATCAACACACAATCGAATTTTCATAATATTTTTTTTAATACAAAAACAATCCAAATCCAATTTTTTAAATATTTCCCAATAAAAAATCTCTCAAAATATAATCTACGATAAAAAATAAATAAATATGGCCTTATACGGGTTAACCGGTGAAGAAATCGCACACGGTAGTCGGCCGGCGAACGGACACCAGTCGCCTTTGGAAAGTTGCGGCGAGCGCTCGTCTTTCACTTCGGTCATCAACGATTCGAGTCATCGTCATCACTCTGTCGGTTTTTGGGTCAATCTCAAAGCCGGAAGGCCAAATGGCTACCACCTGACAGCGAAGATGGCGCAAAACCCGCCCTCAAAAGGCGGGAGAACGCGGCCGCCTCCCGACAAGAAACTTCAGTGAATTGTTGTTTTTTTTGCAAAAGCGGAAATTGAATCGTGACATTTCTAAAGTGATAAGTGAGTGATATTCGATTCTGATATTTGTATTCTGATATATTCGATGCCAAGCGCATAGTATCCGAAGCGGAGCCAGCGCGAATCAGGTGAGGCTTCGAACGAGATTTTGGTTTTTGGGAAAATTTCGAAATTCGGTTTCGTAAATCGTATGACAATAATGCTCGCCGTAACGAGTGGGTCAAGCGTCAGTGTTGCGTGTTTTTTATTTTATTTTCAAATGTCGTGGGAAATTGGTATTGACTAATTGTGCATTTCTATTTATTAACAATTAATGCAGTGGGACAATCGGGTATTGTGTGCCTTTTCGCAATTATGCGATCGTGTTTCGCGTTAAATGCATTTAGACATTTGAAACCGTCCGGTCGTTTTGTTTGATTGAATTGTCAGTATTATCAGATATTTGTGCTTTTGTGTGGGATTTTAATCTTCCCACAAAAGCCGCACATTAAAGCAATCTCGATTCTATAAAATTTAAAATCGTATTATTCGACTCATTATTTTTATTGAATACCATATATTATTCACTTATATTCAACCCGTTTTACTTTGAAACAAAAGCGACGTCGTAAAATGTTCAATTTTATTTCTATGTCAAGGGCTCTCTAATAAGGGTTCGAACGGACAAAGCGAAAGTTTAACGTGTTATTTATCACATGACGATAAAATGACATTTCAATATAATACGATGAATTTGAATTAATCAATGAAACAATGTTATATTTACGAATACAATTAATTATTGTTACTACGAAACATAATAATCAATTGAAATATAATACCTATGTTCCTTGAATACGAAACATTGTATGCGTTATATAAAATCGTAATATTTTAACAAAAATAACGGCAATTCATTCAAAATCTTTACAACATAGAATTTCCAAGATGCTCTCATACAAATGAACTTATTTTCGACTAAAGTGGAACAAAGCGAAACGCCATTATGTAAATACACATGCAATTGCGGACCGCAAGAAACGTTTTATATCACATATCGTAATTCACACCGGCATCATTACACGCACGTGAATGAGGAAGCTTCCGTACAATATATATATATAATATTAGGGCACTGATTCCTGTAATTTTTCCACAGTTTTAATGGGTTTTTTGTTGTGGTTTCCACGCTAGAGTGGCTGCGCGCTCAACTCATCCGTGATAGAGAAAAACGCGAGCGGCTCGTTGCGTTGGTGTTTTTCTATTTTTTTTATTCATGTTTATTTGCCACAAATCTCGATGCAACGTGTTGGGAAAATCCTGAGTGGAAAATCACTACGTTTTCGCGTCGTTTCGAGGAAAATTGCATTTTCGAGAGTTTGCGGCGCGCTGTCGGGAGTGCCGTATCGACTTTTTAATGGGTTTTCGTTACGTTATTTATATTTTTGAAGTACGGCTTTATATTTTGAAAAAAATATATTATAATATTTTAATATCAAAGGGATTTTATAATATGAAATTTTGAAACATCAAAGGATTTTTTATTGCATAGACCGATAAGTACATCCTTCCTCAATTAGTAGAGTAAAAGTCACAAAATGAAGTTAATGTATATAGATAAAAAGCTTGAAAAAGGATATATTTTATATTATTCTTGAAGAATTTAATTATTTTTAATTCAAATTTAGAACAAAGCTTTTGATGTAAAAATGTACTGAAAAAATTCCTTCGTATTTTTTTCCGTAATTGTTTTTTAGAGATCACGAATGAATGACATGTGAACGTGTTGTCAGGATTTTTTCGGAAAAAAAACGATCAAACCATAAAATGTTTCTCAAATGTACATGGTTTCATTAATCACAAAAAGGAGAAGTTAGTTATATACATAATTTATTTTAAAATTTGTATAAATATTAGATATTATTAAATTTCAATGAGGCTTAACTTAAATTGTAAACATATTGGCAACTTAATTTATTATTAATATATGGTCATAAATTTACAACTTAATTAAAATACTTTCAAACAATAGCTTATATTGTTTGGGAATACATACCTACTTAATATTTGGTGAAGTTATATATGTAATTACAAAAATACATTTTTTATCCTAAGTTTATACTCTATATACAGGAATTCAATTTTTTTTACTATTCTTATGTGTATTCATTATCATTTGATACAAAAAATTATTGCCAATAACAACATTGTTTGTAAAAAAACATCGAATTTATGCTAATGCATATTTAACGAGTTTTAAAAAAACAACATAGCATTTATCTAAAATAAAAATGTCATTCAACTGGAATAGATTCAGCCTAAAAAATGAAAGTGTTTATTTTTTTTTTTCGGAATTGGCATTCAATGAAAATTTGAATATAAACGTGTATTGATAACGATAAAGATTCAAAAAAGAAATCGAATTTTCTCATCAGGATATTCGACTCGGAAAAAACAGAATCTAAATGTATAACCTGGAAACTGTAAGCATCGTGATACCATGAATCTCACCAACGCGGATTTTCCTCGCGGCCATGATGACATTACATTCAAATTCGAATTGACTCATATTGTTCAACAAATCTAATACATAATTCATGAACACATCATCATTATCGACAAAATCTCTCAATTTCGCATAGTCAATACAATAACAAACCTAACCTAGATTTCATAGCGACTTACCAAAAAAAGCAGTATCAGCTTCCGAACTCTTTCTCTCGTTCTCCATTTAACAAACCGATCTCTAACTGTAAAGAAGAAACTGTAAATTAACGGCTTCAAATATTTCCGCATAAAAGACACACTTTTTCAAGTGAAAACGAATAAATAAATAAAATTCATCCCATCACATATCTGCCCGGATTTTCGTTTTATCCTGGTGTATTTTTGGCGCGCCTTTTGATCCCGTTTCATTATTCAAATTTATGTTTGTCCGTGCGCCCATTCGCCTGTGAATGAAATTTCGTCAAAACGCGTTTCGGCCGCTTCAATAAATATAATATTAATACACATTTTCGAGCTCAAAGTTCGCTTCGATTATTGCGAAATTATGAAAGTGTTGCGAAACGATGCGTGCGGCGTTTTTGTTTTTTTTTCTTTTCGAGCGTGCGCCATTTTGAATCTTGGTAATATATTGGTGGTCGTGTTGTAAGCATTAATGTGATAATCTTGATTTTGTTTTTATTTTATGTCAAAAACGCTTTTTTCGTTTGTAAAATATATGGTTTTTTATTATGATTTATTGCAGTGCTCTGCAATCTTTTTCCTTCCGCGGTACTCTAACGATATTTTTAAAATATTGTGGCACATCATATTTCTAAGGACTTTAAATAAATAAAACGAATTAAAAAAAAAATTTTTACCCATCATAAATTATACTGCAAAACACAAATAAAAATTATACCCTTCCTGTACATATAAAAAAATGTTTTGTACGTTTAAAAATTTTACTAATTTTACCTTGAAAAACTATTAACATCATTAAAGAAATATTATATCATATTTTTTTAGGATGCACAATTTTATAAAAGAAAATGATAAAAAAATCTACTATTATTTCATTTTTATATAAAAATAACTATTAAACTGCAGGTAATTTTTTTTTCTAAAACATGTAAAATGAACAATAAATTAGCAACAATTTTTGAAAGGCATTCTCAGTTTCTTTTATTACGAAAATTACGTGCAACTAAAAATTTTGTTTTCTTTTACTTTTGTTTCTTCTTTTACAAAGTAATATAACTTTTTATAACAATAAGTATAGTAAATTGAAATTTTATGAAAACGACATGATTTAAGATAAAGCTAATTTTATATTATAAGCAAATTTTTTGAATTTTTTTCTTGTGCGCAGCAAAGCCAGCATCATTTTGCGGCGCAGTGATTGCGGAGCACTGATTTATTGGATTCATTGATGTGTTAAAAAAACGTTGCCTAATAATATTATAAACTACACAATTTTTTATATTATATTTAATAAACACATCCAAGGTTATATTTAACTCACTTTATTTTATTTAAGTTAACAATCATTGCACACTCAAAAAATATTAGAAAATCGTGTTGACTCATCGCATTTTCACAATCTGCACATTTAAAACACCAAATTTCAAATCACAACTCCATTCGTTTTCATCACAAACCGACTTTCGATCTTCGACTTTGTTTAACGATACGGCCCGATCGACAACCTCAATCCGCCAAAGGGCCATAATCGGAACGGGCCCAAAACCCGTAGCATTGACCGACCGAGCAAGAAAGTTGTCGCCTTTCTGACCAAAGTCTCACTTTTCGACCAAGCCGGTCCAGCAGCAGAGTAAACATTCGGTCCTTTCAAGGTGACCATGTCTGGTGTGGTCATACGCAGTGGTCATCATCATCGGTTGTTCGTAGAAGTAGCCCTCGAATGCGCCCACTTTCTTGGACGGTGATGGTCGGAAGGTGGGTTGTGTGATGGTGTTCGTAGATATGGGGTCAAAGGTTGAAGTAAACATTGGGTCCTTTGAAGGTGACCTATCTAGTGTGGTCATCATCATCGGTGGTTCGTAGAGGTAGCCCTCGAATGCACCCACTTTCATGGTGTGTTGATGGTCGGGAGGTGGTTTGTGTGATGATATTCCTAGATATGGGATTAAAGGTTGAAGTAAACATTGGATCCTTTGAAGGTGATCTTATGTGGTGTGGTCCCACGCAATGGTCATCATCATTGATGGCTCGTAGAAGTAGCCCTTTTCTTGGTTTATTGATGATAATGGTCGGGAGGAGGGTTGTGTGAAGGTGTTCATAGATATGGGGTCAAAGGTTTAAGTAAACATTCGGTCCTTTCAATGTTACCGTGTCTGGTGTGGTCACACGCAGTGGTCATCATCATTATCATCACCGTCATTGGTTGTTCGTAGAAGTAGCCCTCGAATGCGCCCATTTTCTTGGTTTATTGATGACAATGGTCGAGAGGTGGGTTGTATGATGGCGTTCTTAGATATGGGATCAAAGGTTGAAGTAAACATTCAATCCTTTCAAGGTAACTGTGTCTTGTGTGGTCACATACAGTGGTCATCATCATCGGTTGTTCGTAGAAGTAGCCTCGAATGCGCCCACTTTTTTGATTTGTTGATGGCGATGGTTGAGAGGTAGGTCGTGTGATGTTGTTCGTAGATATGGGATAAAAAGTTGAAGTAAACATTCGGTCCTTTCAAGGTGACCATGTCTGGTGTGGTCACACGCAGTGGTCATCATCGTCGGTGGCTCGTAGAAGTAGCCCTCGAATGCACTCATTTTTATGGTTTGTCGATGGTGATGGTCGGGAGGTGGATTGTGTGATGGTGTTCGTAGATATGAGATCAAAGGTTGGAGATGCGGTGTGTTTGTGAAATGTTTATGAGAGTTCTTGGTTTAATAAAAAAAAATTTAAAAAAAATGTTGAGTTGATTATCTCTGTGGTACGAAATAAAAATGAGTATGATCATGCAATCTTGTCGTGTGATTATTGATGTTGGTACGTTGTATCGTTTTTAACACATTAGAATATTTTTGTCGCTGCCGTAAATTTTTATGTTATGAATATGAATGCATTGAAAAATTATTAATCGAATGGGGTATTTTCACAAGGCAAGATTTTTTTTAATGTTATTTTTCAAAAGGAATTTGAACTAATGTACTTATTGAAACAGAAAATTATGAACGATCCATATAATAATAATATTTTTTAATTAGAAATCATGTTTTTATATTACCTTCAAGATTTAAATTCAATTAACCAAGCAATTCATTTAGTATTATATTATTGAGGAAATGACATTTTTTTCGACTAATTGATTAATTCGATTAAATTTACACAGTACTAGAAAATATTATTATACGCGATATAATCTACGTATATAATAGGTATATCTCACATAAAAAAGCAAAGAATATAATATAAAATTACACGAGGAACTAACTACAAGAAAATTAATTTTTATCGCCCGTAATCACATAATTACATACATTTTTTTCTAATCGAAATGATACCATATATAATTTTCACGATGTACATTTGCGTCACATTGTTTCTGCAAAATCTGCATATAATATTGTAATAACTTCGATTTCATTGTAAAAGCACGAGGAAAAGTCTAGTCTCTCATACGAGTTCTTATTTATTGAACAAACAACGAATTTCTCGCAAATATCATATTCCACATTTTGAAATACTCTTCTTCGGGCAGTGCTAAAACAACATAGAGTCGACTTCGAACGCTTTTCGATTTTGGCAAAAGACAAAGTCTAAATTTTTATTATGCACCAGTCCGAAAACAAAATCTCGCCCGAAAAAATATATTGAATCGCCTTCAATTCGATTATTTCGACCGTTGAGTCACGGTGTCAAAAACTCATTGATTTTGTTGCATTTAACGTCACGCTACGCCAATTATGGTGTAAAATATTAAATTTGAAGGTCTCTGAATATATTTCGATTGTATCAAATTTTAATGATTTTCGCGACTGTTTATATTTAGGAAAATTCGACATTCAAATGACGGAATTATTTTAATTCGACAAATGTTCTTGGTATGAAGGAATTGTTTTTTCGGGAAATTATCTAAATTTGTATCCAAGGGGGTTAATGTCAAGACCCGAATCGATACGTAATTGTAGGGATAAATGCCACATGCTTTTTCTTAGCGAAAGTGGGTTATATGGTAAATGTCAATGTGCGAAAATCGATTTCGAATGTTTCATATCGGTTTTGTGACGCATAAGGATGTTTACTGAGTTTCATGTCATTTTGTAAAAGAGAAAAAAGAATTTGTTTCAATTTTTCCTCTTTGTTAAAGAATATGTACCTTGAAAACAAGTTGTATCAAGAATATTAAAATTTCCAGGTGTTTCATAAATAATTTTAAAATTAAAATTTGATTTTTTATGATTTGAATTCGCTAAACTTTGCTTTTATATTTCATAATGTAAATGAGTTCGGAAAATATAATATGTATAAAATATTTATAATCAAATCTATACAATTAGCAAATTTCTCGATATTTTACATACATATTATATGAGCCTAATGTAATATTCAGCTATATAAATTTTCATATTCAAACGTTCGAACTTCTCGTTGGCATCAAATTTGACTACAAAATAGTTTTAATGAACAAACGCATAAAAAAAATAACGATTCACAATGCTAAAAATGTTCTGCGTAATTTATATTCAATTCAATAACATTGGCGATGATACGGTGATCCATTTACAAATTGAAATTTAATAATAACTTGATCACTTAGTGCGTAATGAAATGTATATTTATATAATTTAATTATATTAATATACATTTCATTACACGCGTTTTTGTATTTAATCAATTAATTAAATATAACTGAATGATTCTAATAAGTAAAAAATAATGATTCTAAATAACGTAATTTAATAATCAATAATCAGTGGAAGTTGAATAATTAAAAGACTAAGCAACTTTTAAAAAAATTATAATTTGAAAAGAACGAAAGTTTAATAAATCCAAGAAATGTTAGTTAGTCATCACTATACATATTCACAATCAGTCATCATTCAATACTTAAACAATTTTCCGTTTTTATCAATTATAATCTCTATTCATATTTTTGATTTTTTTTTCTACCATCGTCCACTCGGTTTTTCCTGTATATTTTTATTATTTTTATCAATCGAATACATTTCTAACACTTCACATGTCTATTATATGTATTATCCATCCATCCATCAGACAATCAGCCGTTTCCAATTCAATTTCCATTATTCAAAGTCCATCAATTTGATTAATTTCATATCGCAATACTGAATACAACATCCAAAAATAAACATTTCTTCAAACAACAAAAACCGCACATTTTTCTGACTAAATTCATTAAAATGAGATGCAAATATAAACAAATAATTCCAATTACATCAAGAAACAATCAATAATCCGAATTAAATCATCCGGAAAAACCTCAATTTACGCAATCGTTAATCTATTCAACGACCCGCTAACAATCCACAGATTACATCCGAATATTCGAAATTCGTCAGAAACCAGTTTCCTCTTCATAAAAGTGGCTAGACCGATCGTCTGATGGAGACCAGATCGCTCTTCCGTGTTTCAAGAGTCGACCTTGGCCATCAGGTTCGGGTTTTCGTAATGTGTAACAATCGGATATGACCAACTTTCGTTTTCTAGTAGTTATGTCAAAATGGGTACTTTCTATGATCGTTTTTTTGTTATTATTTTTTTAGATTAAATCTGTTTTTTGGGTCGTTATTGTAATCGGTTTTGATATTTGGAATGGTGTCGTTAATTTTTTTACATCTGAGTTATCTTTGTTATTAGATATTCAAGATAGTCGATAAACGTTGATTGAATTTTTATTTTTTTGAAATTCGCAATATGTAAATTTTTCTATTTGTGTTAGTATTTCCGAAACGTTAACCGTTCTAAATTTCGATGTGAATGATTATATATGAAGATAACTTTTTTTTCACATGAATCATCAAAAACTCATAATCATTTGTATATTATGCAACCTTAGTCAGACGCTAAAAAAAAATGCAAAATTGCATCTATTTTTATTCAGAAAACAATTTAATATCGCTTCCTCCATAAAATGGCGTCAACTTTCGAAATAATTTATATGTCGTTCTCCGTTTCCTGTCGGTTCCATCGAGATGTTTTACACAAAGCTTTATTGTCGTATCATTATTTCGTGCTTTCTCTTCGGGAAATGATGATGTGATGCAGCAAAGATTTGACCTCGAGGTTATGGACCGATATTGATGTCGTCAAAATGTCCCAATAATTTTCAAAGCGGTTCATAACCATTCGAATTTTCTATATCAGATCTGATTCGTATTAAATCTTTGATGAATCATCACATTTATTTATTTTTTCGTATGAAAACATTTCGCAAGGATCAATGGTTCCTTTCAAAATGATAAATGGGCCTGTTTTTTTCAACATTAAAATTGACCCGTAATTATCGGATGAAATTTATTACAAACAAAACGAATCGAAAAACTCGTTTTGAAACTGTGAATGGTTCATCGACCGATTCCGCAAAATGTTATATTATTACGATTTTTTAAACCAGTGTTTTGGTCTATGAATCATAGAATTCTCAACTGTGTGGGCAACATTTGTATTATGGAAACGGTAAAAGATTATTCATTCAATGAACTTAAAATATATTAGGAAAGGATACCTACAAATATTTAAAATTTTCGCATGATTTCGTATTCGAAAATCTTTCACACTTCCATACTATTTTTATGAAACGTCCGTAATGTATTTTCAACTGTTATTTAATTATGGAAATCTCCAGGAAAACCAAATATTGATTCTAAGCACAATATTGTAAAACGCTAATTATCATAAATCTACTAAACAAATTATACCAGACGACGAACGCAGAATACTGATTTCTATAATATCATATATTATATATTGAATAACCAGTAATTCGATAAAAGGCATTCCGATGTATCATTTAATTTCTTCAAGTATTTGAAAACCATTACAATATAAATATGCGTCATTAAAGCTACATGAAAAAATCTTTGATACCACTTTAGCAAACAGCACTAACTTGTCTGCTTAGCATTTACGAAACATCACTCGATAAATCGATCTCATAACGAAGAAAATGTACGCATTATTAGAAAACTCACCGCCTTGAACTAAATTTATTACAATTTGTACTAAACTCTTATGAAACAGCCGCACTGAGCAAAGCGCAGAGTAAACGCGCGTCTTTCGATATTTTTCAAAATGTCCGACGGACGTAATTAAAATAAATAAACACCATTCGTCCCCTGTTCGAGTATGAATAAATGTACTTTCACAAGTACTCGTGTGCGTACTATGATAATAAATTTTTGCACGATAAGTTCTCGGCTACTTTCACCAGAACGTAATTCAAACAAGCGAGTTGTGCGATGGTAATATGTGGTTTTTTTTCCCCCAAGAATATTGTATGGTTTTGGATGAGTTTGTTTATTTAATTGAATTGTCAATTTATTTATGAAAACATGAATTATTTAACACGGAATGTGTTTTAAGAAATCAAATAACACTTCGTGTCAAATTATTTTTTTATCTCTAATTAATAATGTTTAAGTATGCATTAAATAATAAATAATTATTTTGTTGGAAATTACATAGTCCTAAATTTAAAAAAAAAATGATCTTCACTTAATAGTGAATGGTAAATTATAAGATGATACGAAAACGTCAAATTTCTAATCGATTTGTTTTCTAATTTGTAAATAACATTCTTTATAATTTTCCATAATAAATTATCAAATGTTTATTTTAACAGAATGCCTGCTCTTCGTTTATTGGGAAGAAAATGGTTAGCAGCATCAGACGATTTAGTTTTTCCTAGTATATTCGAATTACTTTTTAGATTCGTATGGTAATAATCAAAAACTGTTATATCAATAAAATAATAAAATCATAAATACTGATTAAATTTGATTTTTCCATCAGGTTAGTGCTAACGGCTTTAGCATGCGAAATAATATTTCCTTCTACGGAAGGTTGCCCTGGTGCAATATATGTAAAAGCTTATCTTGGAGGAGTTCTATTTCTTCAAGGTGTAGTTATGATATTACTCGGGATGTTGGCTTGCAATTCATCTCGTGGTACTATCACTGACACTGATTCAAGAAAATATGTTACACCTCTCCTCACAATTAAGTAAGTATTAAAATAAAAGAAATATATAAATCAAATTGATTTAATTTATTTAACAAATTATAAATTTCAGAGTAGCTTTTATATTGCCTGAAGTTTTACTTAATATTATGGGTACTATATGGATATTTTGCAGAATAATACCTTGTTCACCTGATGATGAATTTTCTCAGATAGTTATTCAAGGTGACTTTGTGGTTAATTTTATGATAACATGAGAATGAATACATAAAACCATAAACTATTTATAGGAATTGTTGTCTTCAATTGGGTTCTTTTCGCTCTCACAATATTTGGATTATTTATTGTTTTTGACCCACTCGGTTCTGTAAAATATGGTGAAAGTCTGGATACTCCTAGTCAATCAAGACATCATAAAAAAGTAACCGGATTATGGTCTCGTAGATTTAGATGGGCTTGTTGCTGTCTAAAGAAAGATGAGTATGGAGATGAAGCTTTTCAACAAGTTGCAGGTAAAAAAAATTCTAATAGGTTTTTTCAAAATTCAACGTAAATATTTAATTATTCTAAATATAATTTTAGCTCTTTTAAGTGCAATATTCCGCACAACTGATTTAGTTCCTTCTGATGTAATGGCAGGATGTGTTTTGTTAAGGGTACGACAAAAAAGAGAAACAAGAGAAATGAGAAGAATACAAATGTTAAATGAAGAAGAACCTATTTACTCAACAGGTATACATAATTGCCATTTTGATAACATAATTATATTTATTTGAGTTACCAAATTTTTAATTTTACATATGAAATTATTTATTTAAAGACATAGCAAAAGTTTTTTCTGATGCACCACCTTGGATGAATTTGAAGGACGCTAATCATTTTTTCAAATTATCTATTGCCCCATATGGCTGGCCCTATGTAATGTTCACCAACTGCATAACGGGAATATGCAAGTTACTGCGATATGTGACATGTTGTGGATGTTGCAGGTAATGAAGACTTTAACAATTATAATATAGCATAACAAATGAAAAATCTATTTTTAATGTGGTAAATATGAATTCCAGACCTAAATCGAGATTTGTAACGGATGATAATTGTTGTATGTGTAATTTAGCTGGAGTAAGATATATATCAGAACTGCCATCCAAAGATATACTATTTGCCTCGTTTAAAAACCATGTTTTTGAAGTATGTTCAATTTCACCTATTTCAATAAGTACATATATTCATCTTTTCGAGTGGTGTTTTAATGTTTATTCGAATTTCAGTTGCCATTTTGTGTGATAGCAGATCATAAAACACAAAGTATTGTTGTAGCCGTGAGAGGATCTATGTCTCTTCGTGATATTTTTACTGATTTAACAGCAGGATCAGAACGTTTTGAAGCGCATGGTCTACCACCCGATACTTCCGCTCACAAAGGAATGGCTATGGGTGCTGATAAATTAACCCAAAAATTACATTCCATATTAGATAGAGCTTTTTATCAATATCCCCAATATACGCTGATCATAACAGGTATACAAATTGAATATTGTTAAATAAAAATTTTCATCTACATTATCTAAAAATTAAATAAATAACATAGGTCACAGTTTGGGTGCTGGTGTAGCTATTTTAGTTGCATTAAAGCTTCGACCGAAATATCCCGATTTGAGAGTATATGCATTTTCAACACCAGGTATAAAATATGTGATATTTTATATTAAATAAATATATTTTATTGGATTACAATTGAAAAATATTTCAGCTGGTGTTTTAAGTCGAGAAGCTGCACGTTACACTGAAAATTTTGTTTTCACTGTAGGCCTTGGGGATGATCTTGTTATGAGATTAAGTGTGGATAGTGCTGAAAATCTAAGAACTAAAATTATGCAAACAATACATGCCACAAAATTGCCAAAGGTATTAATCTCTTTGTACAAATTGTATTAAATGGATATTTTAGTGAATTACTATTACTATTATTTTTTTAATTTACCAGTATCGTATTATGTTGAATGGGTTTGGTTATGCTTTATTCGGAGTACCTACAAGAGATTTAGAATCCACGTGGAGAGATCCGGAAGATTTAGAAAATACAGTTGGAGAAAATGGACAAGATCCGCTATTAATAACAACAGTTCAAATTAACAATGTACAGACTAATTATATGAAAAATAATATATTCATTATAAAATAAAATATGATTAAAACTTTTTTTATTATAATTCAACAGGAAACAACCGTACTCTCAAAAGATATATTTATCAGAAGATTTTCAAAAGTCAGACTTTACACACCAGGAAAGATTTTACATATAGCTAGAAGAAAAAGAATCGGAATCGAAAAGTATGTATCATTTTGATTTATAATAAAATAATATTTTTAATAGAACCGAACTAAATAATCTTTTAATTACAGAAAAGTAAAAATTCATGAACCGACGTATGAAATGAGATGGGCTATTCCAGAAGATTTCATGGAACTTCAAGTGATGCCAAGGATGCTTTTGGATCATCTTCCGTACAACATCCAAAGTACGCTAGAAACTATTCTCAATGAAAGACAAATATATCACATTACTCAAATTTGAATCGAATATTTTATAGCTCATTCCATAAAAAAAGTATATCTTTAGCATCCAATAATATTTTTTGATGTTAAGCTCAAAACTAAAGCTGTGATTTTTAATATATAATATCTATTTAAAAAACGTGTAAAATTGATAAAGTTTACCATAATCTGTTATAAATAAATATGTAAATATTTAAGATGTAAGTCATATTTTACATAATTTCACTATTCACTATGAAAATACTATAAATTATTTATTTATATAAATTCATTAATGTATGGATCAATTAGACATAATTTGACAAATATTAATTTTGAAATTTATTAAAAAAATGTATTTACTAAATATTAAAAAGTAATCAATTGGCGTGTAATATAATATATAAAACTTGAGTATAGATTAATTTTGACTTTATAAAAAAATATAATTGAATATTCAGTCTTTTGTGCCATAGCCGGATGTTATCACAATATACATAACTGCTAAAATGTGAGACTATGATTAGTTTATCAAGTTATAAAATTTATTTTATATGTAGTACAGTATAATCCGTCCATGTATAGAAAAGTATTTTCATGACAAAAACAATAACAAATAAGGCCAAAAAAATGTATGTGTGCTCTGACGAATGTTCTAGGAAAAAATTGTTTTGATTTTATAAGTTTTTATATGTATTTTAAGCAATTTACTATTTGTTGAAGTGAGAAAATCTGCAATAATAAAATATTGATTTTGATTATCGTTTTTTTTTAGGACCGCAAAAAGGAAATAAAAACTTAAATGAACAATGTGGAATAATATATTTTTGGTATAAATGTATAAAGTTACAAAGATATAAAAATAATATTTATTTTGATATGAATATACATTTTTTTAAAGCAATAAGAATTATCACAGATATTTTTTCAGTGAAAATAATCTCTAGCATATTTAAAAAATTCAAAAATCTATATACATTTATAAGTATTATATATGTCTAGTTGTAAAATAAATTGAGGATAAAGGATTAACAAATTTCTGAAACTTTGAAGAAAGATAAAAACAAATCATATATGATTAAAATATTAACATAATTAAGATAATGGCACTATTTTATTTTGATCTCAATCATCACCTTGCTATTTGAGAATTGGTTCGAAGCACTAATTTTATATTCATTGTTATTCGAAAAGCGAACGTAGTTGAGTAATAAGAAAATCATCAGGTTTATTAGAATTTTTCTCTTCATCGTATCTATAATATATTATGATAAATCATTATTAACTTAATGTCTAGATATTCTATAATAATTTTTAAGTTGAAATATTTAAATGCCTTTCTATAACATAAACAGCTATATCAGGACGAAATTCCCCAATATCCTTAACGAAATTGGCATCTTTAAGTTTGACGACCTTTTGATACACTATTTCTTTCCATCTCGTCACCCATCCTCCTTCGAAAGCATCACTTGCATGAGCATAAACTAATCCTTCCATAAAACTGCAAAACATAATATGAAATCGAAAGCTCATATTCAAATTTAAATTTCATAAAATTATCATACCTCAAATGTTTATTAATCGCATCCACCATATTTTCTGTACTAATATTCAGTAAACAATATGTTGATGGTTTTTTCGGCAATAAAGATATTTGTAAAGCAATGAGTTGAGCTAATCCTGCCATTTCACGAGCAGATCCTAAGCAATCACCTTTAGCGAATAGTTCTGCTGCATCCGTACAGTGATTTAATGCAGTTTCTAATAATAGACGAGTACTCTCATTATTTTCCAAAATTATCCATTTTGGCTGGGGGGTTTGTCGTTTTCTCAATATTTTCATAGCATCCAAAGCCATCTGTTTCACAGTGACAATGAGATCATTTGCTTGTTTTCGCTTCACTTCAGCAGCTTCAGAATACATTGAAAAATGTAGAGCTACTAAACAATATGTGTAAGTATCGCTTGGGCAATGTCGTCTGAGAAATTCCAAAAGGCCTGTAAAGTGTTGTGTGACTATAACATCATACGAATTAAGCATTAATGAAAATAAATTATTTAAAATAATTACCTTGCTTGAAGTTACTAATTTTTTCTTCTCGAGAACCTAACATGAAATTAAATTGACCCAACAAAAATTCAAATTGGTCATTGTCTTTAAGCATTTGAAAAATGTATGCCATTTCAGTATAGCGAGCCATGCCAGTAAGCAATCGGACTAGTAATCTCCAAGAACGAGCAGAAAGCAACTGGTTGGCTAATGTTTGGGCAGATCTCAACGTAGTAGCTATACCTTCAGTATCACATACTGAAGAAAAACACTCGTGGGCCAGCACTAATAATTCAATGGATATATCATTGATCTGCAAATAAAATATTTGAATACAATTTTATTTTAGTAAATAAAAGAAAAATATAGAAACATATTTCACCCACCTGCTTTGAAGATAATTTTGCGTTTTTCAAGATTGACTTTATATTTGATTTGACAAGGGGTGAAACTTTTGTGTTCGTGCAAGATATCACATCTAACTGTGGTTTTTTATCACGTAAATATTTTCCAGTATAATTGTATGTAACAGTTGACGTAGATGCAATTGATTGATTGTCCAAAGCTCTATTATATGGCGTTTGATAATTTGAAGAATCCATGTCAATTGTACTAGCGCTACAAAGACTTTCAATTTCATCATCTTCAATATTTTGATACTCGGCATTTAAAAGATCCTCTAAATTTTCGATTTCAATATTTTCACCGCAATTATTATCTAGCACCGCTACAGTGCGAATTTTATATGATTTACGAAAACCACTCAAGTGTTCTATTAACATTCTTCCTAAGATAGAATTATCATCGGAACGCATATTCAAAAATATTTCAAAACCAGAATCTAAAGAATATCCCCAAATAGTATACTGAAAATGTTCTTTTTGCCGATTAGATTCAGCTGTTCGAACCAAATGACATGATATTATTGCTGTGGTAATTTCCAAACACATGTATTCCATTATCTGAAACATATATTTTTTTAGAAAAAAAATGATAATTTTCAATATAAAACATAGGTAATTAAAAAATATTTTACTTCTTGTGATGGTATCTTGAATGCTTGGAAAACTATTTTTGCTAATGCCATTCTATCACGACCGCTTAAATTTGTTATTAATTCAAGAGCATTTCCATTGAACTTCAAAATATTTTGATATTGCCATTTAATTTTAATAGCAATATCAAAATAATCAGCTATTTGTTTAATAACATTGTATCCAGTTTTTGCAGCCAGAAAATTTAATATAGACAGAATGTCGTCATTTTTGCAACCAGGTGATTGAGGATTAGTTAGTTCTTGTTTACCAGATATTAAAACAAAATCTTTATATACAGTATCAGTATCTATAAAAAATAAATGTATTAAATCATATTATCAAAATTAATTATTTCTATAAATTATAAACAAATTTCACCTGATAATAGACTCCTACCAATTGAAGGTGTAATAATATTTTGTATACTAGTTGGTAATTCATGTGGGGTTATGTAACCTTCTACCATTTTTAAACATATCTCTAAAAGATCAATAGGATTGTAAAAATATGCGAACTTAGTGGAACCACTAAACATTTTATTTAAACGCCAAGCTTCACAAATTAAACCCATGTTTAGAAGACTTTCAATACAATGAATCCATTTTTCGGTTTGCAATTCATTCAGATCTTTTGCAACAATGGACATATTCATTATATTGGAACATTCTATAATTTCAGATAGCAAAAGATCAAATTTTTGGTTGGTTGGAGGGGTTGAAATTTCTTGAAAATCACATTCACAGCCAAATGATTCCAGATTGAAATTAAGGATATACTCGCACGTTCCCTGTATACTTAATAAGTGAAGCTTGCTAATTTCTTCACATGACAAATAAGTAAGCCACATTTCATATTCAATTTCGTCTTTATAAATATTCCAGTCGGGCCAAACATCCTCAACATCTTCAAACCAACCAAGAATCAAACGCAGAAAGTAAAACTTTTGTATTTTCGAAGTTGATTTGTCACAATATTCCTTTAGAAACAATACAGATTTTTTTAGAGGCACTTTGTCACTTTTCAAGCTGTTACTGCACTTAGTCCAAAACTGAAGGGCAGTAAAATCATTGAAACTAATATCTTTATTTTCGTTCGTGAAAATTCTATATTTTTCAACCCACTCAGCTATAGATATATCTTCTTTGGGAAGATTTGCAGCACTTGCAAATCGAGTAGCAGCCCCAAAAAGCTTTTCGCTAATAAGTAAATCTACATAACTTTTTACAATGTTTTCTGAATTAGAACCACATATTTCCTCTAAATTAATTTTGATATCAACCTCCATGAAAATTTCCAACATAGTAATTAATGTACAAAAAGTATCTGCAAAAATAAATTGTGATAGATCAAAACGCGTAAAGCTACAAATAGCAATTAAAGTTAAGAAAAACTAACTATTAGAATCTTTAAATAGCTTCACTTCACAAAGACATTTTAAGAATTTTCTTTGATGCCAGACACTCTTAAAAGCTTTACACAACGTAGTTATTATTAAGTCATGTGCGATCAAGTCAATATATTTAGGACGTACAAAACGAGGTAACCATAAACCTTCTCCACTGTGTATATTTGCAGAATGTTTACTATAGCTCCTTTTATATAATCTCAATAATTCTATTGAATTTTCATCAAAATCAAGTTCATAAACAGTTTGAACAATAAATTGCAACAAAATGCACAAAGGGCTTTCCTAAAACCATCAACAGAAAATAAACGATAAAGCAATTAGATATAAAAATTAATTCAAAAGAAAAATGTAAATCGAACCTTGTAAAAAATCAAAAAAGATTCATGAAGCGTCCTATAATAACCTGATTCTGCACAAACTTTCATAATTTGACGAATCTTTTCGTCGTCTAAAACAATTTCTGATGCATCAATTTCTGGAGAAAATACTTCATCGAATTCATTCTTTTTCACACTTGTTATGAGCCATTGAGTCCAACAAAGATCAACAGCATCAGGCTGGAATAAAATTGTGAAAGTACTAATAGTTATTCATATTATTTTAATATATTTCATAGTGAAATTTTTTTACTCACCTCATAACATGTAGCTAACAAAGCTAAAATTGGACAATGAAAAGTAGTCGAAGCCTTAATAAGTGCAGCAGGAGGATCTTCAGGTCCATGGCAAATTGTCATGACTTCCCATAAGTCATCAGTAACAATTTCAAAATCAATATACCCAGCAGACTCTTGAGATTCCTGAGAATAATTAAAATAAAATACAATAAATAATATTATATCTACATTGAAATATAATAAAACACTAACTTTTTCATTGATGTTTTCATCATTGTTTTTATATCGTGAATTAGTAGGTTGATTATCAAGCACAGATTTTCTGGCAATTTGACTTTTAATACACTGTGTTACATGTTGTTCTAAAGCAGGATCGCTGAATTGTCGGCTCAATCTCAACATATCATGCAAAGAATATTTGAACACGTCAGCAAAAATAAAGAAAGGCAACCAAAGATTTTGTTCAACAAAATGTTTGAGCGGTGAAATTGGTAAAGGTAACTTATGGAAATAAGCAAATTTGACAATAGTTTGCCATTCATATAACATATCTCCGAAATCTTTCATTGTCGAATAATTAACAAATCTATTTTCATATGATGAATACACAACTTCTAACATTTTTGAAATATCGAAGAGAAAACTTGGTTTGTTTTCAATCAGTTGAGCAACTATTCCGTCTACTTTTCTATTGCTCTCGTCTTTGGACAAATTTTCAACATCTACAAAATGTTTGGCTAACATCTGAGCACAACTAATGTGAGTTCGACATCTCATCGCATCACAACCAATCATTGTAATGAAAGCTATACAACTAGACGTAACCACATTATTATTCCAGTTTTTCAAAGCTAACATATGGGCTTGAATGCAAGCGTCGCGCAGCATACTGACATTTAAGCGTCTAAAAGCTTGATATTGTTGGATTAATAAAGCCTGACTAGCCATGCATGGACGATTTTGTCTCAAATAATATAAATAATTCAACTTCTTATCATATGCATATTTTTTCATGAGATTTACATTTCCACAATGAGGAAATTCATCAACATAATTAGAGGTTTTCTTTTGCTTTAAACTTGATGTAGGATTGTTGTTTTTCTTGCTTTTGGCTAAAAATTGAAATTCAAATATTTTGGAAATATCCAAGCCTTGGTAACCGGAAAGTAACTGATACACAGTTACATCATTAACTATGATCAAAGAATTTGTTTTCCACCTTTGGTATACAGAATTAAGATGAGGCAATGAACTATTTAGTGATTCTTCCCAATTTAAATTTACATTGTCGATAGCCAAAGTCTTATTTTCTGTAAAAATATCAAATAATTCTGAATCAGAAAATAATAGAACTCCCAAAACAATCAGATGATTTTCAGATAAATATTGAGACATGTTTGACTTTGGTAAATGTTTGCATGTTTCATACACAGCATAAACATAACCGGAAACATCTTTTGAATCTTGAACTGCTTTAAAAAGTAGCCACAAATCTATGAAATTTTTTGTACCATTTTTTTTCAATTCTGAAATATCTTTTTTTAGCAAATCGACATCAACACAAGAAGACATAGCATGAAAATTATTCGATTCTATAGAAAATTCTGCTAGCATATTATTCAGATAAGTTTTGAAAGTGTTGTCATGCTTTGAAAATATTTTATCAACATTATGCAAATTTTGAGTTCTAGATAATCTTCTCAAGATGGCTCTCAAATCACTTTTTTCAGAATCAATCACATATCCAAAAGCACACATGGCATCGAAAACGCACATTTTCGTAAAAGTAAAACATTTGCAATCCAGAACAATTTCAATCATAGATGTGGTTACTGGCCAGCGAGTGAACAATTCATCAACCTTCTGTAGAGTTTCTTGAGAATTCAATAAAAGTGTGTCAACTTTCAACGCATTTTTGTCAATCATAGAATTATCGTATTGTATATATTTTTCTTTGTAATTAGATAAAGCTATCCATCTTCTCAATATTATAACCATGTTTTTTTCTAATAAAATTTTCCACAAGTATTCCGGATCGAGAAAATGAATAATGGAAAAATCTGAAATAAGAAACAGAGATTATTAATGACATATTTAAGATGAGAAATCAAATTAAATTTCAAATAAAATACTCACCAAATGTATCGAGAAATAAATAAGCAGCTACCCTCTTTTTCCATTCGATTGAAAATTTAGAAATTATTTCTACCGTGTATCTTTTCATATCACTAGAATTAACAACAATTATATCTTTGCCAAATCCAAAAACAATGTTTTGCTTCGGTACACCTTTAAAATCAAACGATTTTTCTAACAAATTAAAAAGCTTCCAATCTTCTAAGTAAGTTTCCCATTCTTTCGGAAAATCTTTTTTTAATTCTTCCCCATTGTTTATAAGCTGTTCAGTGAGAAAATTTGTAAGTTCAGTATCGAGAGATTCTTTTGCTATGCTCAAAAAATGTTTTTGAGGCGACACGTTGATTTTGGTAAGAATGTGAGACGCTTTATAATATTGTTTTCTTGATAATAATTGAAGAACCCATGCAAAAACCTGCCGGATATAAAACAAATTGGGTAAAACATAAAATGTATATTTTCAATAAGCAGAATTACCTCAGAGGTGAACCATTCCACAGCCGTTTCTCTGTCCCAACTTTGTTTCGTTTCTAAAAATTTGTAAACTAAATTTAAATGAGTTCCTTTAACAGCAGCTTCGCGTACAACTTCTCTAAGGTTTTTTGTTTCCCAACAAGACCAAATAATCCTTTCATTTTGATTCAATCCTTCCATTTGGAATTCAAAATGAATTTATGAGCATCTAACGTATAATTCTATATGGAATTTCACTACAATAAATCAAACACTTTAGATACACTGATTTGGAAATATTCAAAACGAACTCAACAACGAATATATTGTCAGAAACTAACATTTATCACCAGTACTTTGAGTGTAAGATAGACAAATAATGGCAAAATATGTGTTTCCAAAGAACGAAGTTCAATTGATAATTTTGTACACAATCAGTGCAAACATTTTAACACATATTTACTAAATTTAATGAAAATTTAAGTGACGTGATAAACGTACTATTAATAAAACATAATCACTTTGATCTAAAAAGTGACAGCAGACACCACTGACATTAATGACATTTCAACCTGACAATAGAAAAGGCAAAAGGGTAAACATAACTTGCATAAAAATTAACAATTTGATTATGCAAAATAAAATAATTCTTACGACCTTATTAATTATCAATAAATCAAATTCTATTAAAATTCTCATTAATTTCATAAAAAAAATATTTTATCAAAAATTAAAATTTCTATTATTTTCATATCAAAATACAAAAAATATGCAATTTTATTAATTTTATTATCAATCTAAATAAATATATCTATTTATAACTCTCACCATACCAATGTTGAAAAACCGAAAGATATGCCCGTCGATATCTTTCTTATGTTTCGTTTGACGTTTTGACGTTTGGTGGTGGGCGTATGTAAACTTTGTTGAATTGTAAATTTATATTATGTTGATATGTCGACTTTGTGGAGACGAAAATGTGGAAATTCAGGACCTTTTCCGTGGTGGAAATATGGCCGAATTGCGTTCTTTGCATCGTATGATTCAAACTTTATTTTCTTTTCGGGTTAGTGTCCTGACATTTGTACCAAAATATATATTCAATGGTTTTTTGTACTAATGTTGTGTTTGTTTTGTATGTTTTTAGGTTAAATCTACGGATTTTACTACCAGTATTTGTCTACAATGTATACAGCTCGTTAACGACTTTTATGTTTTTTATAATAAAGTTAAATATGTAAACGAATGTTCATATAAGAAAAAAACTAAAGTCCCAGTTGATGACGAGCCAATAGAAACATCTTGGGAGGTATTTGTTTACTTTATTTTCTGTATAAATTAATTATTTTTACCACTTACTTACCTTACCTTATTTTTTACCAATTGATATTTTGGATATAAAAACATAAGCTAAAATGATTTTTTGTACATAAAAATTCATTCCACTTCATGTTTTAGGATGAAAAAATAAAAATTGAAGAAGGGATCGACGTATTAGAACACAAAGTGCACTTTGTTAAAGAAGAAGATAATGAATTTAATCAACTCGAACAAAATGCTGTATTTGTGCAAGATGCTGAAATAAAACCTGATATTACTGTTTTAATGCAAGATAAATTAAATCCTGAACCATCTGTTTATCAATCTGACGATGAAATTGATAATTTTGAAGATTCAGAAACAGACAATAGTGCTGAGAAAATATATCAAGAAGCTTTGTTGATTACCAAAAGAATGAATAAGCGTGTATTTAAGAAGCGTAAATTAAGAAAGAGCCGTAAGGAATTCATCGATGAAGATAAAAAAATAAAGTTGTTAGAAAGTATTAATAACCCAGATGACCATTCATTTCCAACTGAAATAATAAAGAATGGGAAATTAATCATCAAAGGGTCTTCTTTGTCAATTCTTATTGCCAAATTTTACAATTTGCATTGCAATTTATGTCCTAAAATACCGAAATTTCCAAACCTTTCAAAGGTACATGAAAATGCGATAATAAATATTTTCTTCATAATTATTTTTAACAGGATTTGTATTTTTTTTTTCAGTTGATGAAACATTATGAATTGGGTCATAACATTCAAGGATATGTAACATGTTGCAACACTAAATTTCATAAATATCGTTCCATTTACTTGCACATGGCTCGTCACTTGCAGCCATCAGCTTTTGAGTAAGCAAAATTTAGTTCTGGACACAAATACAACAATCTAAATAACTTTATTTCTTACAGATGTCCCATTTGTAAAAAGGCAGTTTCTCGTCCGCATTCCTTAAAACTACATTTACAAACTCACTTACCTGATGCTGAAAAACCACATCAGTGCAATGAATGTTCTAGAAGGTACTGAATATAATATTTATTATATTGTTTTATCGATTTAATAATTTTTTTTAAATTTAAGATTCAGTTACATCGAGGGTTTGACAAATCATAAAATTACACATATACCGGTTGAAGAAAGAGATAATTTTTATTGTCAAATTTGCGGAAAAATGTAACTAACAATTTCTTTGTAATGTTTTAAAATAAAAAGGCAATTTAATTTATTTTTTTCATTATTTTAGGTTTACTTTAGCATCTTCGTTCGCTACACATATGAGATCTATTCATTCTGGTGCTAAATACTTATGTTCAGATTGTGGGCGTAGTTTTCGAAGAAAAACTGAGCTTACATTTCACATGTTGACTCACGACGATACAGGAAAGAATCGAGTCAAATGTCAACAATGTGGTTTTATGTAAATACATCATTTTTTAATTTGTGACTTATTTTTTATTTGGATTCATCACCAATCTAATTTTAGTTGTAAGAATTTACCGACACTAAAAGTTCACATGAAACGTCATTCGGTGGATCGATTAAAATGTCTCCTTTGTGATTATACTACTCATAGGCGTCAGCAACTAAATATCCACATGAGGGTCAAACATTCCGATGAAAAACCATTTGGTTGTATAATTTGTGACAAACAATTCAAATTGAAGAACGTTCTAATGGTTAGTTAAAAATATTTCTGAATGATTAAATTGAATTTGCTAATAATATTGTATCTTTTTAGACACATATGGCTCAACATACAGGTGAACACAAATATTCATGCACGTTCTGTCCTAAAAAATTTGCATCGCCGGGCAATTATCATTCTCACCGAAAAAGAATGCATGCCGAAGAACATCAAAATGAAAGACTTATGAAACGCAAAGAACAATTTGTATGCATTTTTATTTTTATTTTTTTCATATTATTATGCTTGACATTTTGAAGAGTATTTTTATTTTTTTTGCAGGAAAAAATTGAAACTTCTCAAGAAACTCCTCAACTTCCCATTGTTGAGGATAAATCTCTAGTTCACGAAGTAGCTAGATCATGCTTGAAAAAAATTGCCGAAACCAGTGTGACTAGGAAAACTGCAGCCTTATAGTATTTAAACTCAACTGACTGTTGTATTAAATATAACTATGATGTTGACACTGGTTTTCAAGTCTATATTAATTTATTAGTTTTCCAATTTTTTTTACATTAAATAAATTTCTATAATACAATATTATAATTTGAAACCTTTTTTTAGTCCTATTTTGTGACCAAATTATGATAAACTAGTTAAGTAGGTCTAATTGTCTGTTTATATAAACTCAAATGATTTCATTGCTTAAAATTCAATAAACTATTGAAAACATGAACTTTTTTTTTGCTAATTACACAATAATAATTTGAAATTTGGTAAAAATTTTGAATAAACTGAACATAGATTTATATTCTTTAGATAATATAAAAATTCTCTGAAATGAAATAAGACGTTTTTTTGGATATTTTCACAAAAAAACCAAATCGATTTTGAGACCTCTGGATAGGTTTCTGAAAACTTCGTAGTTGAGGTTCAGTCAATCAAGTCTATCCATTGTTATTTTATGAAACCAAAAATAACGAAATATTTTCTTGAAATTTTCGGTATTTCATATAAAATTAATGAAAAATCTTTGCCGAAATAAAATATTAATACAAAAAATGACATTTTTACATTAATCACTTTTTAGATTAAGGAGTTGGACACTTCATTAATTTACACATTCATGTCAAGTCGACATATGTATATTCGGTTCCATGGTAAAATGTAATGAAAATACCATGTTAAAAACTAGAAGAAACGATTTATTTATTTATTTATTTATCAAGTCTGTTTTGTATTAAATAATACTAAATATGAAAAATACTTACTAGGAAAAAGATCGATTTTATGTCATTTTCTTCAGATAGGAATTATACACATCTAATAAGATTGTTTTTCCGTTTAATTATTATTCATGATATTTACCTCATGTTTTGAATTTTTTATAAATCTTTTCCTTTATGGCCATGCCCAATTATAAGAAGTATAATATATGAAATTCTACATTTTCAGAAAATTAGAGTCAATCAAAATTAAATAAAATACAAATATGTATTAATTTAATCCATCACACGTAGAAAATTTATATTGGAAATTTTTTATTGAGAGACTTGTACCGTTGTATTATATTAATCAAACTCAAATAAATAAAAATTAATAATTCGATGAATAAAAAATCATATTCATCATAATTTTTATAAAGTTGAAGTTTTTCCGAAATTACATATATACATGATTCGGAAATTTATCTTCTGTCATGCATATGTATTTTAAAAAAGTAACACCAAACAAATTGATCATTGGAATAATTTCTTGTTAACTGATTTCATTAAATAATTTTAACGTCAATCTATTGATTCCGCCTCAAGTTGTAAAACTTCTAAAGTAAAAAAAAAAAATTATGATCACAATTTTATGGATTAATATTTGAATGAAAATTCCATAAATGGAAAAATGGCTAAAATTTTAAGTTGTATCGAAAACACTTTGACAATAAAATCTTTTCGAATTTTTAACCAATCGCGGTATTCCTAAATACCATACGTATTACGAAATATTTTCACGATTCTTCAAATATCTTTTGATATTTCCGCAGTCTTCTAGTTATTATTAACAAAAATAGTTATGGCATAATTTCTTTCATGATAATACATTCTTGTTTGTAAATGAATAATTAATATTTATCTTGAATTTATAATTTTCTTCTATCACTTGGAAAATATTCATCTAGTTTTCTCGTTAATTTCTGGAATTGACGTTTAATTAAAAATAGTATTGAATACTATTTCTTGAATATAAAATTTTCACAACGTGAACAATGAGAACGAAAAATTTATGTTTTCGATCATCCATTTCTTTCATCAAAAATGCGAAATTTTAATTAATCGAATAAGCATATTATTTTACTCAATTTTTTCCAAAAATCTTTCATTCAAAAAAAAAAAAAAAAATGAGAATAATGATCTTCCATACATACTCGTATAGGTATGTTAAGTAACTTTTAAAACTAGCCATTTTGTCTGAATAAAAAACTTATTAACGATGGAATAATCAACCAATTAGACCAGTGTTTTTCAACGTCGGTGCCTCACTCTACCGAAGGACAGTAATTTTTTTGTTAAAAAACGCTTCATCGAAAATATTTGTATTTACATTGTAACCCTGAAATTTCATGAAAAAGATGGCGATACTGTTATATTTATTTTTTACACTGTTTAAAATGTTTCAGACAAAAATTTGAAAATTTTATTGGCCAATTAAGTATGGGGTGACATATTCAGTTATTATATATTTATTTTTTCCTCAAAACGGGAAACCCACTAATTTTAGATAGTTTATGTATAATAGTTTAAATGTTTATTAAAGAAAAGCATAATCATAGTTTTTCTTTTGTTAATAGTAAAAAAAAAACAGAAACAAACCCGCGAAATAATTTATGTGCTCTTATATTTTTCTGAAAAATAAATTCGAGTTGATTTGAAACAAGATTGAAAATTACGATAGGATTAACATTAACATTTCTTTAAGAAATGTGTCTTGCACTTTCTGAAAACGAGACACTTTGGCATCCCAAAACTGTATTTAGAGACAGACTACCTAAAAACTAGACTACACTAGATAGACTACCTAAAAACGAGTTACGATATGGTCCCGATCAAATAAAGACACATGTTCACATTACACACGGCACATGGCACAGCACAGATAATCTTGAGAAGCATCGAAACGGATGAACACAAAGTCATTTTCAATGCTCAAAACATAAAAACAATACCGATTACATTGCACAATGAAAAAAACCATACAAACCCTATTAATATTTCTTTAAGTCCTGCGTCATGTAACTTTCTGAAAACGGGAAACTTTGTATCCCAAATCTGTACGTGGAAACAACGGAATAGACAACATAAAAACGAGATGGTCCCGATTGAAACGAGACACATGGTCACATTAAATGGCACACGCTTGCATGTCACACAGTACAGATAATTTTAAGAAACACTTAAACAGACAAATCCAAAAACCATTTTCAAAATTCGAAACACATAAACAATACCGATTACACCACGCAACAAAAAAAAAACCATCAACACATCCATCATTAAAAAAACCCATACAAACCCAACTAAAAACCATCCAAACGCACACATTTTCCGACCATATCTCCGACCGGCGTCCGCAATTTTCAATGACGCTCGTTTTTCAACTTTCTAAAAACGGGACACTTTGGCATTCCAAAACTGTATTTAGAAACAACTGGATAGACTACCTAAAAACGAAATAGTCCCGACCAAAACGAGACACATGGTCACATCACACATGACACACGCTCGTATATCGCACAGCATATAATCTTGATAAACAACGAAACAGACAAATCCAAAAACCATTTTCTATTTTCAAAATTCGAAATACAAAAACAATACCGATTCACACAACAAAAAAGAACCATCAACCCATCCACCATTAAAAAACCCATACAAACCCAACTAAAAACCATCCAAACACACACATTTTCCGACCATATCTCCAACCGCCGTCCGCTACTTTCAGTGGCGCGCTTCTTGCAATTTTCTGAAAACGGGACACTTTGGCATCCCAAAACTGTATTTAGAGACAACTGGATAGACTACCTAAAAACGAAATAGTCCCGACCAAAACGAGACACATGGTCACATCACACATGACACACGCTCGTATATCGCACAGCATATAATCTTAAGAAATACCAAAACAGACAAATCCAAAAAAAATTCCAAAATTCGAAATACAAAAACAATACCGATTCGCACAACAAAAAAGAACCATCAACACATCCACTATAAAAAACCAACAGAAAACCATCCAAACGCACACATTTTCCGGTCCCAATTTTATAGTGACGCTCGTTTTCAACTTTCTGAAAACGGGACACGTCCGACAACTGGATAGACTTTAGTCCCGACCAAAACGAAACACGGTGACGCTCGTTTTTCAACTTTCTGAAAACGGGACACTTTGGCATCCCAAAACTGCACACATTTTCCGGCCATATCTCCGACCTGCGTCCGCAAAGAAGACAACTGGATAGACTACCTAAAAACAAAATAGTCCCGACCAAAACGAAACACACGGTCACATCACACATGACACACGCTCGTATATCGCACAGCATATAATCTTGATAAACAACGAAATAGACAAATCCAAAAACCATTTCCAAAATTCGAAACACAATAACAATACCGATTGCATTATACAACCAAAAAGAACCATCAACACATTCACCATTAAAAAAACCCATACAAACCCAACTAAAAACCATCCAAACGCACACATTTTCCGGCCATATCTCCGACCGGCATCCGCAACTTTCAGTGACGCTCGTTTTTCAACTTTCCGAAAACGGGACACTTTGGCATCCCAAAACTGTATTTAGAAACAACTGGATAGACTACCTAAAAACAAAATAGTCCCGACCAAAACGAGACACATGGTCACATCACACATGACACACGCTCGTATATCGCACAGCATATAATTTTGATAAACAACGAAATAGACAAATCCAAAAACCATTTTCTATTTTCAAAATTCGAAATACAAAAACAATACCGATTCACACAACAAAAAAGAACCATCAACCCATCCACCATTAAAAAACCCATACAAACCCATCAGAAAACCATCCAAACGCACACATTTTCCGGCCATATCTCCGACCGGCGTCCGCAACTTTCAGTGGCGCTCGTCCACCGCGCCGAACGGACGTGTAGCGCCATGTCGCGTCTGCTCCTCCTCGCGGTGGCAACCACCTGTTGCCTGGCGCCGGCGCCGCACGCAGCCCACCAACAGTTCTGGGACGAACAGGGCCTCAGCGTCAACCAGCCCCCCGTTCAGGAGCTGCGCCCCCTCAAGGACAGGGGCGTCGTGGACCTGCTCGTTCAGCTCTATTCCGAGAATTACGAGGGCGAAGTCCCGCCCGAGGTGCTGCAGCCCCAGGCAAGAGCAAGGAGGGAGTATACCACTGGAGCGCCTGAAGATGAGCCTCTTACTAATGTGAGTTCTTTTTTTTGGTAAAGGTGAAGATTAACATATGCCCGAAACGTTGGGTAATCTGTAGCGTCACTTTGCACCGAATTATATTAGAGATATTTAAGTGTTTATTTCCTTGGTAAAGGTGACGATTGAGGTTAAGTGGGTGCACCTAAAACATTGGGTAATTTATAGTACCTTCGTAAAGTTTACGATTAATAATCTAAGGTGCACCTGAAATATGGGGTAATCTATAGCACCTAATTATATTAGCGACATTTAGATGTTTACTTCCGGTTTCCTTTTAGAAAAATTGAACGTGAGGGTCGGTTGGGTAAAACGTATTTAAGTGTTTACTTTCTTAATAAAGGTGACGGTTAAGACTAATCTTAGGTGCACCTGAAACTTTAGGTTATCTATAGAACCAAATTATATTAGCGACATATAAATGTTTACTTCTGCTTTCCTTTTAGAAAAATTGAACGTTAGGGTACGTTGGGTAAAACGATATTTCTCAGTAAAACTAAACGCATTTATTTAATGCCGCATGTCTTATGTCAGCCAGTCTAAAGTCTGAACGTGTTTATTATTGAACGCATTGATGGGTTAAGCTGAACGTAACATATCTTATTCAATCGGGTATTCAGATCAAGAATGTTTTGTAGGTGTCGCTATATTGACATTTTGCCGGGTGATTGCATAGTGGATCCTAGGTGTGATCACATAAATACTGTCTTAAGCTAATTGTTACCTTTGCGTTTTTTGTATATAGAGTTTGATTTTCAGGGTGTTTGTGCTGTTAGGGTTTGGTATTTTTGAATATAAGAGCGGAAGGAATGAAAAACGTTCAACGTGAAACTGAACGGATTGAAATGTTAAGAATTTCATGTTAAACGTCATACTTGCGTAGCGTTTCGTCAGAATTGCATAAATCCGAGACTTGCGTAGTTGATTCGTTCCGAAGGTTTTCGTTTATGTAGTAAAATCGAACGAATTTTAAATTTGAGAAATTTTCGATATGAACCTAATCATTTCTGCGTACATACATAGTTACGTTTATGTAAGTACAAACTATTCATTAATTTCGATAATCTCGTTTAAGTATGTTCGACATGTTTAGGAGTTATATTTTTCTAATGCACGTAAGGAAAAAATCTCGAGAAAATAAAAAAAATAATTTTTTTTAAATCGCGTAAGTTCAAATTCACGTAAGTCGTAATCACATGAGTCAAGGATTTACTTTATTGTTTCTTGTTTATCTATTTATGTTTTCTCGATAATCTTTTTTTTAGTTCCAATTTCCGAACGATTTTGTATGTTCTTATTATTCATTAATAATTTTTGAATATAGATTTCATAAAATAAATATTGATATCTATAACAAAGGTTAAGCTGATAAGGTGAAATAATTGTCGGGGTCATCTGTGTACGAATCATAGTAACAAATGCATAACTTTTATGATAAATATTTTCGTGTCGTTGATATTTATGATTCATACGCAGACGTAGTGAAAGTTTTTTTGTGCGAATTTATTGTGGTTTCTATATGAATGTCCGATGAATCATTATTTGTAAAAATTAATCGTTATTCTTTCAGTTGTGTAATCGATTTTCCGAACTTCTTGTTAATTGTGTTATGTACTTTTGAAAGTTGTAGCTGGATATCTTCGAACAGAAACTTTTTCACGCACTTTTTTCGTAATCAATATTAAATAATTGGTATATGAAATTTTTTTTTAATTTTTCATATTGTTAATGATAAATTTCAAGTTGTGAGCTATTTCCGATTAATATTTTTGAAATCAGTTATTAGTAATATAACAATAATATTATTGATAACAGCGAGATAAGCTTCATCATGGATAATTTGCCGTCTAACACCTGAATAGACACCGATTGAAAATTTTAAAACTCTGATGAATGACTCATCACGAACATTACATGTTTGTATTTGTCGCATAAATTATTCCGTTCAGCAGTGTTTTTTTCAGCCGTTGTATTTTCAAGGTTTAACTATTTTGAGTGTTTGCGATTGCATTCTGTGTATCATAAATAAGTTATCGTATGAAAATAAGCTAATATACGACGTTTTTATCGATTTTTCGAATGATAAACACATAAAATGCATATTGGACGTTTCATAAATTTTCCCAATAATAACCTTGTTTTCATTTGGAATTTTGAGCTTCGAAACATGTTTCGTATGAAAAATAACACGTCTTAAAAAATACTAGTTTTTACTACAGTCACGTTCCTTTGATATTTGTTATAAAAAAATTGCGAACTTCCCAAACATAAAACAATATTCATATTGGCTTTATATACTTTTGAAATGCGTATTTTTATGCCGCCGTTCGCACAGATACGATAATAAAACATTTATTTTACCGGCAAAGCCAATATCACGATTCTTTGTGCGAAACACCATATAAAATTATGAAATCGCTAATTCACAACATGTGTGTGATTTTCTCGAATCGACGTCTTTCGCAAAACCCCGAAGGATTGCTTATAGATTCAGAAGATCGAACGAATTACTGGAATAGATTAGAGTTGCCGTACTGAAAAAAAAAATACATTAAACCACGGCACACGCTCCTTCCACAGAGAGACGAGAAAAAAGTAACGAATAATAAAAAAAATTCAATATCGAATTACGTTCACGTCCGTGATAGGAATCCGGATAATCATTATGGAAAAGTTCTATAAAATATATTATATTGTAGAATATTATAAAAAGTGTTTTCAACTTGAAATGTTTTAATTTTGATTACTTACGATTTTTTTCGTTTGCGAAATATAGTTGTAAAGTTATGAAATCACATATTTTGGTATGATTGTGATTTTGAATATAATATAATACTTTAAAAGTTTTATCGATATTATGTTCAACGCTTGTTAAATATCTCGATTCTCATAACATGATAATTTACTTCTGTATTTGTAACGAATTCTAGTAAGTAAATATTTTTTTTAGATTATAAAAATGGGACAAATTTGGAATACTATATAATATAATACAATATAATAAAAGGTGATAAAATGAAAATGCACAATATTTTTCCTCAATTTAAAAGATTTATGATAAATTGATCAAGTTATCAATACTCCAATATTTACTCAATTCTATTACTTATCTATCAAAACTATCCCAATTTTTTTTAGTATTATATTTACCACGTATATTTCCAAATTTATCATACTTATAAATTCTCATATTAACGCTCATTGTAAACTTACTAGTTAGTTCAATTAAAATTAAGATTTCATATTTCCCAACCTCGATTCGAGTATTGTTTTATCTATTATTATCTTATCGAGACACTAACTTGAATGCACATAGTATCGACGACATTGAGTTAACAGTTGCGGATGTTTCACTTATATAACACTCCGTTGAAAAACAACATTCTCGTTCCATTCAAAAACCCATACACAATACACGTTCAACTCCCGCATTCTATTGAATCAATCAAATTAATAACATAACCGGAACGAAAGCCGCAAAATTTGGATTGCGTCACATCAAACACATCCGAAATACATCATAAATACGTTAATCTAATTAAAACGACGATGTATGTAACATACAATGATGAACCGCAAAAAAACCGAATGATTCACGTACACACGTTCTTTAACAACGCATTGTATGTAAGATACGTACGTTATCTTTTTCCCATGAAGACTTTCGTTCTCGTTCGTGTTCGGGTATTTATGTGAGTTTGCAAAGCCTATAAACTGCTTTATATCCAATAAAGTGTATAAATATATATCGGGGGGCCGAAACTTGGGGCGCGCCCGATAAGAGTTCAACTTTTAACGGACCGTATCAGCGGTTTCCAGCTAATTTAAGTTCAAAAATACGATATCGAAACTAAATCCATTTAACTCGAAAACTCTCCGCGGACGTCTCCAATTGAAAACTGGCTCGATCCGTCCACAAAAATGTTATGAATTATAATATTATGAAAAAGTCGTTTTATGCGTGGTCGTTTCGTATTCGGATTAGATCGAGGTGAGGTTAAATTAGTATTAGTTTCATCGATGTGAACGATTTGACAGGTCGTATTTGAAATGATAATGTATTGATCGTTGACCGTAATACGACTGAAATATATACGATTTTATTCACTGATAGAAAAACAGGTATTTATGGTCGATTGGCGTTTGAATGAATGAACGATTTGTTAAAATAAATATATATATTGTAATTTGTTCGAAAAAAAAAAATGTGTACTAAACTAATGTGTCATCTCATAAAAAGACATATTTCAATAAAAAACAAATTACCTTAATAAAAATGCAACATTTAAGCACTCATTGTCGAGTCCAAAGAGCGAATTCAATTGTTAGAACGTAGACGTGTTTAGCCGTCGAATTTTTTGACTTCGCCTTCTCATTTCACGGGTCTGTGGGTCAATGTTGGGGGACCGGTTTCGAATAGGATGGTTATGACGACGATGATGATGACTATGAAAGAAATCGTGTTTCTCGTTCACAAGTAAATGTATCTATTTGGAACCGCCCGCGGCTAATGCACCATAATGAATGATGTTTGACGTGTCGATTATCTACGCGTGTTTTCACTATCTGTTTTTGGAAATCTTAAATAGTCTTTCGGAAAAAGTGAGTAATTAATTGTTGGGATATTCTTTTGACTACTGTGTAATTGATTCATGAATATATATTGGTTTTTTTAATGGTTTTTTCCGTATTCCGTGCACGCGTAATTGTATTGCACAATATTTATCGAGAAAAAATGGAGCATGTTTGTTTAATTGATTAAAAATATGAATGTATTTGATTGTGTTTATTGATTTGAATTCATTTTGATTATAATGTTTTATGAAAAATATTTACCATTAAAATTTATAAATAAATAAATAGCAGTGCCATTATCGTTTGAACTATCAACAACACGTCGCACTTTCACAAAGCGTTTTGTGTACTTTATAAAGCGTTTAGTACAAAATTGGGGTTAATAGAGTTTTCAGACCATTTTACGTATTATGAATAATATTTTCCGCTGTAAAATGTGACGCGAAATATGAAAATTATGCTTGAAAAACAAAGTTTGCTCGCGCACATACATAACAACGTTACAATCAAATATAATTACAATATATACGTATGAAACAATTAAACAATGCTTCGATACGTACAATATTCGAACCAATTAAAACTTAATATTATTGTTCAAGCCTTTTTTTTTTGCAATCGACCCTGAAATCTGCAAGATCGACATTATGACCGTTTAATTGGTGCTTGCTAGCGATTTTCATCGTACAGCTCAATTAAAATGGAATAAAAAAACGACTTCGATTTCGTTTTTTTTTTTATTTCGTCGTGAATGTTCAGGAGCACTGGTTTAAGACGTGCCGACCTCCGGAGGAAAAACCACTCTGACGTTTTCCTAAACAATCCTTCTCTTGGGGGATATTTTTTTGTCGTCGGTTTCAAAACGGCAGTAAATTGTAGACACGACATTAATTAATGATGTAACTGGAAACTTTGCTAGGAATATTGCTGGTGAAGACCAGCTTTCGGATGGAGATAAACCATAAATACAAACTCGAATAAACGTTCGCGATTAATTCAACGTTTTACGAACGGATATTGTGTGCTAATGTGGACGTTTATAATTCGTCGGATGTTTTAAGAATTCAATATAAAGAGCTAATTAATTCATTAAAAAAAATTAAAACAAAGTGTTTGTGTTGGTATGTGAATTTTCACAATCATGAAATTTTTATTTATTTTTATATAGTCTTACTATTGTTATACGTAAGACTGAACATAAAATTTGCTATGCAAGGAAATAATCAGATACTTACTTTTTTATTACTATTCACATGCCGTTTTTCCAATGATTTCTAGATAAAATTCTTTACACATATTTTCTATTATAATGGAAAATCCAAAGATTAAAATAGTAGATTAATAAAATAAGTTATCGTTCATCTAAGAATTTGTTATAACTTGATAACTCAATTTTATAAAAAAAAAGATCAACAAACCAAACCCAAACCTTAAAACTTTCATCATAAGACAGGACAAAAGTCACGAACACAACAAACCAAGACGAGAATAAACTATAAAAAGACACACTCGATGTGTTTTCTAATTTCGTGTAAAGTCGAAAAAAGTTTCGGTTTCCTTTGACGACGCGTCTTTTGTTAAAAGTCGTTTCAATCTCGCTTTGCCCGGACATCGCATTGAAAACACAAACACACTACTGTTTGTACATTGTATTGTTGATCTTTGTGCTTCTGGTTCTTCATACCCTCGTAGAGAATGAGGTCGTCTCCCATTCAATGGCGAGACTTTGCGAATTTTCCTCGAAACGGGTCGTTCGGGGTTTCCCCATAGAGATATGATTGATGGAATTGCTTAAATTTTAATAATATCAATTTGGGAAATTGATGAGTTGTACGGTGTGTTTTTTAATCTGGTGTAGCTATAAATTATTGAATCAATGTAACGTCGGTTCGGCGAATGCTTATATTTTTTTTGCGTTTTCGTGTTAATTCATTGTTATTCATGTATGCGTATTCGCTGTCGTGTTATAAAAATTCCACGGGACACAATTTCGCCAAAGGACTAAACGTCGATGATGGTTAATTATAGAAGGGATTTTATCACTTTATCGTGAGCAGGAGTTGCGATTTTTATTCAAAAAAATTCTATATAAATCACAATGGAATTTGCAGTTATCTAATACAAATAAAAACAGGGTCAAATCCGAATTTCTCAATAAAAAAATGGATCGGGCACAATCATCTTCTTATCAACACCGATAAAAAATAGTTAAAACTGCTCTTCTGATAATACTTTATATATTTTATGAATGACTCATTCGAAACCCTGCCGAGTAAAACTCCACTCCATTAACGACAACAGCTTACACAATATTTATCAGCGAAAACCACCGATCGGCTAATTGACAACGGCTGAGCCAGCCTTGATCTTTTTATAATACTTACGGCTCTTTACATATTGTTTATTTTGTGTTTTTATTTTCCAAACGAAAGTCGTTTACAAAATGACCGTTTCGACCGAAGCGGACGGGTTAAGTGGTCAGACCGCGACAACGCATCTTGCGTTACACCCACACCAGCATTCTCGGATTTCTTTTGAAAACCAAAACCGAATATGTTATCGAAAATAAATAAAAAAATAAACAGTGATTTCGTATTGAGATAATTCGCATTTAACATGCGATACGGCTTATCGTCGTTGTATTTTAATATTGAACTAAAATTTTGGATATCTTGATTCAAATGTTGGATTAATATGTTTGAAATTTTTCATTTTTTTTTTATATTAAATTTAACAATGTTGCGTGTTGTGGTGCAATTAAATTGTATAAAAAAATCTGGATTAATAAAGCAATATTTCAAAAAAAAAGTATATAATTTTGTATTATGTACAAATGCATGTTTTATTATGACTGGAATTAAATGCATCAGATAACTTTTTACAATGCAGAAACTTCAAATTGTAGACATTATATGTTCAAGAAAATAGATTACGTATTTCTAGGAACGATAAGCGATACTATTTTTTCTGATAAACAAATAACTTTACTGATTTTGAAGCCTATACATATGTATATAACATTATCTTTAATTAGCGGAAATTCAAGACGTTTTCGATTCCTTATAGGTATATAATATAATATTTATTGCATTATTATTTGAATGTCATTTCCAATAAGCAATACCTTTGACATTAGAAATCGTCTTCTATTTTACGATCGATTTACTTACAATTACGTTACAAATATGGCAAAACATTTGCCATATTTGTAACATGTTTTATCAATAACAATAGGGTATTTAATATAAAACGATTCATTTATAAAAATCTCACAGACTTAGATCACAAATATCAAAAATCAGGGTTGCTATTTTAAATATTAAACAAATGATCGGAAATTTAAATCTGGCGTAAGCTATGGGCCACTCTATACTATAAAACATAGTTAAAATATAAGTCGCCCATTTTTTTCATTATTATTATATTAGCTTGAGTTTCGGGATATGTTTGTATGTTCGCTTTTGCGCTAACACAGATCGGCCTCGATCTCAAATATAATACCACACCTCCGATCGATTTGAAAATTCGTACACTGACTAATAATTTTCCGTACAAACACAAAATTCACAACCAAACCGACACTTTCAACCAGAAACGAATCCTCCAAAAAACCACACACGATCAAAACCCATTCTTCCGGCACGCATTTCCGAAGATTTACCACCGCGTCATCGGCGTTAAACGAAAGATACACGATTCGGCCGACGGTAATATCGCAATATCGCGTTACCCGGAAAATTAGACGATATTTCATACGCGGACAATGTACGGCGCTCTATTATTATATTATTATATTTAATATATTGCCAGAGGAGCCCCCGAGGGATGAAAATCGCATCGAAAACAGTTCGGTAGGCCTCTAGTACACGCCAATGATTGATAACGTTGATGATTATAAAAGGATAACGCTGTTACGGTTCGACGGGGGATTAGTTTCGACAATGTATCCATTATTATGCGTCGGCCGTGTTATTATGTATTATTGTCTGGTGTGTGTGTGTAATATAAATTACATAGTCGCTAATCGTAATCGCATTATGCGATCGATATTCGCCGATTTGTGTTGTGCGTTTTCTATGAACGGTCAGTTGTGTGTGGGTGTGTTGATGGCTTGGGTTGTTAAAATGTTGAGTGTTGTCGAAGAAGAGCGGTTAATGTGGAATTATCTGCTGATATGGAATTAATGCGGGTTGTATAAAAGTGTGTGTTTAGTGTTGGGCAATATTTCATGTTGATTGTTTGTGTGGTAAATAATTGATTTTTTTTCGTTTATAACACATAGTTCATAATTCATTTTTTTTATTATTCTTTCTATTATATACGACCGATTTGATAATGTATCAATGTTAATATGCTGAGCTTGTAGGATTAAACTAACACTGGGTAAAAATATGCATTTCGGTTTCATGTAATTAGTGTAAAACATACGTAATATTTTCGAATAGTATTTCGAAAATAAATATGCCATTTTTAAGTTTTTAAAGCATTTCCAGATTTTTATTCCATTTTCATTGTGTTAGTAAGTACCTTAAATTATCTAAAAATGCGTACATTATAAATCATTTTACAAAAATAAACGTAAATTTTGTATAAATATTGATTTTTATATCTTTCAAGAACAGTTCGCTATGTAGATGAATATTTCCATTACTATGTATAATTTTCTTAGAAGCATAGAACTGATCATTTTATCATTTTATTAACTAACATCAAAACGAGTTTCGAATATTACAGATATTTTTTATATACATACATATATTATAATATAATTCACACAAAAATATTTATCAAAAATCTGCTATCTTAATATTAGTATGTATTATATTTTATATATGACTTTCAGTGAAAATTGTTGATTTCATCAAAATAAATCGAAATCCGATAAATTATGAAATATGGCAATATTCCAATTCGGTATTATGCATATATTGATAGATCGGTACGGTTTCGAGCTTTTCGATGGCATCGGAGACGTTGTACCGGAGCTTTTCAGTCCTCAAAGTGCCCGAGGGAACCGGTCGGGCTTTTAAATCTTCAAGTCTGTGCCCTAAAAGCCTCGCCGCAAACGTGGAAACAAAAGAAAGTGTTAACGAGAGGGTTTAGCGGTTCAAATATCGAACACCGAGAACAATGACGACTCCTCCGATCGGCTGTGCAAAACGGGAAGAGGAAACGCATTTTTTCAATATTTATTTGCGATTCATATTTTTTTATGAATATTTTTGTTTGTCTTGTGCGAGAGTCGACAGGTGAAGATTGAGAGTATCGGTGCGTGTAAGCCTCAGTCGAATTCGCTTTGAAATACGATTTCTTTTCGAGTCTATAAAATGAGTACGAAAATAATACACGTGCGAAGTAAACAAATTGCGAAAACAGCGTTTCATAATCGAATCCTTTTATGCACAACGGATACGCAATCGTTTTGATTCCTCGATTACTTTCGATCTTCGGCGACGGCGTTTCATGTTGATTTTATGAATAATTGATAAGGGACGAGACTTAATTAATTCACCCGAAAAATTGATGACTTTCGCTGAATCAACTCCGGCTTTCCGCGGACGAAATTCGGATTAATTAATACCATATTTATCCAATTTTACTGAAAACGCACTAAGCGCGGAACGAATTAATTAACGGAACGCTCAGAAAATCAACACACAATGCGATTTTTCCGATCGTCAAACGGGTCGGATTTCCGCCAATAACAACGGCGCCGGAAACTAATATGAAAGGGCGGCACTAAATAATTTCAGACGACGCCTAGGGAATCCGAGATAATAGTTTTCAGCTGGCCCATACGAATAATTGTTTCGGAGGCTTTCACGAGCTGGAAATTTGCGCCTGCGACCCAGTTCTGGGCCCAACTTGGCCGGGGAGCTCGCCGTCGACTTTCGCAAGTCCGAAACAGACGATATTTCATTATGTTCATGCCGAATATATATATGTTTGTGTGTGTGTGCGAAGTGTATGAGAGAATAATACGCTATTTACCGCGAACGATGAAACTTTGTGCGTTTCTCGTTGTTGTCGTCCCCCACTTTCGCGTACGTAATATTTCTAATGGGTTCGGGGGTTGTATTTACTGAATTTGACACGAATATTAATCTGGGGGTTTGTATTTATTTATTTGGATTTTGCTCGGTCTGGTTGAACGCACAAGTTTGTGTTTATCGTTGAAGTTGAGCGACTCGTGATGTAATCAGTGGGTGGATCGCGCGAGATTGTTTAACAAGGAATAGTTTTAGTATTCAACTCCATAAAAGTCGGTTTTTTTCTTGTCGCGATAATGTTTGGATGGCCTTCTCTTTGTTTAATAATAATTGTAAGTTTACTCATGAAAAAAAATCCATCTTCATCATATGAATTATTTTAACACAGTGTCAACATTACTGAAGCATATAAATTATAGCACTCAACATAATGAAAGCACATATTACATTTCCTAGAATGTTTCAATTTCACGAATTTATGGCAAAAAAAGTAACACGCTTATACAGCTTTCGTTTAAAGGCTCTATCAACGTATACGCTGTGAAAATTATACGATTTTAAAATTATTCATTTCACGCAAACATCGCGAGAAAATAGCGAAATGCACACATCGAAATCGCCAGACCGCAAATGACGCCTTTCAGTCGTACATTATTGTTTCCCTTTTTTTCGGCGTCCATATTTTTCTCATTCGGATGTTCGTAAAGCGAATCGTTTTCCATACAAAATTCATACGTACGCAACATAAAGGAGGGAAAAAATAGAAATGCGGAAAATCGCACGGAAGAAGTAACGGCGCTTTTTTACGTCGATGTTTTTCCTTTTATTATTATTTCCGTAGACACAATAAGAAATAAAACCTTCGGAGCGCCACATTTTAATATCGCACAATAATGTATGTGTGTGGGCCTCGCTCCTCTTGAGGGAACATTTTTTAAGTGGGTCCCTTTATGAAAAAAACATGACGCGGCTTATTGGCTGTGCTTTGAGGGTTAAAAAGACACGCGTAGATTTTCCGGTTGAACATACTTTTTGCGGTGAAACTGTACGTACCCGGAAAATATCGAGTATCCGGAAATTAAGCGACCAGTTGCCCGGAAATTGTTACGACTACCACTCGGTATCTACTTTCGATTTTAAATTTTCTTAAACTTGCTTCATTATGTTACAAGTACTTAAAGTATGTATATTTCTGCAGAGAATTTCAGCAATAAAGTTTATAATCATAATTTAATTTTTATCATTTGATCTCTTCAATCGATCACTTTAATCATTTTTCTTTTCATTTTGCAGACTCCAAGCAAAGATAAGCCGATGGCAGTGGTGGGAAAATGCTGTCCCATTGGTCAAAACATGTCTATCCAAGAAGATGCAACGGGGAAAATAGTCAAAGTCTGTGCACCTTCAGATTTGGTCTTCCAACCATATTTCTATGATTTCAACGGGACCATGATTTGGGCTTATGATATGAACGTGTGGGAGACTATCGTATCAAATCCGTGTAAACATGAAAGGTAATTATTCATATTATATTTTATATTTGATTTATAAATATGTTGGATTTTTTTATTCTACTTACAAACGTATTTGAAGTTATATAAATGTTTTTTTCTGAATGTCCCCTATTGCTTTGAAGCTCTAAATTGAGAGCGCGCAGCATACAGAAAGCTGGTTATTATTAGATCGACCATTTATTTATTGAAATAAATTGTTTATACTGTCCGAATTAAAAACAGTAAACGTTATCGAGCATTAGATAGTTTATTTGAATTTTTGTCGTACGCAAAATTTTAAAAATATACGAGTTGGCAAAGACTCATAATTTAAAAATAAATCGAAGCTTTTACTCATATGAATTATATGAAAACCATATAATAAATGTAATCAATTAATGAATGTGTTTGATAAAAAAATTTATTTCGTATAATTTTCGAAACGCACCATTGTCCAATGAATTCGCAATGACTCAACGTTTCACTCGTCTATAAATAATTACGAGCACTCACTTAGTCACAAGCTCGACTCCATTTTTTTTATTTAAACACATCTTGAAAATTAAACGAATCACAAGTTAGGGTCAACGAAAATAAATCACACGCACAAAACACCCAACACGCAAAAAACGGACATTATTGAATAACAAACAGCGCATCCAAATGCAAATTCGCATCGGTCAGCGTCACGTTTCGGTACAAATCTATGATCGAGTATTAATTATGAGTCCAGGAATCGTATGCCGGACGCATAGTGGGCCGATGTGATCGGAAAATTACCGATCGTGTGTATTGAAAATAAGTGGAAAACCGCGAGAGCCTGCTCGTTGTCATTTCGCGCACGTATCCGGCAAACGTGCTCGAAATGCCTAAAGGTCGCGCTATCCGATCCGAAAAAAATACGCATGTATAGGGGAAAAGCCCGCCAAAAATAAAATGGAAAAATAGCGGAGGCATCATCGTCTGCGGTGGGTAGGAAAAAAAGAAGAGGAAATTCCTCGTGTTGGTCCATCTGATTATCGTCGATTGCTTTCGCGCTTCGGTGTCCGTTCGTTAGGCGCGGTTTATTCGCACGTTCGAGTGGTAGTATTATATCCGTGGAAAAGGGAGGTTGTTTCGTTAAATTTTATTTTCCCGCTTTCCCGCGTACGTATACGGGTTGTTTAAAATGTTTTCCGCATATATCGGAAGTGTTTTGTGAAAGGAAAGGGTGGGCGTTTCGTTGAATTTTATTTTCTTGGTGTATGCGATTGTTTTAAATGTATTCTTTTTGTGTTGGAGTTTGTTATGCGGATGGTGTTTTGTGATGGGGTCGATTGAATTGAGTTGATGTTTTTGCGATATTTTTGATTGATTTTTTTTATAATGATTATAAATTTTTTTGCAGATATAAAATGGATCCTACTGTAGAGAGTACAGACGAGTTTTACTTATTGACGAATGGAAGTATTGTGGCTCCAAACCATCGACCTAGATTGTTGACTCCTAAAGACTTTTGTATGGAAGTGTTCTGGTCATCAGATCCTGCAGTGCCTGAAGGCATTTCTTTGCCGTTGGTTTGCTTTCCTGAGTCTGCTGCTTCAACGGGAAGTGATGAGCCATCCAATACGAGACTCGTCATTATTGCCATAGGTAACACATTTAACATTTCACTATTTTTAATTTTTAATATAAGTCAACGTTCATAAAATTGGAACAAATTTCATAGATTAGATAGCGTTGTTTATTATCCAATTCGACTGCGTTTATTGACTTACTTTATCTATGAAGTCTAGTTGATTTTTCCATATACAATACAATCAAAATATATAGTATTATATATTTTTATGAAATACTCATTGTTAAAAGGTTCGATTTGTTTATTTAATAACGAAATTTATATTATGACCAAATTTATAGAGTATCATTTATGAATGAACTGATACGACTTTTTTAATTACTCGCGTATTTTTCCGCATATCAAATAAGCCGACACGAACGTACTTAACGCAACGCAATTAAAAAAAACCCAATAATTAAATTGGACCGCAATAAAACGCGAGACCTCAACAAAACGAAAAAGGCAGACCGCCAAAAAAAAACGAACCCGCCGAGGAAAATTCGGCCCGCACGTGCGTAGGAAAAGCGCGTGCTCTTCCGCGGCGCTTTCCCGCCACGCTTTTCCACGGGGCGAAAGCTCGTTTCGTGTTAGGGCCGCATTAGTCGGCTACCAGCTTTTTCCACTAGCCTTTGGGCTTTTCGGCGTGTCATTGTCGACGGGCTATCGCAGTCGGTGCGCCATCGCCGCCGTGGTGTGGTTCTATGGTGTTTTGTGGGGTGGTTGGTGTCGAAAGTCGCAATGAACGTATGGGGGTTGTCGTGGGAAATGGTGGAAATTTGTTTGAATGGTCAAATCGAATCATGATATAAAATATAATATGTTGTATAGTGTCTTTTAATAAGACGTTCGAAATTTGTTAGGTTATAGCAGCCATGTTGTTAAAGTGACATCTGTCAAATTTATTGTCAATTGTTTAGTAGTGTACGGCAAATCACCATGGAAGATTATAGCGTTGAGCAACGTGCGCAAATCATCAAATTTTAAAATCGAGCATCCCTATTGAAAGACCCGTTATACATATACGTTGAATTTTACAAAAACGCAAGATTTTTCACGTTTTTCATAGAAAAAGTTGCATAACATACTATATTGGTGATTGTTTTTGTCTATTGATATTATTAAAAAGTAAATTTTCAACGTTATCTTTCAAATATGACAGTTGACGTGTCTTACGATATACCCATTAAAGGCTGGGAAAGACTTGTATTGCTGATAACAGAGTATCGCAATGTGGTTAAAAATTGTATTAAAGGCCATAAACGCGAAGCTCGGTTTTGTGAACCTTAAAAAAGCTCATTCTAAAAGATGACATTCAGAGAATCGCCAATTGAAAAATATAATTTTGATACGAATGTCAAATTTTGCTTCAATGATATTTAAATTTCTCAAAAAATGTAAGATTTTTTTGTATCTTTCATGGAAAAAACAATTAAACGAACATTGCGTAACATATTCATATGTTGTCAAATCATATCACAAAGTTTTTGTTGAATAATTCCAATAAATTCTTATTTTTTTCTTAATATGATACTCTATAGTTAAGTGCACCCGTCAATTGACCGACTTTGGTAGGAATAGGTATACTCCTAAGTTCGGTAGAAATAATGTTAAATGAACGTATACCATAATAAAACTTTTTCCAATAATTTATTGAAATACAAAATAATTCCAATATAAAAAAAACACCTCGGTTTTAACGCATTTTGATCGTATTGCCTTCATGTGTGCTACAATTCGTTGGATGTATACAGTGGTAAGGCATTTGCTAGAGGCCTGGGCGTGGGCTATCGCGACTAATTGACACTCGGCACGCGAGAATTTCGACCCCTGGCTGGCTGTAGTCCTCTCTGGGATGTGGTTAGGGGTTAAAAGTCGTTTTCGTGCCCGGAATGGTACTAAATATAAAAAAAATAAGTTACATATGGATTTCGTGTGCGTTAAAGTGTCAAAATTTCGATGTATATCTTTCGGTTTGGGTTGGGAATTTTTTGTTTGGTGCGGGTTTCCGTTGCGTTTTTTGAAGTATTTAAGTTGCGTGAATTTTTCAGGAAACTGTCCATGATTATAGTTTTTGTTTCAAAATTGAAATTCTAGTGTGATTTAATATAATGTTGGGTAATATACTGCATATTGTATTTAAACATGCTTGGTTTAGAATAGACGCTATACACTTGAACAACTTGAAACTAGATAGATGTTCAATTATATTTTTGCTTCTAATGTGTTTTGAAAACATTTATCAGTCACAAAATTTTAATTTTTCATATTAAAATAAATCAATATATTTCTTTGAAATTAATTTAATAAAACGATTTTATTTTCAGTGTCATTGTTCACGTGAAATAGTTAAATATGCAATGTCAATAAAAGGTCCTTTTACTTTCCATTTTTATATGTTACAAAGATCGAAAACCGAAGCATAAAACGAGTGCTTCAACGGCACTAAATTTCGATTGTTTTCGTCTCGTTTCTTGTAAAGTCACCGTTTTAAATTTATAGGAATCGATTCAGTCTTTTATTTGAAAACTTTAACAACGCTTTCTTCTGCAAACGATTCGAAAAAAAAAATATCCACCACAAACTTTCGCGAAAAAACAACCATTAATTTATAAACACACTTATGTGAAACCCAAAACTTTAAAATTTTTTCCCAAACATGTTATTTACTTCATAATTTGTCTCAGGTGTACAATTTGTACGAACTTTATCCAATGCAGTATTTTTATATAGAAAAAATAGAAACGATACGTTCCATAGCGACACTCGGCCCTACATACATGATGATTTTAATAGTTTTTAATTAATTAACGAATACAGCCGCGTCATTGCATCGCTTCTAACAATTAAGCAACGACAATCACCGCGCCCATCATTCCTAGAAACGATGACAGCGTAATATTAATAGGTACGTGATTTACAAAAATTGAACCCAATTGACCCCGAGGATATTTTGAGTCCGTTAACGCATATTGAATAATTCAAAAAGTGGCGTTTTGCTTAAATTACAGAACTGTTCCGTTTCCCAATGTGTATATTTATTGTACGAGCGTGTATCGGATCGGAGTCACGCACGTCTCGACGAAATAAAGCGTTTCGCTCAACGAAACTAAAATTGATATCGCATTTGATATTCAGAAACGGCAAACTGAAACTTGATAGTGTGTAATCTCGAATTCGATTTCGATCGTCGGGGGTATGCGCATTAGGGTGGTTCATTTCTGGATTGAAGTGTAGTTTTGCATAATTAAAAAGTGGGTTTTATTCGCGTGAGTGTTTCGTTTCCGTTTTTGCGATTGAAATTGATTTGTATAATTTTAAGAAACTTAACAATGTTTAAACTACTGTTTCTTGCTGTATTTTAGTATAATAGATAGATCTGAAAACGTACTGTGTGATGTCAGATTTGACTATTTGAAAAGGGATGATTTCGGTATCTGAATCCTCGAAAGTTATTTTCTCTTATCGATGAAGAAAAAAGTCTGAACTTTCGATGATATTGAAAAAAAACTTTTCTTTCAGTCATGCATTTATATTTATATATAAACTGCATATGTTATTCTCGTAAAATTTTCTATATAGTTTTCTGAAAATATAATATAATATGATAGAGATAAAGAAATGAAATAGTCATAAGATTGTGTAAATACGTTGAAATATTCATGAACTCATGGAAAACATAACTCAAATAGGTAGCTAGTTACAGGTCTTGTTATCAAAATAATTGTATTTTCGCTGAACTATTATACAAAAGACACGTACAATGTTCGCATGTTTATTGAAACTCCTTCGCACACGGAAAGTTCATAATGCGTCGACTGTTTTTCCACGGCGAAGTTTTTCCGAGGAAAACCGACTTTATCGTTTATGTTAATTGTGGTAGCCCCGAGCCGCGGAGGGTTTATTGCCGCACGCCGCTGAAAACAATAATAAAAGTAACGACGAAAATTGTTTTCGAAATTCGCAACGCCGAAGAAAAACAAATGCGTTATTATATTTCACTTTTGACGAAGCCAACGCACCGTTCGGAACCCGAAGGAAAAAATCCGAGGCAATTAAAAAAGTTTAAGAGTTTTGCTCGCACGGCGCGAAAACTTCTATATGCAAATTCATTGCGATTATAATGTGACGAAACTCATTTCGGAACGTTGCGAACAATCTCTCCTCCGGTGGGGAGTTGAGAAATTTCGGCTAAATGCCGCCTGAATTATTCACGGAATCTAAAAAGTTGCCGATTCAAAATTATCGCCCTGTATTAACAATGCAAATGATTTTCGTCGTATACGTTTAAGGTTTTTGAAATTTCGGTGTGGGCGTGCGTTCTTCGACAGGCGAGACTGTTACAGTAAGGGACTTTAGCGATGTTAAAATATTTTCGTAGACTTAATTTAACATATTCATATTGTTAAACTGAAGATTTTAAATATTCATTTCATACGAATCATTAATATAGATATTTTTTAAAAAGACTCTCATTTGACCTATCACGAAAACTTCAAAAAGCCACACGTAACAAAACAACGTTTACGTAAAACACGAGTTTGTGACGAATTTGTCAGGTTTCATTGTTTTGTAGAATAAAAATTGTCCTTAATACAAATCGACTTACATAAACTCGCATTTGTGTAGTCTGGGTGTGATGCGTTTTTGTACCTACTTTTTTTTGATATATTAAAACGTCGAGTCGGTCCTCTTTTTATCTCTGATATAATCAAAAGAGCACTCGAGACGTTACATACGTTCCGTAAAATATACGAAAAAGAAGAAAAAATTGCTAAGAGAAATGAATCCTTAGAAGGAAGCGCGAATCGATACATTTTCTCATTTCGCTAGCAGATTTCTGATCTTCGCCGCTCTGTACCGGTCCAAAGCTTAAATCTCTTCGTCGGTGATTTTCGGATTACTTTCTACTCCATTTAATGCTTTCAAATTACCAGTTGATAAGCCCATTATTGAATTGCTAAAATATTTAAATAGATTCTCGGGAGAATCTCGCGTCATTATACGTTTTGTGCTGCGCGCCCAAGCGCGATCACGAACATTTGTCACTTAAATGTTTCAATATATAAAAAATGTATTGTGATGTTTTTATACACTTTCGATATTTCACAAGCTATTTTTTCTGCTTTCTATCTTTTTATTACATGCCAAAGCTCATCTATCTTCTTCGCTGTGAAGCAATAAGGCGTACTTTCATCCGTTTATCAAATTTTATCCTTCATTTTTTCATTATTTTTTTAGTGTAATTTTTTCAAGTATTATCTCTCATATATTCTTCGGAAAATAAAATTATAATTTTTATTTTATTCTGGTCATTCATAGTCAAAAGTTCATTCGTATAATGTACCTCTTTGTAGTGTTCCATTTTCGTTTTACGCCTTCTTTTACCGGTTATTCCTATTCAAATATTTTTTGGCGCATGCTACGAGATAATTTGAGGAAATTTGAATTTTCATCACGTATCCGAATAAATTATTCCATTTTGCAAATCAGAATATGAAAAGGATCCTAATCAACATATCAAAGACGCGGAATTATCTCGGAATTCTTCACACTAAAGCACTTATTATAATGACGTAAAAAAGACTCGATTAGGAAACGATCTGATGACGTTGAATATTCAGGAGAAAAAGTATATGTCGTACTATCTTTAATTTCAGGAATTATATTCGAATAAAATTAATACGATCGTGCTTGGAAACGTTTAACTTTTTCTTCGTATATATCGTTATATAGAATTACTAATCTTAGGATTGTGGTTTTAGGGCTTCGCTAAATTTATATCTGACCTTTTGTATTAACCGCTCGTGTTAAATGAACCATTCAATTCATGTAAATAATACTAATGTTTAATAAAATATTTATAATTACTTTAATTTATATTTGGTTATAAATTTTCGATAATAAAATAAAAAATGTTTTATAAATTAATAAATGAGACTGTGCATAATGTTGTTATGAAATACATGACACTTGAGGTCTGCTTTTGAATATTTCATTGAGTATGATTGACAATCTAGTTAAATTTTTACGATGTCCAATTTAAAAGGACCCCATTCACGAAATATCGATCAGCCGAATTGAATTCCATTCAATTCAAACTTTTTACACAACTATGAAACTGAACCGAAAAAAAGTTCCGAAATTTCCACCGAGCGTATAATATTCGTATATGGGCGGATATTAGCGACAGCTGCAAATCAAGTTGAAGTGAATTAAATTTGCAATTTTCCATTCGGCCCTTTGTTCCTCTTTTGTTTTACGGGCGACGGGGATTTCCCTTCAACTCGTTGAACCTTTTTAGAGACCCCCGCGCCGGCCATTGTTCCCGAAAGGGATTTATTTATTCGCAGACGTATAGGCGGGGACTCACCTCCATAAATTTGGCTTCTTAAATCTGCGCAAATAAAATAAAGCGAAATAAAAAATGGAAAGCGAAAAGAGAACCGGATGGATTTTCCGCGGAAAAACTTTCGCCGATAGCATCCGAGTGCGGTCGAGTTTTCCGGACCCGTCCAATATATGGATTTTCCAGTCCATGCCCGCGGGCGTACATGATTGATTAAATTAATAATTGTTGTAACTTCGGGAAGTTTTTAAAATGAAATTTTTCGTTAATAATTTAGTTTTATCGATGTTTCGTAGCATTTACGCAAACGGAAATTTTTTGACGGACGCGGTGAACATCGCTATAAAATACGAACTTTTTCCGATGGAAAAATCATTGTTAGCTTTTCATACTGGGAGAACTCGAGCTTTTATCGAGGTCGTTACGTGCGATGCGAATATTACACTGCGAAACTGGATATCATTCAAAGTCTAGAATATATGAAGTATAACATACGTTTTTATGATAAGCCCAATGTCACAATATATCATCATATTTTCTTATGTTCTCTGTTGCGAGATAAAGTCTAAAAATGCTAGTTTTTCCATGTATAAAATATACATCACTTTTTATTTCTTCCCATTGGCATATTTATCTCGAATTTATCATGGTACACACAATAAACTTTTAACGGTTGCGGCCGAAAAAACGTTACAATACATTTATGTGGGAATAAACGTTGAGCCTTACATGTGTATCCCAACCCGAATAGTGATATTATAACGCATTTTTTAGAATTTATGATAGGCTCGGTATTTAGGTCTATAATATAACCTCATTCAATCACGTAACTTTTTATTAAATAAAATATTTTGTTATAAATATCTACTGATTAATCGTTTTCCTAATAAATAACATGAGTAATTATTTCGATTAGTAAATTTTTTTATTCATAGATAATTTAATGCTTCATGACTAATGGAATGTGATAGATAAATATGGCATTTTTTTCTTTGGAATAATTTTGAAATTTCTGTTTAACTCATTGATAAGATAAAATAAAGTCAATGGGAAATTCTTTGAAACAACACCATTAATTTGACTACGCGATTTCGCGAACAAAATCGAACGATTTAAAAGCCCGCGTTTGATAGCAATACTATGCAAATTTGCAAAGCCTCGATTCGCATTATTATTGTATCGGTCTTATTTTTCTAGTCACGTGAATCCGGTCTCAAATATTTTATTTTCCAGGTCATTCCGAATACGTACACAGGCGATTTTCAATATTCTCCGCGCTTATATAAATCGCATTGTGAATCGCTTCTTTTGGAAAAATCGTACAAGTGGAAAAGATATGAAAATGCCGTTGGGTACTCGGAATACTTCTGCCTGATTAGACGTGTCTTTCAAAATGTGTACCTTCGACCACGTATCAATACTCGGTCCCCTTATTGTCCTGAACTCGAATCGGGAACGTAAAAATAAGCGCTTCTTACTATTCTTTTCCTTTGTAAATGTTTTATTTTGCAAACAGAAGCAGCGACCGTACGTAAACTATATTCTTCATATAAAGCTACATAAAATCCTGTATCAATAAAAAAGTCGTTAACAGGACAGTGTCCTCGAAAAAACGGAGGTGCTTATTTATTGGACCTGTTTCTTGTTAAAAAAATACAAAGAAAAAGAAGCCGTAAGTCTTTAACGAGCACTACTGCGGTTCAACGATAACTCGTCCCATCAATAAAACATGCTTTAAATTAACCCTTTTTCGAACTTTTTGTCCACAAATTATTCGAATTGAGTTCAATTTCGATGCGGGAAAGCAAAAAAATCCACGTCAAATAACAGTGCATTTGAGATGGATGCCACATTCGATGTCGTCTTTCAACTAAAATATTCCGTTTACGAATTAGTCAAACATGCAGACGTCTGTCTCTTTGTTACGTGACGTACGTATCAATCTTAAAAGACGTGTTTTTTTTTTCTTCTTTTCTTTTTCTTTATTGTAAAATACGCTGAATACTAGAATGCGTGTACACTTCATGGTAAATTATATGTTGAGGTCGAATATGAATAACTCACATCTTTATTTCGTAACATGTTTAACTCCTGATCAAATAAAAAAAATGTGTTAACTTAGAATTAATTTTCATTTGCTATTAAAATATAATAATAATTTAAAATGTAATTATTATGATTAAAATATGCGATTTTTAATATATTTATCAAATTATCGTGTATACTTTTATTTTAATATGAATTTTTTTTATAATTTCCAGTGATGCTGATATCCGTGCCGTTCTTGTGCGTGACAGCAGCAGCTTACCTGATGACTCAAGAGTTGCGCAACAACCATGGCAAGTCACTGGCAATACATTGCATCTGCCTGGCAATTGCATACCTTGCACTTGCATGCACCCAACTTGCTGGACCACAGTCTAACTCGGTTGGATGCTTTGCAGCTGGTAAGTTTACTCTTGCCGAATTTGATTGTCAATGATGGGCACAAAGGACCGATTGTCACTTTGAAGCGTTTATGTATTGTTAAGGTATTTGCGAATGAAGTTTCGAAGTCATAGTTCTTTTTTTTCCATGGTATGTGGTTGTTTTTGATGACAATAAACGTTTGAACTGTTTGTGTGATTTTTTGATTGAGTGATATTACTCAGTTCAATCTAATGGTAAAGATAATCGATTTTATCTAATCAGTAAAATTACTCTCAATGAATCAGTAGCAATTTCGATTTTAATTAGTGAAATATATCGATACGGAAACCAATCAAGATTTTGAATACCTGAAAATCCAACACAACGTAACTGTCACACAGAACGAAATTGATCACCGCGCGGCTACGATGCAATCTTACGCTAGTTTTAATCAAAACCGATCATTTCTCATCCGACTCCCTCTCTTCCCTCACACACACACTCTGGATTAATTGCACGGAACAATCGACCCCTAAAACGGGGGAAAACCCCGAAGAGCGGAAAATCATCATCAAGCCGAGGAAAAGGTGGCGTCGTTTCATCCGCCACCAGGCAGCGGTGTCATCCTGCAGTTAATTGTTAAAAGCCAGAGTCGGACTCGTTATTAATGTCCCCGCCGCTCATAATTAATGAATTTAATCTGCGAGGTCCTTTGTGCCGAGGTTTCCTCTCGAAATTCGCAGGAACCACTCGATTATACCTGGGTGCTCGTGTTGAGTGAAAGGACTCGGTGCTTGCCACTCGATGGCAGCTCGACCAGTCGATGTCGAATGCTCTCCAAATTTTCGGTCTTTGACGTTTGACGGTTCGTGCTTTCTCTTGTTTGTGTATTAGGGACGTGTAGGTAAGCTTTCGAGTCGATGGTTTCGTGATTAGATGATGGATAAGTCTTTGGGTCGAGTTGATCGATCGAGTTGACGGATGATTTTTGTGATTCGTTTATATCGGTTCTGTGACTTCGGAATGGATTGCTTTGAAGTTGTGTGTTTGATGATTAGGAATGAATAATATTTTTATAAATTGATTGCCTTGATTATGTCGTATAATGGCAGTAATTGGATATAACAAACAATCGCCTTAATTTTAATCAACAATTTAATCCCCAAGTTTGCATTGTTGAATGTTTGGAATTAATATTCAACTTTCGCGCTCCTCTCTCCATTCGAAACGTCAAAGCGCGAAGTTTTGTTTTCCGTTTCCGCTTCGAGCATTTGCCGACAACGAGTTCACAATAAAAATACTTACACTCTGAACATTATGACAACTTTGTTTCAGCCGTCATCATCCAGTTCTTTTTCCTGACCTGCTTCTGCTGGCTGACAATAGTGTGCTTCGACACGTACCAGAACATAAAGTGAGTTTATATTCCGTTATTATTTCATCCGTGAAACGCGATTAATATTTATAACGCCCTAAAAAAATAACGGTTCGCTATCTTATCGGCGTCTATTACGTATTCCGACGATTTTATTTGATTTACCAAATAAACGTGATTTATCGCGAATATAACGCGCAATAACGGCGCCCGAGATGTGTTCCGGATTCGGTTTAAAATACGATCGTATTTCAAAACTCGAAAATTCGTTTTGCGCACGGAAATAGCGAAATTTTCCGCTCGAACTTTTCCGAATATCAATAGCCGTATTAATGCGGCCATAATCGCGGTTTTATTAGTGCGGAATTTTCCGCGAACGGAACGCCCGTATGTGTTGCATAATCCTCTCATTGTCCGGTCGAACGTTTTCGCATTATATGATTTTGGGAGGTCGTTTGAAAAAAGCAGACATGTTGTTTCGTCAATTTCGATGGTTTCTTGAATGGAAAAGTCGAATTAAAAAGGAAACCGGTGGGAAAACTCGTCGGGAGTTCGGCCGGCGAAATAAATTGTTGGGTATCGAACGCGTTTGACAGGTGTTTTTGTCGTTGGCCATACATTTTTTTAACAATAACAATATAGACGTAATTCATGATTGACCCTTTGCGTGTCGGTCGATGAATATTTCATTTTTTCGTTGCTTGTGGGCGACGTTTCAAAACAATAGATTGTATGAAACTCGGTAAAGGTGTAGAGGGCTTTTATTCGGAAAACTCTCGTTTTCTTTTCAAATTTATTAAAAAACATATAACACAAACATAATTTTCATTTCGAACGTATAAATTTATGTTGCATGGGACCCATTTACTGATATCTAATTAAAATCTGTTTGAGGCCATGTGAAATCGTTTTGCAATCATCAAGCTTATATCGAAACACAAACGAATGCACATAATAAAGTAATTAAAAACCTCATAAATAACTCGTTTCAATCCCTAAAAGGAAAATAGAAATATATAACGATCAAAAACTAGTGAGAACGAACTCGGAAAATACGCGCTGTGCGTTTTTAAATATGCACATCTGGTACTAAAAACGCGTCGTACTTGTACGACTTTTCCTGAATCGGTGTCAACAACTTCTTTTCATGATATTCCTTTGAGGAAAAATCATTTTTAGAAAATAATTATGCGTACTCTCGTCGAAAAAAGAGTGAAAAGTGCGTACGGCGTCGCAATTAACGAAGGCGTTTTAAGCATGAAAGTTCGTTTGTATAGATATAAATTCGAGTGTTTGTTTGACATGAATGGTTTCTTTTCATCAAATGATATTTCAGAGTACCGTTAGATGGTTGTTTAAATTCGCGAAATTTTCAATAAAAGATAAATATTTTTAAGTCGTCGGAAAATTTTCATTAATTTTGTACATCAGTTCGAATGATTAAGATTTCTTCATGAAAATCACCATTTATTTTAGTTTTAAAATTCCGTTAGGAAAATAATTTTATTTAGATACCCTTCAATTTTTATTTTCAGTACCTTATATAAATATTTTACTCGAAGCAAACTCGAGTCTGTTTACCACACCTAGCTAAATATCCCATCAAGTAAACGAAAACTCCTACCCATAAACGACAAAATATCACCCACATAAAGCGCGCCATACATAATAATTTACTTATTACAGAGAACCCAATGTTCCACTTTTCGAATTAACGACCGTACCATTCCTGAATAATTTCCATTCTATCCTTTTTTTCGTTCTTTTTCCCCAAAATTGTGGGCGAGTCCTCTTTCTGGACCCACCGCAGCCTCGGTCCGTCTAAATCAAACGACTACACAGCCTGAATATTTTAGCAAAGTGCGAAGGCGGAGAAATGGTACATCTTTTTTTCCTCTTTACTTTTTCGGGCAGCGTTCATACTCTGCGTTTGTATGAGAAATTCCGAGTAACTGTGCAATTTTTTTTGTTCCAGCCTATTTATGCGTTCGGAAAATGAAATAAATTCGCTTTTATGGACACTCGCCGTCGTAAAAATGAATTCGTGAAACAATTCTCGGAGGAGAGGCCTTCTTGTGTACGCAATTTTCGTTTTATTCCCGTCAGACTTTGATTTAGCGTCGGAGATATTATCGGGTTCTTTATCTTTATTCACCTGCACGATTGATTGTTCGAGTGTTCTTGGAAATTATCGGTAATTTCATTGCTAAACTAATATTTTTTTCGTTCAAGCGTAACGGTTTTAATGGTTTGTGTGTAATAAGTGCACTTGTGGTAATTGAGTAAATATGTATTATTTCAATTGGCGTTTGTTTTCTGAAAATATATATATGTAGGTACATAATTGCAAATTTCTTATTATTTGCTTTGACTGATATAGAATATGATCATACAAAATAAAATTAAGTAAGTGATAACTTTCTATGAATAGTAACAAACTTTTATTATCCACAAGTATTGTTAGTAGTTTTGATCATTCGCCACTCTGAAGGTGATTTGAAAAGATCTGTTGTTGAACAAACTTCAGCAGAACTATAATATTATAACAATTCATGAATTGTAAACTATCTTGAATATTCATATTCGAGCACGTTTTCACAGAAAACAATAACATTATAACACAATTGAAAATTCGTCTTCCACAACAATATACACATAACATCCGCAGCTCTCTCACGACATTTCCGATTTTTCAACAACGCGGCAAAATTTTCAATATCGTTATCAAGGGTCTCAGATTTTCTAAAAAAAAGTCTTTTCACCGCAAAACGAAGATACCGACGAAACCATACAAACACGACAGAATGTTTCGAAAGCGATTCGCATAATAAACGGGGTCGAAACGTTCAGATAACGAGTCCGAAAAATAAGTGCGCTCGTCCCTTTGACCACAATAAAATGCCTCATAACAAACGCAAACCGATAAGGAACATGAATAATTTCATCCCCAGCCGTTTCGTTTATTTTATTTTCCGTTGAAAGAGTTCGTCGGCCATGGAAAAAGTTCCACAAAGCTTAATATACACGTGCGCTTTTTTGTTTCCGTTCGACTAATTTAATTAACTGCCTGATATGTGCACGTTCGTTTGGGGATTTCGCGTGTTCGTTTCGCCGTAAAAATTGTCGTTGTCGCGTGAAGATATGATTTTGTTGCGAACAATAAAAAGATTTTTTTGTCCCGAATCGTGGAAAAAAACCGGTATTTGTTCTGAACGAAATTAATTTTCGTTGTGAAATTTTCGCCGGGCTCGTTTGTCGTCCGTGTAATTGGATTGGAATAAAAGTTTTATGGCGCCGTGTCGGATCAATGTATCGAATCCGTGTTTTTCCGAACGCAATTTCACTTTATTTTCAGATTTTATTAACTGGTTTTCTTTTTTTGAAGGATACGCTCATTAGGCGCTGCCTTTGCTAATCGAAAAAGGTCGTTTTTTAATATGCTTGTGTATATATTTTTTTGAAAAGCTGCCGCGTTCAATCGTTTTTGAAATTTCCGACGGGCATAAATAAGCACTTTGTGCTCACATTCCACAAATATTTATAATAATGATGTACTTTGGCGTAATGTTTTCCGTACCCAAGGGCTTAAAAGAGATACGCACTTGAATTTTCCGCATTTTTTAAAATTATATATAATATTATCGTCAGACAGTGATACATTATGTACGCGGCGTTTGTTGAAATTCATATATTTTTCTGGGCTCTTTTTCCATGGTACCACACGCATAGAAATTCAAATATGAATACACAAGGGAGAAGTTTGCCAAACAGGACTGTTTAATCTTTCCTGGCGCTTGTTTTTCCCAAATAAAAAATCGACAAAGTGCATGCACTTTCGTTTATGTAAAATTTGAATATCTGAAATGGCTTAAATGTATTTTCTGGAACTGAAACCGTTCCCATTTATTTGGTACATATTTTAAGTGGAATATAAAATTGTGAAATACGTATTTTCTGTGATGAAAATCCAATTTCTCGCGCCGTTACGGAATAATTCTGTTATATATTTTTCAAAATCTTTTCAATCCTTTCAATAAATCTTTATAGAATTAAGAATCTAAAGTATCTTCTTTATTAAAATTATATTATATAGCTACTTAAAGTATAGCTTTCAAAAATTTATTCAAGATTACACTATTCTTTTTCTAAATTTTCCAGACATATTTCTTCACTGCTATTAACCGTATAATGATCGAGAAAAAAAACCTAAAAAACATCTCTTACTTCGGTTTATCTTTAAAATATAACGCTAGTTTAATATTAGCTTTGGCGAACATTTACGCAGCGGGAAAGGCATGCAAATTTTTACACAGCGAGAGTTTGCGAATTTTCCGAAAACTTCCATCTCTCAGGATACTCTCGAAAATACGGCTTGTTACGTTTTGGCAACGACGATGCCAACGCCAGTATTATTTATCGTCAAGAAAATCTAGACGCACACACCGAAATATAAAACGATATTATACGCAAAATATGTGCGTCTAGGAAAATCCCTTTTCTCGCGCCGGCCGGGGAAAAACCTTATTAGCAAGTTTCGGTATCGAGTCCGGCGATTTTCCTTCCTCGGCCGTGGAAAGCCGGAAAAACCTTGGTATAATCCTCGGGTTTATTCTTCGGTTTTGCGTGGACCAACCCTTTCGATGGGGTGCGTGTACAGCGGCGGCCATATGTCGATTTTGGGGGTGTGGAACGTGCGTAAGCTTTTTTTCGGCGGTCTCTTTTATTCGCGTATGATGCGTTTTTTTCGTGCTTTTATTGCTGGAGGATGTTATGTGTGTGTTTTTTTTCTGGATGTATAATAATTTAGGATGTTGTATTTTTGTGGGATATGTTTTGATTGAGTTAAATTATTATTAAGATTTTCTTGATTGAGTTGTAGTATAGTGAATTGTTGATTCATCATCATATAATTAATATCAAATGCAATTAAAGATTATTTTTGAAAATTGATCGTTTTCGAAGATAGAATATTAAAACTTTTCATTATAAGAAATTTCGTTCATATTCTGACCGCGTTACGCGTCGTTTAACTTTTACGATAAATGGAAACTTGCAAATTCAATTAAGTGCAACCGCAAAAAAATGTTGATCATCCGATATCTATTAAAATCGATTGGAAAGTTTTTATAGATATAATATTATGAATGTGACCTCATTTTTTTTCTTCACACTTTTTTTTATTCTAATGAAACAAATATAATTATTTATCATATCCTGTTTTTCGATTTGGTATGATTTTGAAATCATAAAATTATGATTCATAATTATAGTATTCAATATATCAAAACCATTTGATTGTATTTACTAGTACGTGACCCACAAAACTTTCTCAATAACATACATCATGTCAATGCCGTTTGTCAAAGTAAACGGACTCGAATTATCTCCAACATACTTTCCGATGCAATTTATTTTACATCAAACTTCATACCTACAAATTCTAATAAAATAAATCTCTTTATCAAATACATCCCACGTTTCCAATAGAAAATTTCCCATCGATCACAAAACACCCGCAAACAAATCGAACTCTCCATTCCAACGGAGCATAAACGAAAACCTAATATGCGAAATATAAAAATCCGAACAGAAAAAAGTAATAAGCACGACCCAGACGCGAATAATCCTCCTGCGATCATCGCACTACTTTTTTTCCCACAGGGATGACACTTGGCACATCCACGGGACACACTCGTCCCATTACCCAAACGTTCATCGAAAACTCCCACAAAACCCGCTTCGACGTATTATTTCATCCATTTTTTGGGTTTAAAAAAAACGAAAATCTGCTATTCAATTCGCAGGCACAGAATCAATCTAGAGTCTGGTAATCCCGTGACCTCCTCGCTAATTGAATCGTAATCCCTGCAAATCCTCATACCCGTCTCGTATGTCATGGCGCGATTGCGTCCCTACATGGTGAAAATGCTAAATTCGTACCCATTATCCTTTAGCCGCCGGCGAAACTTTTAATGCGTACAACGGAGCGTACATCACATCGAAATCCGACATAGTATTTTGCTTTCGATGGGATGGCCTTTAAAATGTGGCTTTTTTGAAATTTCAGCTCGTAATAGATGATGATTTAATGTGTGGCTTCATGTGTGAAGACACACCTCTGACATTATCATCATCATTAAATTGAGTTCATTGCAGGACAAGGTCTTTTCGATAAAATTAGAAACTCGGATATTTTTCATTGTCGCCTATACCATTATGTTATATAATAATAACTTTCGAAATGATTTAATACTAAAAATCTTATTATCAGATTTTTTTTCGATTTCATCACTTAACTTGAACGATTGAAATAAACTGGATAGTTTAATATTTTGTGCGTTCATTTTTGGATTTGATAAAGCCATTATCGTCGCGTAATATACGGCTGTTCCAGAATTATTCGCCTATCAGCGCTTCGGAACGAAGAAACCCGTTCAGGTTCCCATAAATTATGATTTCAATGGTGCTCATGCTATTAGTATAAAACCACAAAGGTGTGCTGGATTTGACAGCGCTTCAAAAGACATAACCGCTCGACACGCTCATTATGAACCGCACATTATTTTATATACGCGTATGTCTGCAATGCGTTAAATATTGAAATTTTTAAGTCGTTGAGGTCGTTTACTTCGTCGATCGATGTCTCATGAATGTTCTATGTAATTTTCTTTAATCGCTCTGCTAACAAGAATTTTTGGAAAAGTATTGTACATTCTAATTTTATGATTCGAAATATGTAATATAAAATATATTTTGATATTTTCTTTTTCAATATAAAATACAAAAAAAAATTGTATTTATGTTATATTTGACGTATACAGATAAAAGCTCAAAAAGAATGGAGTCTATACTTTCCCCCTTAACTGTAAATACAAGAATGATACCATTCAATAGAAATTGCGAAGACGTACAATTAATTTCACGAAATAAATATCGAATAATCGGTCGTTGTATACGAAAATTTTGATCAAATCAAAAACTTTTCAAACTCATTCCATTCAATATATTTCCAATATCGTAAACAACAACCGAATCATAAAACACAAATCGAAAATCGAAAACAAATACCCATAAAACTTTCACCGTCCGATTACGCTCAACATCATAACAAATAATACCCCATTTTTAACGCCAGGCCGAAACTTAATCGAATTCAATTAAAACTATTTTCGTTCCTCGACCCCGTCAAAGTCAGCTTTTTCGCCATGGGGGTGTTACGTCATCGTGGAAAAAGTCGATAAAACTCGAGTCTGATGACTCTTTGGAAGGAGGGCCTCGACACCGAGGCTGGTCAATCGATAACCAAGAACAACCGCCACCCCATAGAACGTATAATATTATAATGTGATATATATTTTCTGTGTTGCGTGCCTTTGCTAATTTTCCGTACGAGAGTGGAAACCGCAAGGACGCCCGAATGTATCGAAAATTGAATCGCGCACGACGCGTAATTTATTTTTGTCGGAGCCCGATTTTTCCGCAGATCAATGATCTATGATTGTGTTATGGTGTAAGCGAATCTGATTGATAATCTATAGGAAGGGTCGGATTGAAGTGTGCTGTTAATAATTCAAAGGGAAAGGTGAACGATGATTGTGTGTAGTATTGATTTTCACTACGTTTCGTCTGTGCGTATTCGTCGGAAATCGCTAATTGAATAAAAATGAAGTTATTTTAATCATTTTGATATATTTTTTTATAAATTAGAATATTTTGATTCTTAGAAATACGTCTCATATTTTAATCAAAGCATCAAACTCAATTAAAAATTCTATTTTCTAAAAAAAACTTTTAATATGAAACGAAAATCGATCTCCAATGATCAAAACAAACCCAAACTCGACACAGATACTTCGGCCAATTAGAGGCACTATCACTTGCGAGTGCACTTCGGCCAAATTTTCTCCACCAGTGTGCTCTCCGATTGCCCATTCCACACACGAGCCCCGCACACAAAAGGGTGAGCGTATGTGAGTTGTTCGACGTCTGTTTCGCGCTGCACAAAAGCGCACTCGAATGCAATTATCTAGTCATATCAATTACGGTGGCTCTCCAAGTACCGACGGTTGACCGTCGCTTTTAGCCGCTTCCCTTTGTCGTGGTCTAAATCAAATTTTCTCCATGGGAAGGCTATGTAAATTGGTAAAGTACACGCCTTTGGATTGTAGCTGTGTAACGAGTGTAATTATGACGGTGTGTCTTGGAGTTGCGGGCTTTCTGGAGACTTTAAGTGTAGGTGTTATATTACGTTTTAAAAATAAAAAGCTTAAAAAAATGTATATTATTCTTAAATTCTCATCATTATACATTGTATGATAAGATATTTTAAAAAAAATCGTTTTTATAAGGAGAAGGGTTTGTAATGAAAGTAAAATTATCTAATGCTGAATAATACCAATGTAATGAATGAATTTGTAATGTTAAGATTTTGAATTAAGTGATCATATGGCTTATTCGAAAATTCAAAATATACAATTTTGTAATGTTATTTGTATAAGCCTATTAACTTGCCTGTTGTAATGTATTATCCATGCGGGGAAAAGTACGATCGCGTGTTTCAGCTTCTGAATGAAATTTTCAGCTTATGTTCGTTTTCGTAAAAAAATGAAACGCGTTCTATTTTTGTATTCCTATTATGTCAAAAATAAAAATAACGCACGTTAATAATAAAGTGTTGAAATATTGATGGCCTTTCAGCATAGGTGCTTTTTTATTACTGCGTACAATGTTCCCAATTCACTTTCATTAAATTTGATTTGTGTCATATTTACATTTTTATTATAAAATCAATAAGATTGTATATATACATATATATAATTGATATGACTTAATTATTTTATTTATTACTAATTACGGAACATATTATGGAAATCAACGAGCGTATCAATCAGTCATTAATTCACTATTCAACGGTTACTATCGCTGTTCGATTAATATTATATTATATTATATTATACTAATATTTGGACATTAATTACCCAGTAAACTAAATTTCATAACATAGAATAAATCCGTGATATTCAAAAAAATGCATTTTGTGATTTATTTTACATTTTTTCCCAATATTTCACTTCAAGATTTCATGTAAACTTTGCATTATAATAAAAACATATACACGCAATTCCTAATGGATTTTCTCTACGTAGTATGGAAACAACGTAATATATGAAATTTACGTGACGTTGCATAATAATTGCTCGAAACGATACATAAATAAATCATAACATCGAACAATATCGTAAACCTATATAATAATGTCGAAAATTCAACATCCTGATTAAAACTGATAGCTGAATAGACCATTGATCGAATCAGTTTTGTGTTTCTAAACCGAAGCTTGTTTGAAATTGAAAACTAAAATTATTAAACGACCGCACACAGGCTATTGTGTTTAATAATTCACTAATTTATTATTCAATAATCCGTAAAATCAACATGTAAATTGAGGCCGATTAATCTGTGAAAATTTTGAAATATGTAGGATATTTAAAAAAATTGTGTATTATTTATGCTTTTAAAACTTCATTAATTTTAGCAATATTAAAATGATCATACTCTCTTGTCACTGAAAATACAAAATTAATGGTGTCTAAGATAAACGATTTTAAAATTTGTTTTAATTGAATATTGTTATTAACTGCCAATTTTAAAACTGTCAACTTTCCGAACGTTTTCGATCTTAAAATTTATACTAAATCAAATCTCTACAAAAACGTACGCATAATTGATCCCTATCCCTCATTTTCGTATTCCTTTTAAACGTCCACGTCCAAAAAATTATTACGTCCAAAACAGGAACGAAATATAATAAAACACGTATCTGCGAAAAGCGCAAAAATTCATTCGATTCGCAAAAATAACGTATTTGATCCGCATTTTTGAATACGTGCGCCAGACGGGCGCCAATCCCGGCCTAATTAAAATCCAATTTTCCGACCGTCCGCTCTCGTCATAATTATGAACGAAGACCGCCCACCCACCCACCCACCCGCCCACCCATCCAAACGCCGCCCTTGTCCGCTTTCGCTCGGCTTATCGGTCGAACGGTGCGCAAATATTGACCACCTGGTCCGCCCTACGGTTACCGGATCGGAGGGCGGGACGTGGGCGGTTTTGGGGTGGGCGGGAGGCCGGTTCGCCCTTCGTCTCCGAGTTAAAAGCTCGTTTTAATGCGGCGCCGTTATCAATTATGGCGGATGTTTCGCTGTGGATTCGTGTTAGTTTGGGTTGTTTTTAATTTTTGGGATTGGATTGTATTTTTTGGGGGAATTTGTACTAATAAGTCTGAAGGTTTTGATTTTTTGGAGTTAAGTGAAGGGTTTGATTGTGATTATATATAATATTGTAGATTTGAATTAACGAGAATACTCAAATTATTTTTTCTTTATTATTGAAAAATATTTGGGATTACAATAATATCATTATCATCATCATCGTCAATATCGACCGGTTGTGTGCCCACTGTAGGACAAGGTCTTCCCATCAAATATTGGGGGTCCAGGCTATATACCTTATCCGAGAGTCAACCTCGTACCGATAAGGGACATGTACCATAAGAGCCAATCCGCCCATGCCAATGAAGGAGGCTCTCAGGCCAACGGTACGCAAGCCTATGAGCTAGCTTTTATGGTCGCTGACTCTCCACTAAGCAGATTGCAATGACCACCCGTGGGGCAGAAGAGGTAAAAACTGAGCAGACTGCACCCTCGCTGACCACTTTTGTGATCGCAATGACCACCAGTTTGTCAGACGAAGCGAGATCGTTGGCCCTAATATTATTATATACAGTAGAAATCTTTTAACAAGAAAACACTTAATAGGAAAAATCGTATAGCAAAAATAATACTACGGTATGTATTGACAAAATACTATAATATGTACGTCTACATGATGTCTAACATGAAAAAATATTACGGTCTCTTCAATTTCGTATCAAATATTTTTATTGTGTATTTAGAATACTTAGAAGACAATAAAACCTAGAAATTGACATGGTAAAATATTTGAAAGGGTAATTTTAAACATTTTTTATTTTAATATATAATTTTGAAGAATATATATTTTCCATATTTTTGTGAAAGTCTAGAACCGTTGAAATTTTTTTTCTCTTAAAAAAATGTTTTACAACTGTCACAAAAAGAACCATTCAAATACCGGGAATTCCCAAATCATATAAAAAAAACTACACTCAACTATCAAAAAATCAATACAGATAACACACCGATAACAATCCAACACAAAAAAAACATTATTACCATCGACTATTACAAAATCCAAAAATTCGAACTTAACACAACAAAGCTACCGCCGAACAAATCGCACCTGCATCCTGGACTTTTTAACGGCTCGTTACGGCTTTTTACTACTCCGGATCATCCCTGAAACCGTCCTCTTACACCCTGAAGGGAGTCCCATCCTCGAAAAGGGATACAGGCACAATGGAGAGGCAAATTGGGTCTAGGGGTTTCGCAGTTTCGAGATTTCCCGGCCGGGCATAATGGCCGAAAGGTGAAGCGGCGCGATGATGGCTTCGCTCATTCTATTATCTCTCGTCTTGTGCTCTTTCGCCTTTTTCGACTTATCTATGATAATATATGGGGGGTTCATATGCGATATATCATGATTCGTTTTTTTAGGGTGAAAATATATGGCGGGAAAATTGTGTGGTGCCGTGTTGTTTTTGTTGCTTTTCTGTGGGATGTGTGTTGGTTTGTGATTCGTTGCAGTTGGAGTTTGATTGTTTTTATGAATCTGAATGTTGTGGATTTTTTTTAAATCATTTTTGTAATAAAAATATAATAAAATTACACAAAACTTTTATCGTTAAATTAAAAGTTTTCATTTTTTTATGATTTAATTATTTTTATTCATAACGTAAACGAAAATTAGTTAATCAATAGTTAGTTAGGGCCTTGTATGTAACAAGTAAAGCTTAAAAAAATACTTAAAAAAAGTTAATCAATCTTATTCGGTGAAATATTTTAATATTAATTTTAAGAATTTAAAATATTCTTTGTGTAACCAATTAAATTTTGCTTCAAAGTTTTCTTAAATAAATAATTACTCTTCACAAGTTTCAATTCTGACTTTTAAAACATTTTTTTATACGCATTACTTTCAAAAATATTTCAATATTCATTCAAATACGTCGAAATTTGTATATTGTTCACTTCAACAAAATTTATATAAATAACAAACAAACAAACCTATGCCTCAGAGCAAGCTAATAAAAAGCTTGAAAAAGTACGCACTTTCACAGTTTAAATCAGATTTTTCAATATATTTTTTTAAATACACATTCAAATTAAGCATTATTTTTCCAAAATACAAAACTAAAGATTAATTCTTTCACACATACACATCAAAGTGGGGTCGACGAGCCCCGTGGCTGTTTGCGTTTCATTTCCGCGTCTAGCTTTCAAGGAAACCGATCGCGTGACTTGTATCGCGGGTTCGCCTCTTTCCAGCATAATTACACATTTTCACCGACGATGAACTTCAGCGATGCACCGCTGAAATTACTGAAATTTATCTGAAAGCGGAAGCGACACAACGAGCGCGCGGTTCGAGCCGAACTTAATTGAATGAGCGCGAAACGCACGCTCGAGGACCGTTCGGTTGATTTTCATGAAAGCTTTGTCGATTTTGAAAAATTTCACGGATCGCGGATAGTTTGTTTGTTAATATTTCGGATTTTGTCGGAATGTGTTTAAAGCGCGGAGGCCTCGTTCGAACCGATCGGTCTGTTTGATTTATGCTTAATGGCGCATGTGCTATGGCTACCCAATCAATTATTGCTCTGAACGGTACTGTGACAATATTTACGTCGCGTTCGTTTTGATCGGTCGTCAATATTTCAATTTCGTTAATTATATTAATTCGCAGGAGGGCGTTTTTGTGCGCATTGAACGAAATCGATTTCGTTTTGTGAAAATATTTTCGTTTTTTTTTTACTGAATGAAGTTTAAAATCAAATAATAATCACCATAAGCTATATATAAAATGTCTACTGTGAAATAAGATAACATTTCAACTTTCAAGAATTTATAAACTCGAACCGTCCAAATGGTCTCAAGCCAAAAATGCACAATCACATCCATGCATAGACCATATTACATAATATTTTAAATTAAAATAAAATTGGATTCAATAACATAATAGTTTTATATTGAAATATCTATTATTCACTAGTTCATCCTATACTTATCTATGATTAAAATGCGCAGTAGTACCGTCGTTAAATCGTAGCAGATAAGATAATGGAAATTAGCGCAAGGACTTGTTCCAACAGTGTCGTCCTAACGCTAAATCCTTGTTTAGTCCCCGTCACAATTTGAAGGCTCGTTAATAAGTAATGGGCCGACAGACGTGCGCGTTTCACAGACGAAGTGCATTAACTACTACCACGAATCGTTTTTATTCGTCTATACATATACAAAGTGCATAGGAGCTCTCCCTCCGAAGGAAAATCTAATCGAAAATTCATTCCTTCGAATGGGCTCGGCTTAATGTAGTTTTGAATTATTACTTTCGTTATGCAAATCATTGTGTGAAAAATGTTATCGGTGATCGATCGATCTTATCTAAACGTATTTTATATGTTTAGATGATTGGATATGTTCTTTTTCTGGGGCGTAAAGAGTTTAAGAGACTTTTTCGAATTTGGAGAAGGTGTTAAAGGTGAAATAGCGGTTGCGAATCATCTCCTGTTTTATTATAGTTCAGGGGTTATTATGAAAAGTAAAGTTTTTCGCGTTACGGGCATCGCAAATATGCTGGGAAATTTAAGCGGTGCTCAAAAGCAAACAAAAAAGCACTCGCGAAAAGTTTTTCTTTCGCACTCTTTCACGCAAACATACTTTGCGATTTTTCTTTTATTTTCTTGTACGAGGGTTTTTTTATTTTCTCACAAATCCTCCTTTTCAGCGCTTTTCGAATTACTTCAGCAGTTATTAAAATCGGTTAAATGCCCTTGCATTGACGCTACACTGAACCTATTCATGTTCTTGTGTTGGTGCTTTAGTTACATTTGTACGTTTTAAATATCCTCAATTTTCAAGTAAAAATTGCACATTTGTATGTTTTTCAATCTGTCATTTTATTGTAGTGCTAATTTTTAAATTGAACGTGCACTATTTCAACAATAACGACTCCGTACCCGAACTTAATCGGCGCAAAAAATAATATTCTCATTGTTCGCGGTTTTCAACACACATAAAAATTTATATACGGCAATAACGACGCGTATTAAATTTTATTAAATGCCCCGTAGACAATTTTCTCTATAGAATTTTCCGAGAACGAAGACGTCTCGTGGATCCATTGTGCTCATTCTTTTTACCAAATTCAAAAGCGACACGTAACCAAATTCGACTACGAAAAGGCCGCCTTACGCGAAGCCTTACTGACAAATCAATTTTTTCCCCATCGCTGATGTTTTCTTCAATTTTTTATGGAAAAGGTGTATTGGGGCAACTTCAACACATGAGATTTATTTTTCATTATTATTTTTTTTTTCATATATACTCAACAATGCGTTATTTTTATAACACATTTCGATTTTTTTTATTGTAAATGGAAGAATTATTTAAAAATATCAATTTATGTAAGATTATATCTCAGTTTGCGGAGATTTGTTCTATCAAGATTTTAACCATGCGATTACTTTTTCTTTATGATTAATCGAATAATATAATCTATATTGTATATAAAACTCAAACGGTATATGTATGCATCCAATAAACTTCTAAGCTGATAGACGAATTTTCACCAAATTTGGCAAAAATGTGCTTTGAAATCCGGAAAAACTAAGTAAGCATTTGGTTTTTTTAATATCGTTTCGCATTTCAGTTTTTTCTATCAATCGCCATACAAATTATAATAAAATGTGTCGACGTCACGATTGATTGTGACAACAATTACAATCGGTACACAATTTATTTTCGCATAATCCCTAGCAACGCCGGATACTAACCGCTAGTTAAATAGTAAAAAGAGAGATTTGAACCATACATTTTTCAATCCCAATTTCGATCCACCGAAATTTTCCGAACCCAACAACCCAACAAAACTAAAACCAACAATTCCCCAAGACAACATTTATTCAACACACTTTTCCGACACCTCGAAACTCACCAAACACACCCACCCAGGTAGAAAAGCCCCGCCGGGTAACGGGATTGAAAAATCGAGCGTGCGTTTTCAATTTGTCAAACCCGAAGTTCATTGTCGCCGTTCAAAGGGCCGTCCCTAATATGCAGGTGCGCAAGACACACACACACATATGTATATATATATATATATATATATATATATACATATATATATACACATATCCTTAGAAAGCCTTTCTCGTCAACCTCTCGTTCTCGACGCCGTCTCGACATCTGCTCATAATGGCGAGGCACTCGTGTCACGTCATTTCGCATATGCGCTGCAGGCCCTTACCCTTGGTGGGCACGGTTTCGCATTTAACACGTATCGGCCATAAATAGTGTGGGATATGGTGTGTGTGTGTGCGTGGGCGGAATTTTATATAATGAGGTTCGGCGGTGTGTGCGAATTTTGCGCTATGAGGTGTTTGCGGGTTGAGTCTTCTGGTCGTAATGGGGCGGGGTGGGAAGTGTTTGTTTGATGGGGTTGAGTGTTAGATTTTTTTGAGGAATGTAGGGTGTGTTGCTTGGTGTAGATTGAAATTTAGATGTGGTTTATGAAAGAGTAGATTATATTTGAGTGAATGTTCTTTGTGGATTTTTTGTGTTATCAGTTCGGTGGAGATTGGTGTAGTTTTATGTGTTTATGAGCCTTGTAACAGGGTTTATATTGTTATCTAATAAATAGCAGTACATACATGGTTATTCATTAAAATATTATATTAACCGTTTAAATTTTAGTCCTGTTCGTAACATACAGGGCAATAAATTGGTATTAACAAAAAAAAACTGTTAAAATGTCGTTGTGTTTTGATATTTGGTTAAAGCTTTAAAAAAAATAAAGTATACTATTATATTCAAGTACAATATATCCAATTCATTTCATTATTTTACAACATACATCAAATATCAACATATAGAAAAAAACCGTATGTTTTTTATATCTGAACTTCAAAATAATTAACAAACTAAATAATTGTTAATGATGACGTGATCAACCTCATTCTGTATAAACATCATATTTAACGTTTTCAGACTCATGGTTCTAACAAAAATCAAAATTTTCTTAAAATCTCACAGATTTCTTCACACTCTTCGACCCCAAATCTCCACAAACTAAACCAAAATAAAACAATTTAACAACCCACAAAACACACAGAATACCTCCCCAAACCCTCACACGAACAATTTCAATATTTCCACACACGACCCATCCACCTCAAAACAACAATCGAAACGCTCTCAATTAGCGATAAGTTAACCTCCATCGATCGCAACCAATCCACGCTCCGAGCACAATCCAGATAAGATAAGAACACTATAAGGTCTCCGTCTCCGCATTATCTAGCCCTAACACAACACAAAGACCCCGTGTACATTTTCAATTATCCGGCCCCGGATACCCGTCGAACGCGAATAACGCCGCAATAATATTCGGTTATCCGGCTCGCGGTATTGTGCCCGAATCCGATTACCGTTTCTCGTTCGGCACTTCGCATGCTTCTTCGACGTTATGCCGCGTTGTTATTATATCGAACTTATCGGGTTTGAGTGGTCGATATTTAATATATTGTACAAATTCGAGTATTCCGTGCGGAAATGGAAACGTGGAGTGGCCTTTCGAGTCGGCGGTAGTGGGTGTTTAGGCTCGTGTTTTTTTTTTGTTAATATCTCATGTAACTTGGTTTTATATAACACGATTTTTATATAATATGGTGAATGAATTCTATTTGGTTGATAAATTCAATCTTATTTTTGTACAACATGTTTTATATAAATAATACAATTTTAGAAAAAAAAAACAGTCAAAAATAAATTAGATAGTGCTTTACTTAGGTACATAAAATATTTATTGTCAAATTTGTATTTAAAAAATGAATAAAAATACATTATAAGTGCTTGAATTGAGATTCTTGACGAATTTCATGCATTATGAGTGCGCAAATTATTTTTCAACGAATTTCGCGTGTAGTTTGATGTTATGTTTATCAATGACAGGTTCACATGTTGTCTAGTAGTACCTTTTGCTATCCTAACTGTTAGCATGCGCAAATTTAGACGATCAAAAGGGAAATGATTTGTAAATACTGTCAAACATAACCTCCACACAACACGTATATGTGAAAACTATACGCGAAATTCGTTAAGAAAGCTAATTTACGGACTTATAATAAATTTCACCTAAATACGTAAATGTATATTTTCTGTATTGTTTGTTAAAAAAAGGATTCATTCAAACTTTATTTTTTGTCAAACCATAAACCATGTTATACTAGGCCCAAGTGTATTCTTATTGAGTTTTCAATTTAAAGAAATAATTTTTTTTTAATAATTTTACCAAGCGATTCTTCTTTATATTACGGTAATGTACTTACGTACTCAATCGGTAATAAAAAAACGCGCGATTTTCCCAAAACCCCAATTCGTTCCGGCACGAAAAACGTCTCATGCATTTTCCCAAGATATTTTTCCATTATACGTAAACCGACGGGAACTCCAATATTGTTCCACATCTTTACAACGCACAACGTAAAACATAACAACCGTCTCGTTTGCATACATAACGCGCGGCCGTATTAAACATAACTCAATTTAACCGGATCGAAAAATTACCGAACACCCCATACAACCCTTCTGCGAATTTTTCCCTTATTTTTACGAGCGGTGCGCAAGGTGTACGTCGTCTCATAAAAAGGATATTAATCTGCTTTTGGGTCGACACTCGACGAGGACGTGACTTTCGCGGCGCCCACCCCCGTTTATTGGCATTTTATTAAAGTCTCCTTTTATATGGGCGATTTCTTGCACGGGGTACCTCTGAGAGGGGTGTCCTGTGTTGGAATGTAATTACATTTGGGTCTCGCGTCCCTCTGGTCCCAGTCCTCGGCGGTATCCAGGATTTTATGGGTGTTTATGTGCGTGTGTATAGTTCGTGGCATTGTCCCGGCTTAAGTGCACGGACTTTCGGCTCGTTTTTTCCCCTACGAGTAGGAAAAACTGGAAAATTCCGCTCTAGGCTTAATACTTGTGTCGATTTCACTTTGGGCAGTTTTTTTGTCGTCGATTCGTTTTCGGAAACGAGATCTGGAGTTAGGCGATGATCAGGATCGGATTCGTGAGGGTGTCCGACATTAAATAGTGATTGAAGACATCAATGTTTTTTATCTATATTTCTCACTCATATATCATTTACAATCGTTGCTTTATTCAATTATTATTTTTTTAACGAAAAATTATCAAAAACTTATATAGAAACGGAAATTTACTGCGCACTTATAACATTTCGCATTTTGACTCGTCTCACATGACTGATGCATGATATACGAAGATTCTTCATAACGGAAATGCATCCCTCGATACGTGTATATTACACTTATGCCTCTTTGAGATATTTTCAAATAAAATATCCGTATCCTATCGGCAAATGCACGCTCTCTTCACGAGCTTATTCATCATACGAACCGTATCGGCGAGATTTCCTCGTTTTCCCGACCGTCTCGCATTTTATATCCTCCTTTATATATTTCAGACTCGCACACATCGGGAACTTTTCCCTCTTCGCGCCGAGGAAGGCGTCTCACGAGACACTCATATACAAAGTATACGTTCGAAATAAAAATGCATGCGAGTACATTCGCTGCATGTCCTCCGCTTCGACGTCTCGGACCGATCCTTTGACAAAAATAGAGTAAAAATTCATGAATAACGCATTCCCGGGAAATTCCTCGTGGGTGATTTATCAGCGACATTCCCCGCGGTCGTATTTTGTGGGAAATTGCATTAGCTCATGATGTCTCGTGACACTCTCGCTTTTTGCAGGAGACAGCTTGCGCTGTTATTATTGGAGTTCTGTGTTATTTCAGTCTCTTGAGCTTTTTCGTAGCCATTAAAAGGTTATCACAACAATTCTTCGGACTCTCTTTTATATTGCCTTTTTACACCTCTCGCCCTGTTAACGTTTCAGAACAAACGTCTGATTATGGATCGGCGACCTCCCGTTGTATGGGGCTTCGTACCCTGTTATTTGCACTCCAATAGGAAACCCCATTATTTTTCTCATTTTTCTCCTCGTATACGCTTTCATTATGTTCCCTTATTTATTATTATACTCCTCGAGATACCTTTGTAACGTTTGAGTCTGGCATAAAACAAAATAATAGATCGTTTCGGCAGCGCACTTGTGAAGCTTACTTAAGGCCGTGTCGCGTCTAGCTTTTCCGCGCACGTGCGAAATTTTCACTTTGGGAGAAAATTCGAATAATTTTTTTTTTTTTCCAAAAGAAAAACCTTGTTTATCGAAGCGTATTCGGCGAATCTGCATGATGCGAAAATATTATATGAAAATAAACTCGGTCCGAGTTCGCTCTCGCGAAATTCGTAATTAGAAAACTTTTCAAATATCGACGAATTAAAAATCGTATCATTGCCTCGACCGTTAAATGTGTTTTTTCCGTTTTCTTTTTTTCGTTCTGCGAAGTACCGTACATTTCGTTACTTCGAACTTGTTGAAATATAAATAAGTATCGCTATGAAGGATCTCGAAAGTTCGGTAACAAGTTATATGGGTATATCTGGGAAATTTATACTTGCGTACGGAGAAAAAAAACAAGTACGGAAAAGAAAAAGAAAAGTTATAATTTCCTTCCATATACCTTACGACGCCTTATCCGGCTAAATTATAACTTGGTATAATAACATCGTTTACGTCGTTGAGCTTCATCTACTTTTCGACACCTCGACAACAAACATACGGACGTGTAACATGTTTACGTCGAAAATATTTTTTTTTTCGAAACTAAAACACACTGCATTTTTCCCTAAAAATTTTCGTATATATTTTTCACGTCAAGTATATAATTTTTCATTTGAAACTCCGTACTATATATTCCGATCGATTTGTCTATGGATAAAAACATTACGCGTATATTTTAAATAATCGTATGATGGAAAAAAAACTTTCAGAAAAAAATCTACGCTCGTTCTACTTTTAGATTCGGCTAAAAGCCTTTACGTCTTGAGCAATTTCTTATTTTATATTCTTCCTAAAAATCGATCGAAACTCGTGCGTAACGGAATACTTATGCGCAAAATGGCTTTAGGGCGCCACAAACGTCCCATCTAACAATCGCCCTATTTGAAGGGTATAGAATCAAAATTCACAATTTTGCCTCAACTTCAATATGAAATATTTACTTAATATATTTATTTGATTTCCAATATATTTTTACTTCTATAAATTTCATTTTATTTCAATAATAAAATAACCTTCGATAGAACTGTTTGTGCAAACTGAATTATTTTTAATTTATTGAAAATATATCAATCTAATATTTGTAATATAATTTGACTTGATGCGATTGATAGCGTCTAATCAAAATGCACTAATGGAAAATGTATTATGTAATATTTCCAAGATATTTCCAACGAATTTACTTAAGTGGATTTTGTTTCTGCAACCCTCATTTCCAGGATGATATCAGTCGATGTCAACTTTTGTTTTATCCTCAAGTCCCCATTCTAAGAGGGTCTTAATTCGCCCTGTGCGTTTCGAATTTCATTTGCCCGGTGACAGACACCCCATTCTCGGTTTTCTAAAAAGGACGAAACGCAGGACGACTCCGCATAAACCCGTCGTAAATTATCTATGGAAACGCTGCATACGAAGAGTGCCTTCGCCTTTGGGGTACTTACGATAAAAATAAAGAAAGGGAAAGGTAAAAAAAAATGTAAGAGAAAGGAACTAAGAGAGGAACGATGCGGATAAAACAACCCTGTTTACAGTCGAGTTGACAGTCTCCGTCTGAGGTATCGTAAAATATTCATTAGGGTTTTTACTCTCGCTCTCATTGTTTGCATTGTTTTTTATCGCGTCGACTTGTGAATGTCTCCGGAAATTTTACGTTAGTGCTTTTTTTATCAACGGTGTGCTTTTTAATGTCGGGCTCGTTTAGTCTTATTCGGATAATGGACGAATATTTATAGTGCGATGTTTGAATCGCGCGGTCTGTAATGTGTTTGAAAGTTGTGAATTATTGATGGGAAACTATCAGTGTTAACGTACAAGCATAAATCATAATCAATAGAATAATATTTTGGTAACGTTTATTTTTATATTTAGCTTAATATTCCACTCGTATATAACATAACGATTGTTTAATCAAAACCCATCATCATAAATAAAACTATTTAACTAAATTAACAAAACTCAACAATATTAACGAAGCACGACTTATCCATAAAATTTACAACACACAAAAACAACCATACACCAAATCTAAGCACGAAATTCAAAACTAACTAGTTAATTACGAAAGCTCAAAAGTTCCCACCACCCTCCAATTTTAATCCCCCACTTTTTTCACCCGTAAACAACCACCTCTAAACCCACCTGCAAATAAGCAAAATTAACATTTCGCGTTCCGCTAAGCCTGCGAATATTATTCAATTGCTCACGAGCGGTGGAAATTATTATCTAAAGTGTGTCCGGGATTATACAGGGCCCCGACAGGGCTAATCCGCGGCGGGTCGTCCGGGGTCAAAGGGACCCCGGGCATGTCTCCATAGTGCCAAGAACGATAATTTAATAATATCCCGGGTGTGAGGTTGAATGAGTTACTTTTAATCTCGCGCGGCTCGACCTAAATCTTGTTTATTTGCCGTCCGGTGTAATTAAAACGCTACCGCGCCGAATCGAAACTGTTAAATCGGGCGTCGGTCGTTTATCGGCGATTTAAGCGATTCCGCCTTATATAACTGGTGTAATTGAATCGTGTTGTTGTGTTGGAGTAAGGAAATTGAGATGTTTTGATATTGTTGGGAGTCGGTGATGGGGTGGGTTGCTTGGGTATTGTTGGATGTTGAAAAATGTGGCCGGTTCGAAGTTTGGATTGTGTGAGTTTGTTATATGCGGTTTGTGTGGCTTTTGTGTATGTTGTGGGATGATGGTTTTTGGAATTCGTTAGGAAATTTTGAATTTTTTACGCATCGCATGTCAATTATGTAAAAGTAAGGGGAAAGTAATTCATGCAAGTACACAATTCATAGAAAATTTAGATTGAATTTTTTTTTTGTTATTTAAACTTCAAATTTTGATTATATATTCAAATTAAAATTTAAAAATATTAAAATTTCAATTATCTACAAAAAATATACCAAAAAATATTTCAAAATATACAAAAAATATTTCAAAAGAAAATTAGAATAAAAAGACGCACATAAACCAATTGTCCTTTGAATAAAAACACACTTAAATTATTCATACAATAATGGATAACGTAATGCACAGTCTTGTTTCAAAGTGGCATTTCAAAGCGACAAATTAATTACGTCCCAAAAAAAAATTCCCTTCTTTTAGGCACTCACTTGTCAAGAGTGGCTGAACGTTCTATTTATACGTAAAACAGGCTTCCGCGCTCTCGTCCACGATTCGGCACAACACTTGCCGAGTGGCCCCTTTTTTCCCACTTTCACCTGGAATTGCTAATTGGTGATTACCGTGTACTGCACTTTTATCTTCCTGCACCTGCTAAGTCGTCTCGAATACTCGACAATACGTCTCTGAGTCCAAATAATCGCAACGAGCCTTTTCGGGGTTGCGCGTGTTATCGTTGCGGTTATGACGCGCATTATGCAAATTCTGCTCGAATTTGTAGGCGGTTTTAATTGGATTTTCTGCGGGATCGCTTATCGGCGTCCGGAGACGGTTCTGTTAATTAATGGCGGTCGTTATCCGAGACGATTGCGGAAAGTGAGTCGGAAGACGACGCCGGACACATCCTAGATGGTGGTCGGGCTGCAGATAAGTCTGCTGGAAATTATCCTCTTTTTATAAGGGATGAAGGTGCTGAATGGGGAGGTGTTTGGGATCGTTTGAAATTTGGTTTTTGTTTGGAATAGGGTTCGTTTCTTGATATTTATTTTTTGAAAATTAGGAGATTTGTTAGATGATTTTTTATGAATTATTTGTATTAGGGCTCGCATTATCGGTTTATAAGGGATGAAGGTGCTGAATGAGGAAGTGGTTGGGATCGTTTGAAATTTGGTTTTTGTTTGGAATGGGGTTCGTTTCTTGATATTTATTTTTTGAAAATTGGGGATTTTTTATATGAATTATTTGTATTAGGGCTCGCATTACCGGCTTATCGGTTTAATGGTAAATAGCCAAAAACGTACCATCGGTAATTACTGGTAAATTGGAAAATTTACCGGCAATTATCGGAAACGATTTTATTGCGAATTAAGGGCAGATATGGGCATATTATAATGAAAGATTATTACAAAAAAAAAATGAAAGAGCGCTTATATGAGTGTGGGGAGTGCAACTATGGTTTTTAGAATCTGATGGGGGGGTGTGGTAATCATTTATTTTAGTTTCAGCACTGTAAAAGTTACATCGTATAAAATATATGTATGGATTTATGACATTATTCATCTATAACGTATTTGAAAATATTTTGGTTTCAATCAAGGATACTGTTTCAAGCTTTTTATTAGCTTGCTCTGACGCACACCGTTGTTTATTTTAGTAAAGGTGCCACATATAGTTATACTTTAATCATCTAATCTACATACGCCTATTTTTTTATTTACCGGTAAGTAACCGGTAAACCGGTAATGGGAAAAATTATTTACTGTTTACCCGTAATTGAAATTTGACGGTAAATTGCAAGCCCTAATTTGTATACGTTTTATAAATGTTCTTTCCTTATTTTTCATATCAAAAAATAAATCATTAAAAAATATTTTTATAATTAAAAATTCCTTTAAGTCTCAATAATAAAAAAAAGCCTGTCAATTGTAAGAATTTAAAATATTCAATACCGTTTCGTCGCTATGCCTTTTATCTCGAACACAATTAATTAATCGAAATCAACGCAATATACATCAAATACTTATGAAATGCTTAAAACTTTATTTGAATTGATATTTAAGACGATCCAATTATCTAGAAATCCAATCAGTTTCAATTGCATAATTAATCATCAATTTATACAAAGAGCTTACGTAGCTTTTATCGCTCGTCTTAATAAAACTTTTTTTCCGATTCCGCCCTTTCTTTAATGCCCGAAAATTTTCCATCGGAAAAGAATTATCGTGGACCGTTTTTCCGCCGACATTTATTCGCGTCGCGACAACGGGCCTGTTGGAAGTTTGATTTTCCTTACACCAAACTTGATTTTCAAAGACCGATTTATTAAATGTGCGTCAACGCGAAAACAAGTTAATTGAGTGACGGACGTACACGCGCACGTATACATTTTGTATATAATATATGCATATTCTGACAATGAAAGCGCTTCGGGAAATGCTTTAAGCTCTTTAATTAAACGCGTATATCATGTAAAATAACCGAGCGCTAAGCAAGTCGGTTAATTAGCACGCTGCGTAACCTCCCGGTTCTGCGATGGTTTTTGTATATTTTTTTTTGGATGACACTATCAAATTTATGTTTCGAAATGTCCCTTATTATGTTGGTAATTACAATTTTGTATTTTTGTGCCGTTTGAATCTGGTTTTGATGATGTTAGTTGGCCTAGTTGGGTTGTTTTTACTATTTGATTAACTATAATTTATGTGTGTAAGGTTAGGTACATTGTAAAAGCATAATATTTAATGTATTTATTTTTACGGTACATTCATTCAAATATCGTTAATTAAAATTAAATATTTTGCTTGCGTAATTGAATCAAATTAAATTAACTGTTCATAATACGAATATTTTGTAATATGAATCATTTGTTTTTTTGACATATAAACCAAAACTCGAACTCGATTCGCAAGGTTTCATTTCAGCGTAATTTCTATCAAAATAATATTATAACATAAAACAGTTTCAAGTCCTTATATCAAGATGTATATTAAACTTAAAATTCGTTAACTTTATATATTTGATGAAGATACCGATATCGAATGATTGACTGTTTTCGAATTAATCTATTTTCAAAAAAAGTTACTACAGAAAATTCGATAGATAAAATCATATTTTCCATTTATTTATAAGTCTCAATTAACACGACGATATCATCAAATCTATCCATAACATAAATCAAATAATAGACGCATTTCCTTTTCATATAAAAATTTCGGCTTCAATCAATATCCCATAATCGAATATGAATTCCCCGCAAAAAAATATTACAATTGAGGCAAAAAACGCCATTCCTCCAATTCGATCATTTAACAATCTTATATTCGAACGTCGAAGGCGTTTTGTCGTCGTTAGGAGCGAAAGCAATAAAAACGTTCTAAGTTATCGTTCGTTAACGACGTTCGTCCCGCGAACGGGAAACAAATCGAGCAAAACTCTCACCGGGGGGGAGGTTTTCCCTTATTGTTATTATTGCCATTAAAAGGACACTTTCGATACGAAAGCCATTCAAAAAACGGGACCGTTTCCCTTTTGAGCTAAAACCCTCTTAGGCGACACCCACTCGGTTATGTTTTCGAAAACAAAAGTCTTCCTTTTCATTGTGTATTTACGTCTAGCGCTTAAAAAGCACGCCTTTTTAACCTTTTATATTCGATTGCGCTTATTAAATTATATAATATTCGCAATAAAACGCATCAACGTTATCGATAACTCGTCACAAATATCCGATACATTCAAAAGAACCTTTGTGCTCGAATACTATACATTCCTCAGCGGCATATGTTTCACGGTTTTCCACCCTCACTTAATAACAGCGACAGGGTCATCATAAAGTTCATTAAATTTTTTTCCAACACCAACTCCACTTCGGGCCCCACATTTCCTCAGCCGATAAATCAAACTAAAAACCCGCCCTCAGCGAGAATTCATTACCCACAACTCGCAGAACCACCCAGAAAATCACATTACATTAAAGGGCAGACGGACGCCCACAACGCGAAACTTGTCAAAGCACACACATACGTCGAAGGAGCTTACATATTAATAACGGCCTCCGTAATTCGCCCTTTCTTAGAAATCTCATTAATGTAATTACGCATTTTTACGAGCGACCGGCACCGCATACAGTTCGCCGTCACGCACTCGGCTGAACTTTAATAACAACGAGGTCGAGGGCGGAGGCTCAGAGGGGGCCCTCCCGAATAAATCTTCATTAGTTTCGGGGAGGGATGTGACACTCTTGTTATAAGTTGGCGCCCGGTGTGTTGTAAGTTGGCGTTCGCGAGGAATGCGCCTTACTTATGGGCGGTCATAATTCAGGCATTACGTGGCGATTACTTGTTGATCTAAGTGTGAAACTATCTGGTGTACCTGGTAATGGGGTTTGTTTATGGATTCGTGTTTGTTTTGGGTTGGTGTGATGGGAATTTTGGTTTTTTTTTATTTTTATTTTGTATGGAATGCTCGTACTAAAAATTTTGTATCAAAATTGTATACTTAATCATGACAGATTTAATTTAAATTAAATCGTTCACCTGAATCATATGATTAAATTCTACATAATCAAATTTCACAATGTATGAACTTTGAAACTTTCTAAACTGCCATCAACACATTCGCTAATCCGCTTTGCTTCTGTTCACACACCCGAAACTCTTAATACGCATTCACAAACAAAACTTTTTACACACAACATTCTCCATCGATTCACCATTTTTTGATGCTTTAAAACAGGCATTGGCAATCTATGATCACCAAGTCCCGTTTGATAATATCAAGTGACCCATTTCAGTTTTGTAAATAAAGGTTGTTGACAAATAAATTCAAGAAATTACGGAAATATTTAGAAAAATCATACTGATATCAACGTATTGGGCATCACTTATGCGAAGTTTTTATCTTTAAAAAAATTAACTTTGTCTGCATTCTGTTCTACTTATAAATTTGAACAAATATTTTAAGTAAGAACATAAGTAGATTAACTATTGAAAATTCAGACGCCTGTATTTTTTCAAGATAACTAACTATGAACCAAACTTGATCAAATTAACGTCACAAATTCACTACTAAAAGTGTACCTATTCAGTACCAAATAAAGTTCAAAAGTTTATTATAATTATGTTCTCTATGAAATTTATCCTATTACTTCCAAAAGACTACTTTAAAATGAAAAGACCTACTGACCCAAAATTCCTCCTTAACTAAAATTTTAGCTGATTTTGACCCAAAAGGTTGCCGACACCCGCCCTAAAACAATCCCATCCATCATCGCAAACAACCCATGCACAGTTTTACACATCATACACGAGCTTATTGCATCGATCATAAATCAGGAGAGCACATCCAGCTCCAGGACGACGATAATAACCGGGAAACAATCGTCGAACTTCACATGCACAATATGTGCACGGGACGAGTGCAACGCGCATTACCTATGCAATCGCATTACGAGACCCGTGCGATCTCTCGTGGCCTCTATTGTTTCCGCTGAAATATTTCGCTGTGAAATGTCCGGGTTTTGCATAAAATGCAAAATACGAATGGGAGCGGTTGTGGAAAAATCTGGTCGAGGATTAACTCGATGATTATGGTCGTTTCGGCTTAGGATTCTGTTGACTCGAATTTTTTTATAAAAAAATTCTTTGTATTTTGAAATTTATTAGCTTCATATTCATTTTTGATTCAATAGTTTCAAATATTATTAAAAAATATATATTTTTTAATCAATTTGATTGATTCGAAAATATATCCATACATTCGAAACTTTTCATATTGCAATCAATTTTTTAACTTGATGCGAATATTGATTGACTCATACTTAATATCCGATGTTTTTCGCATATGAAAAATCTGAACAGTATGTCGCACCAATTTAGAAATTGATTTTTTTCCAGCTTGTGCACAGTTGCACTCATATTTCAACCTTTTGACAAAAATGCGAATGGCGTCGATTTTTCCATGGGATAATAAAACGGATACGTGATATTTTTTTGTACGTTCGAAGCCTTTTATATATACTTTTTTTAATTAAATAAATGCAAAATACCCTTAAGTGAAATATGCGCTTCACATTATTATCATTAACCCTAGCATTATAATTAATGCGCACCCTTTTAGCGTGTCCTAATTAATGAACGTGGACTAATTGAATGCGAGTTTAAATTCAATATTCTGCAATCCGCTTATTTTATTTCGTTTTCTTTATAAATTGCGTTAATGTATTCATAATACTTGAAAAGAGGCTTTGGATGTATAGTATTTTAATTCAGTATAAATTTGTTTTAATTTATAATTTAAAAAAAAAAGCATTGAAATTTGATGATGTTTTTCTAACAAAATAGTACAGGTCTATTAAGTTTTTCATTTTAAAATGATGTGGTTTAAAAGTACTAATGCACCGTAAAACGCTAATTGGGAAAGCATGTTTGTATGAAGGAAAAGCGTTATCGATTAATATTACTTGCATAAAAGGCCCTTTAATCGTTTAAAATGAGAACTCTTTTTGAAAAAAAATTTACTTGGAAAAAATTCGAACGTATATTTTCATACTGTTATAAACACATAAATCGCTTTTCATTTGATGTGAAGACATTCTATGGTCTATGATTTTCCTTGTCGAAAAGCCGAATGATGGATCACCTCAAAAGATTCCTCAAGATTTCCAACATCAGAAAAGAAAGCAAATACACTTCTTTATCGGAATTTGTATACTCTATACGCCGCATAATATTTACTTAGAATAAAAAAATATTTTCCCAAGTTATACATCTTTGTCAGATTTCCTCTCACACTATAAACTACTACATTTTCATTTACATATAAATACGGCGAGCTCGTTTTATTCATAAAAATCTTTTATGTATCTCCAGGCTGTATTTATATTAAATCCAACTATTTTCATATTGCATAGTAAAGGAATTCCTATCGATTTTAGCTCGTTCTATATAGGCATTTAATTCCCAACACGCCGGAACACACCCGTCGGAGCCAGCTCGTAAAAATGATGAAACACCGCCTCGAATTTTCAAAACACCCAACACACTTATACGAAATTTGTATTATATAAATAGGCGTCCGCGTTATAATTTCTGCAAGTATTATACGAAAGCTTTCCTCGGGGGGCGTCTGCCCGAGGCTCGTTTAATTCATTAGTTCTTAAAGTGAGCGGTAATCGTTCCCCGAGGCGCGATTCTCTCTATTTTGAACTCTTGAAAGACTCCGGGTATAATCTCGAATTTTATAAAGTGAATTTTCCGGACGGGGGAAATTTTCGCGCGGGAAAGTTTTCGGTAGACGTCAGGTGGAGGCTCGCCACTCGGCGCAATTTTCCGACGGAAAAACACTCGATTTCTGTACTTATTGGAGAAATTCGGGTGATTTTCTGATCTTCGAGCAAATTTGATTATTATAATCAAGCTTCCTTATTTGTTTATACGTAATTAAAGTCCGATATATATTCATATATAAATTTATTCAACGAAATTTTATGCATGAAAAATATTCTCAAAGTTACAGCTTTATATTTTACGCCAGATTGGTAGTTTTGGATTTCTACTCAGTGCTGAAATAATACACGTGTTTTGTACACTTTACAGCGTACTTGCGTTCAATTGCTTTCAGTGAGTACTAAACGACCATTCGAGTATTTCAGCTTTCGGTCGTTTACTTTAATGGATATCTCTGTAAATGGATCCCATGTGATCGTCGATTGCATTTCTACTGAATCTGGCACTTATTAATGACTAAACATCATCGTATCGCGTTTCGATTGATATTGATGCGTTTTAAAGTTAGGTTTAATTATTAATTAAATTTCTTTGCATATTCTTATGATTTTTTTTATAAATTCTCATTTCAGATTGATTACAAATGCATGACTTTACTTTCAATTTTATTATTTAAATAAGTTTGTGATGAGACTTTGATGCGTTCTTTATAATTGAAATCTAATTTATATACATTATATACAAGTATTTGAGTTAAATCCATAATCTGTTGAATTTTTGTATTGTAATATTATTTTTATCATAATTACTTTTTGATTATTCGTACAAGAAAAACATTTTTTTTTGTTTTCAATTTTTTTCATCTCAACAAGAGTTATAGTTCTCGAAATAAATGTGTAAGCCTTCGGATATATAAGCTGATGACATAAACTTGATATAAACTTTGTAGAAAGTGGTGAAATTCGACAATAACAAAGAAGACGAAGAAAAATTTCCGAGATTTCGCTACTTTCTTCATCTCGAGAGCATGATCTACTTAATCCACTTTTTTAATCTAATATTTTTTAGTTCTATTTTTTCTTCCTCGCAACTTCGTATTAATCTCAGACAATCACAAACGAGATCCCGAATTCCTCCCCACAAACCTTTTTTTCCTATATTTTTCGACCGAACCCAAAAAATAAACCTTGGCATCGATCCTATCGGGCATGTTATTAAAAAAATTCAGTAAACACGCCCGATCCGCTGCACCCTAACAAAATGAACGCGCATTCTGTATGTAAAACGCATACATATTTCACGTTTAATCACGTTACTCGCAAAGTTTGTATTGTTAAGGGGGCGGGAGAGATGCCCCGCAAGATTGGCATATGGGGTGGTACTTTCACTCTTTTTCACGTTTTTGCTCTTTTTAGAAGGCGGGGTGGATGCACGGAAGAATTTCCCCCGGTTTTTCACGGGAAAGCTGTTCGGAGAAAAGCTCTTTTTCACGATAAACGCAGATTTACGATGTGAGCTGCGCGCCCGCCCACCCCCAAATCCGACCCGCTCATACTGGCGTAACGCGTGAAATCCCATAGTCTCTTCCACTTTCGTATGATTTAGATACTTTGGCGGTCAAAAAAATATATATTGCCTGTGCATAGGGGAGGCTTGGCTAATCTGGCTGTATTTGAGCTTGTTTTCGTTTTTTTAAAACGAGTTTCTAGTGGGTTTAAGCGTTGTTTTATGAGTAGTGAAGTTTCAGTTAGGTGTATGAGATATCGTGTTTTTTTTGTTTTATATGCGAAAATTCTAAAGGATTTAAATAAAAATCTATAATATTTTTATTTAATTAAATAATCGATAATTTTTTTTTTAACATGCATAATAAATCAATTAAATATTTTATTTTTATTTTTTAAAGCTTTTTCATTTGTGAATTTTGATTAATAAATTTTCGTCCCAATTATTAGTTCAAAAAAAAAATACCAATCAAATTTCGAGATATAATATGAAATTCAAACATACTCTTATCAATTTTATATACATCAACTATACAATGGAGGCTTAATATTTATGTTTCCAATAAAAAGCTTTTTTTTTTAATTGTTCAATACAATCGCTGAATTCACAAACGCTCCCCGTTAAATATAACGGTCTTCTATTTATTTTGTTTTTTTCAGCAGTGACGAATGAAGCGGAGAGAAAAACTGCTGGTTTTTTTGTGCATTTTAGGGTTGTTTTATATATAGTTTTTCGGCGATAAAACGAGTCTCTATGGACGTTTCGTAAACAATGAGTTCGGCGTTCTTCGATCCCTCGAAAACTATTCGAGTTTCCCGTTTAATTCGTAAAGCTCGCGATAAAGGAACCGTGAGCAAACAATGGTCCCTTTCGAACTTTCGCTTAAATATCGTGAATAAATTTTATTTCATTATTATATAAATTATGAGTCAAACTTCTAATTTCGAACAGTGTACTCCCCGCTGAAGTTTTGCCCTTGCTCGCTGGTCGCTGAACGGTTCAAATATTCTGATTTCGCTTTGATGTTTGCTCAAAAAGCTAATTAAACGTTAGTGCCGCTTTGTTACTTGATTATTTAGACGTGTTGCTCTTTGAAATTGTGATTTTTGTATACTTCTACATATCAAAAACTTTGTAGTGTTTACTCGTTAAAAGACTCATTCGACTTAATCATTAGTTTAAGCGTGATATATAAATAATCAAATTGTTACATATGTTTTGATAAAATAAAGTTTGAATAATTAATTTTATACATTTATGATTATAAAAAAATATTCAATTTTTAAAAATATCTGAAAAAACTTGTCCTTCTGTTGATTTTATAAACAACATCCTTTATAATGATGATGTAATCACATAAAAAAACCTTATTACCGATCAACAAAATTCTCCGACACATCAAATCGATACTCCATCATTTTCGCAACGCTCCTCAGCGTTCATGAAAAATTTCCGCGCCATGATGAAAACTCCTTCGAACGCAAGCCATCTTTCAGAAGCCAAACACGCCCCAACTGAAAAAAACACACACACACACACCCCTAAAACATCCCAAGTAGTTCTCGTTCTGCTTACAGACATAAAACACACGATATTACATACTACGCATTCACTAAGTGAACGTGCTCCTTCGACAAACGTGCCGGCGCATCCTGCGCGAACTCATTAGGTGTGACATCGAGCGCGGAACACCGTCTTTTTTCGGGGGACCGCCTTTATTCGGGGTACCGTCTCTTTTTTCAGGGTACCCTCTCTTTTTTCAGGCGGCCGCTACTCTAATGTCGCAGTTCATAAACGTTTTTGCACGTTTTCGGCTCGAGTTTCGGTCGGGCGTGTGTTTGCTCGCGAAATGATCCGGTTCATCCCGCAGTTCGGAGATCTTATCGCCGGTCTATATGTGCGGTGTATTTCAATGTTTGTTCGGTATATATATTTTTTTTTCGACGGGTGTTTTGGTCGATTGGTTTTTTCGTTTATCGTTTCGATCTTTTTTTTTTTTTTCGTAGGCGAAATTTTCGATAGGCTTTTTCGTAAATAAATCTGGGTGATATTTGCTTTATCGGTGGCGTGTTTCATTATTTTAGTAGACTGTTTTTTTTTTATTTGAAATCTATACATTTTTAAAAATTTCATTCTGCACGAGTGTAAATTTATTTATGATAATCAAAATCGTGCGCTTATTAAATTCTTTATATTGTCAATATTGTCTCAGCAAATTTTTTTAATCATAAATAACACTTGAAAACACACATGTGGAAAATAACATTACTCAAACACTCCAAAATGACATTTATTATTTATGCATGTGATTGGCTTAGAAACATTTGTTGTTTTTTTTTTTAATGAATACCTAGAATATAATGTTTTATTTATTCAAATAATTAACCTTGTAACAAGTATATATTATTTTAATTTTAAGTATCACTTGTTAAAATCAGTACTCGAATTAATAATTTGATCTTAAAACATACAAAATTCAAATTCTTAAAATAAAACGTTATATTTAGAAGACTAATAATTATTAAGAAACGTTTCCATCGAAACCTCCGTTGATTCACAATATAAAAATAGACTTAATACATTCCCCATTCACGAAACCATATTTTGAGTCACAATCCGCTACACGTACAGCGAAACTCGAATTTCGCTCTCCTCCGCACAAACACACTCGAGAGCAGGAAGTCGAAAAAAAGCGCACGAATGAAATAGACTTCCACATAATTTCCGTCAACACTCCAGATGGATAAAAAAAGAGGATACACACGTATATAAATACGAGCGGAAAAAAGGCTTTCGATTCGAAGGACTCGCTAGTAGGTACAAAGGCACAAAGGACGTTCTCGTTTGATCTCGTCTTATCCGAGCCGCGTGTGTCGCCGTGTCCCCGTCGGCTTGCGTTTCGAGTTTTCCCAATAAAATAAATAAATATATACATATATATATATAAAATGTCGTATGAATAATGCGGTGGACTGCCGAAACTGGTCGCCGTAATCCTGCGCCGCGAGGATAATAGATTTTGTTCCGGATCCCGTTTTTCTTGGGCGCCAGTGTTGTGGTTAGTAATGTATCTATTTTTTTCGGATATAAGAATGTGAAAAAATCTGTTTGTGTATATTTTTGGATTTTCAATGTTCGGTTCGAGTGTTTCGAAATGTTCATATGTTCGTTTTTTGTGATGAATGGGAGATTGTGAAATAGTTTTTGTTCGTTTGTATAAATTGTTTTTATGAAGTATGTTGGTACGAGGTTGGCTCTCGGATAAGGTATATAGACCCCCAAAATTTGATGGGGAAACCTTGTCCTGCAGTGGACACTAAACCGATAGACAATGATAATGATGATGATATAAAGTATGAATGATAATAAAAACTTTTTAGTATCGAATGTTTAATGATATTTTTAATTAATAAATTCCTTTTGAGATGATTTTTATGTGTATAGAATATATTCTGAAAAATAATTTGATGTTTTTTATTAAAATATTTCATATCGTTTTAACGTATTACTAAAATATTTTCATAATATCGTACAATCTTTTAAATTCTCTAAAAGCAATTTCAATTATTAAAATTATCCTTGTTAGAATTTCAGAGAACCAAATAATATTTCAAACAATTCAGAGAATTTACTTAATTAAGCATCGATGTTTAAAATACGATTTATTTTGATAAATCATAAGTATTTTGATTTAATATAATATAATATAGGAAAAATTCGAAATATTTGTATATGAAATTTAACAATGACAAAATGATACAAAATCCGTTCAAACATTCTGAAAAATTTATCAATATTCAAAAACAATATAATAAACAAACATTCAATCTCATTTTCCACTTATTCATCAAAACGTACAAATTGTTAAATTCAAATTTAAGAAAAACCTCACCAAATTTATTTATCATTCGAACCCCCAGGATTCGAATTCCCCCTCTGGCGCGTACGCGAGCAAAACCCGCGCTCGATATCCTGACGATAGTTGTGTTTTCTTCTTCGCTTAACCGGGATTTATTCAAATCCGTACGCGGGTAAATCCGGGACTCAGCCGGGTTTGATAGACACGAAGTTTCCCTTTCGTTTCCGTTTGCGGCCCGCTCGAAAAATTACCTAAGGACATTTCCTCGGAACGTCGACGCCTTTATAAATTGTACCGTCGATGTCCTTTTCGTTAATTTTTTTTTGTTTCGAAACATCGGCCAATTATCGAGTGATTTTTCACAATGCATTGATTGAAAATTTTCTTTTGTAAAAAAGGAAATTCGGCGTTATTGATGTGCGTTCTTTCGCGAAAATATTTTCCGTCGACGAAATATGTTTGACAATGGTCGAAATTATATTTTAATGAAGAAAATTTGATTGTTTCCTTTTTTTTTTTACAAAGAAGTCCCTTTTTTTATTTTGATTTGATTAAAATTTTATTTTTATATCAAAAAATAATATTATATAATATGTAGATTTTTAAATTATGCAACTTTGTTACATCACAACATGTGTTCATTAAAAATTTTCTTTTGAAAATTATTTATTTACTGAAAAAAATATATTATATTCGAACAAAACACGTAACATTATTAATATGAAAACACAAGCCAAAAATCATATTTTACATTCAATTTTTAATATGCTCCCAATCGCAATCTCCGTTCAAAAAACCCATCGCTGAAAACCCTCCTATTGCTTTCCGGGATGTTCGTCCGAAAAAACAAACGTTTAACGGCTTAACTTCCGCTATTGTCGTCATATCGGCGGAAAAATTGTCGTTTTTATCGCTTTCATATGCAGGTGAAGTGTTTTCCGCGAAAGCGTTTATACATAATGAACGCACGCCGAGTGTCGCATTTACATCTGACAAATGGCGTTGAATAAAAGAACGATTTTAAAACCGCCACTCTAAATTTCGCCGGCGAAACAAACGCGGAAATACTGCGAAAAAAAGGTAGACGAACCGAAAACCCTTTTGTGCGAGGGTGTGTTTGGAAATGAAAATGAAAAAAGCGGGGGAAAAATGCGCCTGATTAAAAATAACCGGATCAGGATTAATTCTGCAAACCTACCCTGACCGCGTACGCGATGCAAATTTTATCACGATTTCGTTTTTTTTTTGTGTTTTCTAGAAAACGAAATGAACGCGATTTCTATGCGATTGTTATTTTTTAAAATATGTAACGCGATTAAAATTTCATCGCGGCGAATTTCGTAGATTAAAAATCAAGGTATTCGATTAATATATTTTTTATTCGAATTTGTTTCGAAACGTACCTGAATTTTTGCCAAAATTCTCCAATATATTTCGTACTTTTCTCCGATTCAATTTATGACTGTTGAATATTTTACTATCGAAAAGGAAACATCAGCAAAACAAATAAATATTTTTATTTAATATCGCGTTTCTTTCCGTACGTCTTTCTATCATTTTTATACATTTTTAGTATATATGTATTTGTTTATCTTTTTATTAAATTGATATCGCTTTGTTTGCACATTTAGCCGAAAATCGTTATGAACGAACCTATTAGTTGTTTGTACAGTCATGTTGATATAACTGGGCGTGGGTATGAACAGTATTGTCGATGACACAAATCAATTATGTCGAAAATACAAATTATTTTTTCAAGCAATGCAAATATTATACCAAAAAAATATACAATTTTTTATAAAAATAAATATAAAAAAAAATGTATAATTGAATATTTTAACCTAATTGAATTTTAATATTCGTCAATACTCTTCACAATTTTTGAATAAAAAAAAACTTCATTGATCAAAAAACGATTAAGCACAATTCAAATAAAAATAACTGCGAAATCATTAATCATTTTTCCAATTCGAAACATACAAATCTATCAATCCATTAAAATTTTCATTTAAACTCAAAAACACTCACACGAGCCAACTTCAAAAATTCAACCACGCACCAAACGAATATTTCTTTGTTAAATTTCTCCAAACGACAGACGTCGAAAGGCCCTCTTTTCTCCAACGACGATTTTTCATCGCGGAAAACTCTCCAGTTTTCCCTTGACTTTCCACCGCGTCATCGTCGCGCAAGAACGAATTACGACACATCGCAAAACGCGCACAATATTCGTTTCATACGCACAATATTCGTCACACATCCCGGGGGTTGGAAGGCGTAAAAATACGGTGACCATTAATCATATTCGCGCCAGACGGGACGCCAGATGCGGTCCATTCAACGCTATTTATAATTAGATACTCTAATGATAAATAACCGGGATCGTCGCGGTCCTTTGTCGCTTTTGTGTTTTATTTTTCCCGCCGAATTTCGTTTCGATTTTTCCGCAAGGGGGGAGAAACGAAAGTCGTCTGGCTTTGTGCCTTCTTTCTCGCAGTCAAAGCCGTCTCTTTTATTTCGACGTCATTTTTCCCCCGGACATAATTTTCGCCTTCCTTATTTATTTACATTTTCGATACGTATATATTTTATTTCGTTCATTATAATAAATTATTTCTTCTCTTTTTCATTTCGTTTGTTTCCGCGAATCGCTAATGTTCGCGCGCGAATTTTCTTTCGATTGTTGTTTAATTCTTCGAAAATCTGCTTTGTGAATTATTTTTAGTTGGAATATTAAGTACTTCGACGAAAATTATTTTTATTATAAATTTTTCATCAAATCTAATGAAAAATTATCTTACTTAATTAATACACTAATCAATTTGTTAGTAAAATGACTCAAATGAAAAAAAAAAATTCTCTATCAAAGCTAATTAATTAGAACGATCTTTACTTTTTTTTATATTTTTTTCAGCATCGCTGGGAATAACTTAATATTTAATTAGTACAACTTTGCAAAAATTCTCCGACATTACTTTGCAATATAATCTCTTCGTACAATAAAAATTCTTTTCACGATAAATTCAACGAGAATTCTTATTTATTGTTATTAATTCTTATTCTTATTTATTCTTATTTATACGTGTACTTATCATAAACACATCCTTTGTGTTATCCTCTTATGAGAGTTAACTTTCTTCTGCGAAAGACAAAAAATAACCACAGAAAACATAACTCTGTTCACTTTTCTTTTGTTACACGAAGAGCGCAGAATTAAAACCCACGATCAAATTTTTTTTTTCAGATTTAATCACATTTTATCTTAAAATTAGTTCTAAATATTTTGTTCAATTTATTTAAACCATAAGTTATAGAAGTTCATTTTATTTTCTTAAAATTAAATTGAACCTTTATTCTTCTCACAAAGCTTTTTCGAAAAAATTCACCTACCAATTCTCAATGAATTTCTCTTAATGAAGAATTTTGATTTTATTTCCCTCATATGTTCATATACGGGCGAGTTTCTATTCGATATAATCTTCCATTATTATCCACCCCGAACACACGTGATTTATACACCCCGTGCTATTATTCAACACGTGATTTATGCACCCGACACTAAAGCATCTAGTGAACAACAGCATATTTCATAGTAGACTTCTTTAATCACCGTTATTATTAGGTGAAATGGTCAATCTACAAAAACGATGTGGGCACAATTTTATCTTCATTAACTCGAGTAAAAAATCGTTTTATTTTTAATCGAGAACAGTGGCATTTTAAATTGTGATGTATAATATTTCGTATTATGGGAGCTTTTAAGTAGATATTTAATGAAATATTTGACTTGAAATTGTTCGAATTATTCATTTCAAGATTTATTTTATCGAGTTTATGTTCCTGCAAATTACCATTGTCGTAAAGAGCATTCATTTTCGCTGTAATATCATTGCATTTAACAACCGTTTTCGTAATATGTTTATACATATGAATTCATAAATGCATAATTACCAGATTACAATTCAAACCATTAAGTAAATCTTTTCAATTATATATTTATATTTTTCCTCATGCAAATCATTCAAATTTATGCAGAATCCGACTAACAATGTACCTCATGAATTTTGATTCATTTTTCCCGTTAGTATTTATAAATTTATTTGAATATTTTTTTATCCTGTCATTTAATATGCATCACGCTACCACTTAACATTATTTTCGAAACAGATTATGCAAATTCAGATGTCGAAAAATCGATATCAAAATGATTCACTGTCAATTAGAGACATTTGAACTCCTACCACATTAGCCTAATGAGATCATAAACAATTACAACAAATATTAACCGTTTTATTTCGATTATTTTCAGAAGACATTTAGTGTCATCGCTGACTCCAAATGAGGAGAGGTGCAGATTCGTCTACTACAACTTTTTTGGATGGGGTATCCCCATATTGATCATGGCGATTACTACTGGCATGGAGCTGGTGCCCAGCGTTCCACTGTTTATACACAAACCCAATTTTGGCGCCGAAGGCTGTTGGTTTGAAAGTGAGTGAAATACTTGTCAATATTTACTAGTGCGGGTCATTCTGAAAGTTTGCCGGATGATATATTGAGGGTCTTTGAAATGATTGAAGTCAAATTGTACAGACTTTTGTCTGGTCGATTTTTAATCAAATATTAAAATTCTATCATTTTTATCAAAGCTATGCGATATGTGATGTATTTATTATAGTTGCATTTCATTATTGAAAGAAAATTTTTATTTTTATTTTTTTCATTCATTGAATAAAAATTTCAAACTTTTATTGGTATTGAGAAGAACTCGTTTTCAAATATACACTTTTAAAAAACTTTATATGATAATATTGTATCCTTTCAATACTGTTTGTATTTATTTTTCGTCAAAAAATAACTTTCAAGATACAAAAACGAAAAGTTTAAACTTCTACATTCTGCAATCTTTGTTCAAGCAACTAACACATCAATACAACTTCACTTCGATAGCAAGCAACAAATATTTATACCGAAACAACTTTCGGAACAATTATAAAACGATCGTGTTTTATTTAATCCAGAACTTCCAGAATGACCTATGCATCTATTCATATTCACAAAACCTATCCATTTTTTTTATTTCCGCGGATATAAAATTCAATTTATGCGTACGCGAACGCGCATTTTCTTTTTTTTTTTCGAAAATATTTTCGCTCGACGTGTTTACTTTGACCTTTGTGTCGGAACGAAAGCAAATTGGAATATTTCAATTTTGCGTTCGTTCGAATTGCCGTTTTCGCAAAACACAAATATTATATGTGACTCTCTCTCGGTAGTTTTCGCTTATGTCCATCGCTCGTGTTTTATTTATACATAGAACTTTTCGCATTTTTCATAATGGCGTGTCGCCGGAAAAATCGATGTGGAAAGTTTCAAATTAATTATGACATTTTAAAAATGTACAAGCAGCCGGAATGTGCCGTTACAAAGGTTTGTTTCGAACGTACGCTTTCCATGTGATATAGCTTCTCAAAATGTGGGACATTTTCAGTTCATGTGTAGATATGGAAGTTCATATAAAATTGTCCCGTATATTTTGAGGCCACTGCGTCATTAAAATATTGCACATTTGCACTGTTAAATACGGAGACTGTTAAATTGGAAATCATATAATCGCATACGTATGACATGCATTCATTTATCGAATTATAATTATATAGTTTCATATAAGCACATGAAAATCTAGTGTCTGGTATTTGTCACATCTAAATTTAGTATGTGATAAAATTTCACGACTTTCACACATGGCCTTTCACTAATCTAATCATCTAAAATGTTAAACATACTTTACATCGTGAAATCCGATTTTGCTTTTACGTGAAATCAATTTTACACATTATATAATATTTAGAAACAACCCACAGAACCATTATTACAGACTTAATTCCAGCTTACAACAAAAGGGTTTTTCATCGACTTCAACACAAATAGCTCATCCGACAAACTCAAAAACACTCATCTTGACTTACCGAAACAATAAAATTATTATAATGAATTCCCAAATGTTACCACACGACGCAAACATCTCAACGGCTGCGGTTGCGACGCTAAATTAGCGTCCGTTGCGAATGAAATACCGACGTTCCCGCCATTTTTTGTACCCCTCCCTTCCGTAGTTTCCCAGTTTAGGGTAGGCGCCGCCCTTGCCCCATTACGCCCCTGGCGAACGGCGTCCAGGGGCGTAGCGGGAACAATAAGCTGCAGACAAATGGACGACATCACTTTTAAGGCGACGCTCGTCAATTGCACGTTTGCTTCGCTCTTTTTTCGTCCATTTTTTTCCGTTTGTCCTCCTTTTTTTAGGGAAAGAACTAAATTTACTCACCGTTTGTGATTGTTCACTATTTCCGTGCGTTTATGGTTGAGGTGATGTCCGTTTGTTTGTGACTGTTTTGGGTCGAGATGTGTTTTTAGTTTGTGTGAAAAATAATTAGACTTAGATTTTGTATGTATAATATTTATTTCTTACAGAAGAATTTATTAAAGATAATTACGATTCTATTAATAAATATTTTGAAATATAACAATATAAGAACGGCGAACTTTTTTTTCAAAGATATAACCATTTATTTGTAAGGCCACAAAACTAAATATAATATATATTTTTTAAATCACTTAACTACCAAAAGTATCTGATTTTATTCAGCGTGAATTTTGTTTACAAAAAATGGAAAATTCCTAATGGAAAAAAATGAAGGGCATTACGTATTTTATGAATAACCGAATATTATAGTTTTTATATTCGACTATGGTTACACACTACGGGTTAGGCTCGTCATTTCATCACAATGAATTAACCCATTGTCGAAAGTTTAGATTCGATATACTGAATTTTTTAGAATTACTTTTTTCTTTTCGGTATAAAAATTTGACCTTTACTCTCATTATTTTTTTAACAAACTTTTTCCTTCGTGAATTTTATAGAACTTCCATTTATATTGTCATTCATAATAATATTTCCGCCTACATCAAATGAAAAATACACAATTTAAGTATTCCACGAAATAAAATAAGCATAACTACAAAATATAATACTAAGTATTATGTTGTAAAGTCCAAAAGGACAGATTTTCGCTCGGTCAAAAGTAGATCGTCTTGGAAACAAAGCGTGGATAGTAAATATTTTTTTTAAGTATGTATTACAAGTATACTATGTTCTTTTGATTTTTTTCAATTTGTAAGTTGACTTGTCAAATACTTGTATTTTTTTCGGACCTAAACAATATGTTGTCGACGCGAGATTTAAATTCTGCTTATTCTAAAACCGATTATACATATTTTTTAAATTTAGATTCATTCTTCCACCAGAAAATTTTTACCAATCCAAGCGATATTGAAAAGACCTTTGATGACTTTATATCCTCTAAAATACAGAATTGAAATATATTTATTATCAAATCGTTAGCACAAGACTCTTAATGTAAATTGATCCTATTTCGAAAACTAAAAAAAAATAAAGCGTTTTATTTGTCACCAATAAAAATCCGTCATATTGGAGTTTACAACCTTATACTCAAAATCAAAGATAAAATCTCATACCATTTATAGACCGAATCCACACACCAAAAACAATCAAAACACACCCCTCCACCAAAGCAACCACCGATCGACGCACAAACCTTAACCCAATATTAAATCCATCCTTTCGGAATCTACAACCTTATACTCAAAATCAAAGATAAAATCTCACACCATTTATAAACCAAACCCACACACCAAAAACAATCAAAACACTCCCCTCCATCAAAGCGACCACCGATCGACGCACAAGACCAGTGGTGGCCAGATGAAATCACTGGTGGGCCAAATAAAATAATGCATATCTTTGAAGGGCCACTCATAAATATTTTACAACGTAACAATAATATGATAGTTTTTATATTTAAAATAAAAAACGCTGTCTTGCACATTTCAATAAAATGTGCAAGACAGCGCTAGCCAACTGAGCAAGACAGAGAGTGCCACGCACATGATCGAATACATCGAAGCGCTTTTTTATGTATACGTAGAAAACGTGCCTATAGAAAAAAAATTGTTTACGAATTAGTTCGCTGTTGGCCACAAAAAGGCCAATAAAAACATCAAGTGAGCCACTTGTGGCCCGCGGGCCACGATTTGGCCACCATTGCACAAGACTAAACCCAATATTAAATCCATCCTTTCGGAGTCTACAACCTTACACTCAAAATCAAAGATAAAATCTCACACCATTTATAGACCGAACCCACATACCAAAAACAATCAAAACACACCCCTCCACCAAAGCAACCACCGATCGACGCACAAGCCTTAACCCAGTGCTAAATTCGCATTGAAGAGGGTAAAACACGCCTTCGGAAGGCTCTCGTCTTCGTTGACAACACGACCCAAGCCAGAAGCAGGGCGGCCGAAGCGACTGCAAGACAGATGAGACACATTTGCATTTATATGGCCATTTTAATGTTTTACAACGCGAAACAAATGAGCCGAGGCTTAGGGGTTGACGTCTGAGCGGTGCCGTGCAGGGGGTGGTGAAGATCGACCCTTCTTGCGAAATGCAAAATGTTTAGTCGCCGAAGAGGTAGTGCGGATGAGAGGGCTGAATTTCGTTTGTGGCTATTTTGAGCGTTTGGGTTTCTCTTTTGGAATTTGGGTGGAAATTTGAATGGTTGTGTGTTGGGTTGTTTATTTTTGGGTGTTAAAATTATGGGTATTTGAGAGAGTTTGTTGTTTTTGTGCCTTTGAAAGTGCTGGAGTTGAAATATTTTCATGTCCTTGTGCTATATTTTGATCGGGTCTAAATATTTTAGTATTATTCGGATTAAGAAAACAGCTTCGTCTAATTACATATTCATAAAATTAAGGACCTTAATGAGATGAGTAACATAAGGCAAATCGCTTAAATTTTACTCGCTGAGTTATTCACATAAATTTATTTTTTTTCAAAATCTCAATTTTTCTAATAAAACTATTTTTTTTATGATTAATTTTATATACATCTTTAATAATCTATTTGAAATTTTCAAGTATTTAGAATCATGGTCTTATTTTCTGAATTCTTATTTGTGATCAAAAAAGAAGGTTGCCTATCACTAAAAGACATAACTATTATATCAAAATTAATTCTAATCGTACGCAAATTCGTAAAACATAGTTTTTGCTCGTAAATTAACTATAATATCCCTCCGCAGTAGATACGAGCGAATGCCCGAATCCTCTCGCACGCTCAACGGCTGTATAACACGATTAATATATTTTCTTGACAGTTTCTTCGAAGGCAGTTTAGTTCTTGTGGTTTTCGAATAATTTTCGCCGCCCTTGACCCAGAGTCGGGCTCGCGTTTTAGGGTTGAATTAATTTTCATATTTTGATTCGGCCATGCAAATTTATGCGCAACTTATACGTATGTAATCAAGCTTGAGATTCGGAAAATTTACATGAATATCATGGCGATTTTCCATTAATGAAAGCCCGCCGAAATATTTCCATTTAAATATAGAAATAGCGGACAACTATGGAGAAGACGTTGGTACGCCTGACGTTTCGGCGCCAATCTCCAAGTTTCATAACGGTCGGCTTATCAAAGATTCATCATGGCCCTGTTTCATACGTACAATGGTAGAATGTCTTCATTATTCTGCCGAATAATCGTTCAGGGAATAATTCGACACGGACACTTTTTTCGCAAACACTTCGGCTAATTGGGCGGCGCATGATCGGAGTGTTTTATGATTTTTTTTCGTATGAAAAAATTAAAAGTGGCAATCAGCGCGGAATCTAATCGAAGCGGGCGTCGGAAAAAAATCAGGACAAAGCGAAATCCAATTAAAGCGAGCTCGTTTTTCTTTTCGCCTTTTTTATTATTTCGTTCTAATATTATGCGAATAGAGGAATGATCGAGCTGGGGCTGATCCCGTCGGTATAATTAATAGGTTTTCATTAAGTTTCGAAACAGCAACATCGGATTTTTTGAGTTTTTTTTATTGAATAAGTCGATCGGGGAAAGGCGTTTATTAAAAACGCTCCCGATGACGATCCGTGACGTTAAATTAAAAAGAATAAATTATCATATTGTGCGTTTTATTAAGTGAAAATTCTTTATGTCGGCCATTTTGCGAGATGTATTTTTCGTATGAAATAGAATTTTCTTTTCATATTTTAATGGCGTCCCAGTTGTATACACTTTATATAAATTATATTTTTCACATATTCAGTAAAAATGAATATTGCTACTTTAATTTGTAGAATTTCAATAAATTCCCATTGAAGCCAAGCAATATATTTCACGATTACCAGAAAGATTAGTAACTCAATCGCACGCCATCGACTTGAGATCATTCAGAAAATTTCTAATGTGAATATTATAAAGATTTACGTATATGGCAATGATTTGAAATTAAATAATTTTTATATATTAACAAATTGAAAATTATTTTTGCTTTGAAGACGTTCTTTTTCAAAATAAATCTAATGCTCCAGTAAACGTCACTTCACATCATATAAGCTGATAATACGAGCGACCCGAAAATCGTACAAAAACGTTTCAATCTTCAAAACACACAGATTGAAAACATCAAACGCTCAATTAAATTTTTCGTGTGCGATTTACAAACGGCAAAAAAAATCAAATTTGCTTTTTAAACGTACAAAAACAATTTTCTCGACGAAAATCCCGAGGCCATTTTCCGCAACAGGCGTCTCACGTACTGGAACGCTTATTGCTTACACGCACCGCGAAAACGGCATGGGGAAACACGCAGGGGCGGATCAGGAATATTATGTCTTCTGTCGAATATTTACACATGGGGAGTGCCGAACCAAAAGGGGCTACGTTTGAAAGTGTATTTTCGAACCATTGTCATCTTTTAGTCTGTTTTTTCAATTAATATTAGATATTTCTATTTCTGTTGATCTTCAGAAGATTTCATTATGAACTGCATAATCTTTCGCATTTAATTCTCCTGTTAATTGTTTTAAATTTTTCAAATACAATTTTAAAACATGTCCGTTTATCAATCGTTTGTTTTATTGAATGATCTGTTCATCATATCTTTCAAAAATATAATAAGTACGAGAAAAATCAGAATCATAGATATTATGGTAAAGATCATATAACAGATTGGTAAGAGTATCAGGGATATCAGGTATTATTTATTTAACAGATCATATTCTTATTATGACACATTTAATTTTATTTTATTATATTTTTTATCGATGATTAAATCAAAAAAAAGATTCCTAACATTTTAACTCTTTTGTATAGTTTAGTAATTATTCAAAAAATATTTTGAACCTAAAAAATATAAAAAGCATTCTTCTTTCTATACCGTCTCATTACAAAGATTATTAATCCAAATATCCAATACTTTTATTTTTAAAAAAATTACTAGAACACAACTAAACCATTGTCCAATTATCACTTATTCTATCTTTCGTTCACTCGTATCAAAATTAAAATTAAAATCAACCTTACTTAGAACCAAAGAATCCAAATATCCAATACTACTTTCATTCAAAAAAATTCACCAAAACACAACTAAACCATCATCCAATTATCATTTATTCCATCTTTCGTTCACTCGTTACAAAAGTCAAATTAAAATCAACCTGACTTACAACTAAACCGGCGACCACTCCCGAATTTACACCAAGCTTCGACTTAATTGAATTAATAATCAATGTCATTATAAATGGACGAATTTCCGCATACGAATGGCGAGTTTCGATCCCGCAACCCTCGCGTTAATTCCACATGTGAATACATAATACCGGCATAAACGCGCACGATCTTCAAAGGACGAAATCCTCCGTAGATCTGCGGTCTTAAGGACGCTTTGAAAGCCCCATGACCACCTGCTCCGGGCCCTTTAAGGGCCAGTCTTCCCCCATTTTAGGGTTTATTATTGTGTTTCTTGATATTTGCCGGCGTGGGTCGGCAAACAAATCAACCCCCGCGGTTCGATTGCTGCGTACTTAGTGGGTATTGATCACTTTAAGTCCGGGATTTGCTAGGATGCCGATTCGGTGTCGTTTCTGTTTGTTTTGTGCATCTGATTTGAATGGGGATTGTGTGTGAAGGTGGGTTTTGTGTTTGGTGATGTTTTTATGCTTTGGAAATTGTATGGGAAATGGTGTGTTTTGGATTCTGTGTGGTTGTGATGAATGTTTCGATAGTGAGTTTTCGTTTATTCGATATATTTTTGATTTGGTCTATTCTGTTTTATTTCAAGATTATTCAAATGTTTGATCAATTTAAGTCCGGGATTTGCTAGGATGCCGATTCGGTGTCGTTTCTGTTTGTTTTGTGCATCTGATTTGAATGGGGATTGTGTGTGAAGGTGGGTTTTGTGTTTGGTGGTGTTTTTATGCTTTGGAAATTGTATGGGGAATGGTGTGTTTTGGATTCTGTGTGGTTGTGATGAATGTTTCGATAGTGAGTTTTCATGTATTCAATATATTTTTGATTTGGTCTATCTGTTGGATCGTCTATTCTGTTTTATTTCATGATTATTTAAATGTCTTGAATATTTGAATATATGTATGTCGGAATTTTGAATATTTATAACAAAATATAGATTGAATATTTGATGGGATTCATATTTAATACATAGAAATCGGTTTCATTTAAATATTTGCCCATGTCTCGTGTGAAACATTCGTTTTTTCTGTAAAATTCTATATCGTGTTGGACATTTTTTTGCTAAAATATCTCGGTACATTTTCGGTAAAACGCTTCCCCTTCGAACAATATGCATAGTTCGTTTTAAATATTCCATGCATTTTTTCAGAAGAACCCTCACGGCCCGATTTGTATTCGACCTGCTTTTTTCACTCGTTCCTATGCATATGTATAGTTTTCATCGAAATACATATTTTATGTTCACCTTGTACACGTTCAATCTCAATTTTCTACGAAACAATCGGAGCTCTTCGATATACATTTACATTGATCGATGTTTCTGGGTTTATTTACTTGGCAAAACTTCAATAAGATAATAAAGTGAGAAAATTCATTTTCACTGATATGGTTCTTCAGAAACAAATTATTCGATTCAATGAAATTTATTTATAAGTTCTTAGTCGAAAATTGTTTTATTGATCTCATTATTCAAAATCTACTCTTTACATAATATAATAATAATAATCATGTTAATACACGTAATAAATAGAATAATTACATATTCGAAATAGGGAAATTTATTACCTAGCAATTATTCACATACGGCTTTATTATAGTATTCATATAAATAATCGTTAACCACAATACAAATCCCTAGTGATTTAAAAATCGAACATTTCATCAAATAATATAATTCGTTATTATATCAAATTGGAAACATTCCAATTAACCGATCATTATACGAAACGAACACGCCATTAAACTATATCGAACCGCACATAACATTATTCATCCCAAAATTTCCAATTGTAACAGGATAACCAGAATAACTTTGATTCGAATTTATCGTCGAATTAATGCATCGCTTTGCATGCCCGAAACGACCCAACGCCCAGCTATTTTATTAATGAAAATTATTTTCGTTCGAGCGCGAGCGGAATCCGTGGCACTTCGGCATTCTTAAAATATTCAAATTCGCTCCGAAATCGCGCCAGAATTTCATCTATGACTGGCGGGGCGATTTTCCGGACCAACGGAGTCGCAGTGGAAAATCGCGGAAAATCCCGGCGATGTTCGGCCCGAACTTTCGGGTCAAACGCGCAACTTTCGCACCGACGAGGTGAAAAGCTTTTGTGTTGCGTTAAACGCGATTTTATTCCTTGTCGGCTCGTTGAAAGGCTTCTATGATTTTCGACGATAGTGCTATGCTTTTTTGTGTGTGTTTGTTGGTGAATCGGGAAATTATGGGTGGTTCTTTGATTTTTTTTGTATAGATTACATGTATAGAGAAAATTAAGTAAGTCGGTTTTGTGATGTTTGTTTTGTTAGAATATTTTTGTATGTTTATTATGAGGTTGGTTTTCCACTCGTTTGGCGCAATAGGTGCACCAGGGTTTCATCTTTATATAGTTTGAAATTTTATCTAGGTGCATCATTTACGAAATACGAAATATAATGATGATTCTATAAGTTTACCTACAAATATTTTACATTGAATTGAATGAATATTGTAGATCCCTGGAAAATGATCATAGGCATACCTACTGCTGAAAAGTCTCGCGAGCGGAAAGAGTTAATGATAATTTTTATTATAATATGTATGAATTTGTAATCGTGATGATGTATGAATATGTAAAAAGTATAATTGAGTTCTGCTTTTTGTTTTTGTGATTTATATAGTTGCTGGAATCCAGTTAGTTCGACTCGGAAATATAAATTAAATTGAAATACAACTAAAAGTGAATATAATACATTTTCTCAATCATATTGAAAATTTGTCTATAAATACATTTTGATTCGATCAAATTAAATATTGTATCGAAATCTTTATTTTTTTATCTAATAATTTTTTCAAAATAACCAATTATTTCGAAATATATTTATTTGAATAAAAAATGAAAATTTATTAATCTGTAACGAAAAAAAATAATATAATTGAAAAAAATGGAAAACATCAGTACGTGCCTAACACACGCATATATTATTCTATATATATTTTTCTTTCTGTGAGATGCAATAAACGAGATGTCGAAACGTCGCCAAAAACCAGGTCGAGAGGCTCTCTTCTCGAAATTAACAAAGGGAAAATTTGCGACTTTTTTTAGTTTTTTATCGAACTAATGGTCCGTGGCCCGCCGGGCTTATCGCTCTGACGCTGGAAATCGACGCGTATTCCCTAATGAGATTTTCTCGAATCTTAAATTTTCCTTTTTTTCGGTCGGAAAAGCTATCGAATCTTCGCGCCGATCGATTTTATTCGAAAAAATATATGTCGTTATTGAAAAAAATATAATCGTTTCCTAGTTGCGTTATTCGCGTATAAAAGGACAAATATATTACGCGAGTGTATTTTCATATTTTCATTTCGCGTTTTTGCTCCCCTTGCGTTTTTTTTTGCACATTATATATTCGAGATACTTATCGTGTACTGAAACGACAAATGTTATTGAAAAAAATCCCTTCGTACAATCTTGCGCTTTTACGTAACATATTTATGCGAAATTGTCAACGATACAAAATATATTTATGTTCGCACAATATAAATCAAAATTATATGTTAGATAAAATTGCGCACTTGTTACCACATATACATAAAATCAGATTCTCCTAAACATAACAATTTTGTTATATCGTCGAATATCACGTATTTACATAGAAAATTTTATGTTAATTAACTAGTTAGCAAACTTTTTGGGAGTCCATCTGTCTATTTTTCAAGCGCAACTTCGCTAAAATTCTGCAAACAATTTTCCATATAAAAGCGCAAAGTTCAAATATAAAAATTGCGAAACTTGAAGCCGCTCCAATATTTATATTTCACTCGTCTCGCGGCAATATCGTTCTTTTGAGTAAATTGTACAATTTCAAACCAAACAAATCGTTAGTGCAACTCAATTTCTTCCCTACACACACACACACACACATCTCTTTCCAAGAAATTTTAAGCATACACAGCCGCAGAATTTGCATTTTTTCGACGGTCTCCAACCGCCATATTTCTCCGATACGGACGGCACTAATTCGTCTTGGAAAACCATTTTCAATTACTCCGACTTGAGTGATTTATCGGAGGACCGCATTTTTTCCCTCCCCTCCGGGTGGTAAATAGGTGAACCTCCATCACGGATCCGGGTATCATCAGAATGCGATTCGTGTCGATTTGAAGTGTTCTAAATTGGCTTTTTTCCCACTTAAGCCTGAAATCGAATTTAATTCGATCGGCGCTTTCTTTTTTGAGATTTCTGGAATCATTGTATTGTTTATGATGTGTATGAGTTTTTAGTGTATTGAATATTTTTATGTTTTTTTGTTATCAATTGTAAGTTCATTAGAAAAATTTATATTTATGTTAGTTTATTTTATATATTAATATAGTTTTTTATTGAAGTGACCTAATTTATATTAATTCTGATTCAAAATATCATAAATTTATATATTTTAATATGAAAGCTTTTTATAAATTAAATACGTTTGTATCTGAGATAATTTAAAAGAAAAGCTTTTCAATATTATCTTAGCAAAATTTTTGATTAAAATCTTAAATAAAATATTGAAAATATACCGGAAATTTTTAAAGTATAAAAAATATATCTTCAAAGAGCCCTTTTGAAGTTAAAAATAAAAATACATACATAAAAATAAAATCATTTTTCAGTTTACAAGATAAATTATTTTCACAAGGTATAAAAACATACAAATCGAAATCGTTTGAATCTGAAGACGATAAATATTTGAAAAAAAATCTTATCCCTTTATCTTATCTTAACAATGAAAAATATCAATATTTAAATAATCTTTCATCATCTTTCACAATTCATGTCTGCGTTTTACATATCAACAATTAAAATTTTCAATATTTAAACAATCTTTCATCATTTTTCACAATTCTAGTCTATTTCTGATTAGTTTTTTTTTTTCGTTTGAATTTTCATTTACTTAAACTTCTTTCACGCCCTTTTAACATCTTATACACATTCCTCGAATAATTCACCAACCTCTCAAAGCAAACAAACTTTAAAACTCCCAAAAAATCTCACATCATAAATAAACTCATCAAAACGCTCAAGCAAACCCCTACAAACAAACAGCCACACTTGTATTATGAATTTCATTAAAATTTCAACTCGGCCCCCGACATTTAAACCAGACACATCCATCACGGTAACCGGAACAGTACATCACCGCCGAAAACGCACAAAATCCAAAAGCCAAATTGGAAAATTCGTCGCCGCCTTCAGCTGCGAACGTGTTCATTAAATGAAACTTTCGCGCAAAGCCGCAGCGACTGTTAACTGTTCGGCTAACGATCAAAGTTACCTGTTTGCACCTCTTCGGCTACACCCGCACACGTTTAATGACGCTCTATATCTTATCATATTGTATAAGTGTGTTATTATGTAGGTTTTCGGTGTGTGTGTGTGTTGTGCGGTCGTTACTATCGTTCGGATCGTCCCGTTTTCGTAATGCAAACGTCGGTTCTTATAAGGGATTAGAGCGACACGCTTTAGTGCACTTTGCGAACGAGGAAACTTCCAACTTTGGCGTATGTCGATGTAATTATTATGTTGTGGGTTGTGATCGGTGATTTTTATGGATAAGGTTGTTTTTTTACTCGGGTGTGTTTTTTTATTTGAAGGAAAGTCGAATGGGATATCTGTATCGTGTTTTCATTATAACATGTATCGTGTGTGTTTGAAATAATCAATAATGTTCATAAAATAATTGATAAATGAAAATATGATTATTTTTTCATTGACCTGAAATCTTTTAGTAATGAATCATTTCAATTTTTTAACTATTTAAAAAAAAAACACATTTTTACTAACAAATCTTTGTTCAAATAATATAATGGATACACTATGTGAAAACTTGACCCTAAAAAATATTTTCTATTCATTAATATGTATAAATTGAATGTAATATGATCTTTTAATATATTCATAGTGTATTTAATTATCGCATGATTTTTATTGTGTTATTTAATAGAATCCTTTATTTTCATATACGAATTTGTATATAGCTTATTGTTAGTCTTATTATGTATTCAAATATGTAAATGAAATATTCATATGAATGAGAGCAGTTTCATATTCATTTAAACAACCTTTCAACAGAATTTTTTGCATATTATATTGATGGAAAAAATTGAACGCTGAATCGCAATAACTACATAACGAAAATAATTGATTTAGTATATCGAAAACTTTTTCGCAATACCGAACGTAAATAAATATCGCTCAATTTTAATACATTTCATGTACATACAATTCAAATTACATTTCTTCTATTCATGAACAAACAAAAATTTAAACCACTTTATATACAGGAACGAACCATCCAAGTTATCACATCAAATCCGACTCGCGCACAAACGTTTACCAGATGTCCCGAAGGCGTATCATAGATGTTCCCTGAAACTTTTTCAATAATATGAAAAGTTCTATCACAGAAACAAAAAAAAAGAAGACACCATATGTTTTTTACGCGGCTTATCTCATTACGCGCCCATCTCGTACACTTTCCACGAACACGCGCCATATTCTATTTCGCGAAATATATTGCGAAATTATATTATAATATTGCGTTGCTTTTGACGTGTTCCGGCATTAAATAAAACACGCGTCAAACTTTGTGCGGGATCTTTCACAATATAACTCTCATACACCGCCGTTCTTCTGAAACAACGGACTCGTATCCGATTATGAAACCGTCTTCGAAATTCTTACGAGACTTCAAAGAGGGCGGAATTCTCGCATAATTCCAAGGGCCGCTTTGAAATCGCCGAAAATATTAAATTTTACGAAAACGGCACGTTTCTGCTCTGATTTTGCCGAACGTTCTCAATGGGGAAGTGGTTATGTGTGTTTGCTTCGATTTTCTGACGTTTGCAATAATGTTAGGGGTTGTATCGGGTTTCCGAAGTAGGTCAATACTGAAATTGCAGTGTCGCGTCCTTTGGATGCTGTCTTTTCTTTGGTTTTAATGTTATTAGATGAAGTTGATTTTGTTGTGGGTTGTAAATTTTATAAGGTTAGTGCAGTATCGTTGACACGGTGAAATTGGATTTTGTAAAATATAATGACGAGAATAGTTTCTGTGTATTTAAACGTCAAGGAAAAAGTTTATTTCCAGGAAAATTGAATGGAAAATTTTCAATAGCGGCCCGTAGTTGAGTCAACCTTATCTGGCGTGTCATATATGAAAACTGTTCTCAAACCAATTACTACATTGTTGGAGCAACACGCGATAATACAATTTAGCGACATGCAAAAACTTTCGATGTCAACTTGGAAGTTTTCGCAACGAAAAATTTTCCGTAGTTATTACGAAATATTACGTTCGACATATGGGATCCGTCGGGTAGATACATCAACAATTTCCATAATATAAACAAACAACGTTTTTCGATGCCTAGAACATCGATATAGAAAATGGCTCATATAAGACTTATTTACTTAAAACCTTTTGCGTGTACCTTTAAAATCCAACTGACTTAACCAATTTGAGAATTCGTCTAATCCTTATCTTCCCACGTAATGTCTATTTTTATCTCACTGACTCATTTTCGTAACTTTCAGCCAACCTATCAGGCCTGATATATTTCTACGGTCCGGTGACGTGTTTGCTGCTCATCAACCTGTTCCTGTTCGTGCTGACATGCATTTCAACAGGAAACCTTGATCAAAACAACGAAAGTGCATCCCAGAGGATATGCATGCCATCGCCTAACTCGACGCGTGACGATTTCTTCCCAGATACTGATGAATTCGAAAGAAGAAAAACAAAATATCAAAAGCTGTAAGTATTTTTTTTAATTTATTTAATTAACGTAATGTATTAGTGTGCGTGTGTACGTAAAGCAATTAGTAAATGTACGCCTAATATTCTCGGCCCTGCGTACTGCATTATTCAATCTCGAGAAAGTGTAATCGAGTTAGGACTCAATTATGTACAATTTATGAAAATACCTTATTTTTCTTTATATTCAGTTCCTAAATAAATAATAAAATTAGTGCGATTTACCTTTGTATTTAAAAAACATAAATTTTACCTTAAAACGAATTACTTGTGGATTAGAATAATATACGATGTACATTATTTCTAGTGCATTAAATCCGTAGTGAACATCATTTTATTTGTAGTGTGCAATGAAAAAAAAATCATGCATGATAAAGTGAGCATAAAATAGTATGAAATGGGCAATAGAAAGAATAGTTTTTGCATTGAAATGATCGAGAGGTGGCAACATCGCCAGAGTAAAGTCTCCTCCATAGATAATGCAATACAACTTTTAACGTTTTCTTTTGATAAATTTTATTTTATTTTTATTTTAATCACATTTTAACAATTTGGTCCTATTTGATTATTTTATGAAAGTTACGAATAATGATAGTGAAGTTGGAATTTTGCCCTGTTTGCGTTTATTTTTATTCATTCGAATGCACTTTTTATTCGTTTTAAGGTACAGATATTTTTTCGATGATCAAAATATTTTTTCTAATGCACACATTATTTTTTTTAATACACACTAATTTCATTAATGCACATTTATTTCTTATAATGCATGTTTAAATTTTCCCCTAATAAAATTACAACAATTCGAAAATTAAATAAGATCAAAACATTTTTGAAAACTGAATCCTTTTTTTTCATACCATTTCAAGAATTATCTATAACGGATCATTTCACAGCGTAACATAATTATCTACTACACACAAATCACATTTTTCGTCGGAAAGTCCATTACATTTGACCACTATTAATCTGCAGACGGCGATAGAGCATAAAGCACATTAACGAAACGGCTCCTTAACCTTACAGGGCCCGTATCGCTTCGATAATTATAGTAAATTATACCGTGGCAATCATCATTACAGCGGGCCGTTACTTTCGGCCGACCTGTTAATTATCCGGGAAATGTTGCGAATCAACGCCGTCGCCTAATGGGTTAAAAAAATGCTTTGTAAATAAATGCGAGGGAAGTTTGTGTCGCTTCCAAAGTTCAAGGAATGTTTCGATGAAATTCTTCCGATGTTGTATTGGTCGGTTTTTAGTTTGTGTAAAATGTCTTAGAAGTATGTATATATGTATTGTTTAATTACTCTCCTTTTTTATATAAAGTCTCTTTGAAGGTTATTTTAAATTTAAATTATCCATTTTATACTTATAGAATAATCTGAAAAGAAAGGTATGAGTATTCGAATAGAAACATATTTTTATGGTACTCTATATTATCAACAAATTGATTTTTATACAAAAATAATCTTTAATATGTACACTTTTACAACTGCAGCATATGGATTTTTTAATTGGACGCTTCATTTGGAAAAAATTATTTTCAATAAACTTTATATTACAATTTTTACTTACTAAATATTTTAAGCTGACTGTTAACATATCAATTCTGTATACTGACTGCATTATATGTCGTTCAATTTAATAGTCAGTAAGAAAAATACTTTCAACGATTCTGGCCATTGAAAAAAAAATGGTACCAATACGGAAACAAGTTGAATGAAAAATACTTGTAATTATAATTTCTTTAAATAATGGAATTAAACAAATACATAGGCCACGCTATAATCAAGGCAATTCTCTCAAAAATATTTACAGCTCCATAAAAATGATTTTAAATAGGGCCGTTAGAAATTAAGCGTCGTTCGTGTTATTTGCATTCGCTCGTAATAAAGACTCGCTTAGAGGAAATTAAGCGTTATCGCGCGATATCCAAGCACTAAAGCCGCTTTCTCTGATACGTTTTTCAGATCAAATATTTGCTGAAAATCGCTTCGAAAAAATAACACGAACATCTATACGCTCGACATAATAAAAGCATAAATGCGAAAAGTTCCGCGCGCTCGCGCTCGAGCTCTAAAAAAGGTTGATGATAAAGTTTTATAGGCATCGTGTATTTGTTTCCAAAAAAGGTCCATAATAATATGGCCGGATTTCGAAAATCCCACAGTGAATATTTTCGATTTTTTTCTCCGTATATGAAATTGGACGGAATACGTTTCGTAGCTTTTGACTTTTCGTGTTCATTAATCACGTTTCAAATTAGCATTAATTTATACCCGAGCGTGTACCGGTCCCTCTCTAATCTAATTTTTTTCCACCAATGCGTCTATCTATGTTATTTGAATCGTAAATAAATCATCAATCTTATCTGATTTCGTGTTGTTTACAGTGCGATTTTCTGCACGCGATACACTTACAGCGTTATCGTGATGAAAATTCTTCTTCGGTTGTCGAATCAAAGGTTACACGATCGTTTTTTCGAGTTTTCCTATTATCGAACCATTATAAATAACCTAGATTAGACATTCATTACGGCAGAGAAAATCGTGTGCGAAAATATTATAGAATACCACATGAAATATGACCGTTTATTCAATCGGTTTAATGTCGCATGTCGATTTATATTTATTTTTTCGCTTATCGCACGAAATATCTAAATATATTCATTCGTTTTGACATCTTATCGAATTCGTGAAAGTACTAGACGTGTCATAAAAAATTCGCATAGAATTCGAACTGTCGTTCCGTACCGTAGTTTGATCCGTCGTAGACATAAAAATTCAAATCCGTCATTCAACGGGATCAATACGCGAAAATAAAATCGACTTCTTGTAAGCGAAAGATCCCGTATTTCTTTCTCAATTTTCGTTCATTTATTTATTTGTTTTTGTTTCGTATATATCGTGTCCGAGAAAAAAAATACATTTTTGAAACTCAATGCATCATTTCGCAATGTTCTAAAAAGTGTTATTGAAAATATTTGTTTATGGTTTTTTTCGATGGATTAATGTTTTTTAGTTGCAATTGAAAAAAACGGCATAATGTAATCCATAAATAATTGCCTTTGCTTGAAAGTCTTTTTCGTCCACCTGTCAGAAAACGACCTATTTTTTTTTTACAGTTCACATCGTTTTTATAAATTTTTGTGTACAGATGTTTCCATTGACTAAAATTGTACTAACCAATTTAATGCGATTGATAAATATTGTATTATAATTTCCTTTATTCCAAAACCTTGCCAGTACTTCTATCGAAAGTAGACTGACTTCATGAAAATTCATTTCATTTATATACACTTTTGAAGTATTTAATATTGCTTTTCTTTTGTCTGATATTCATTTAAAATTGCACCAACAATAATATAATCTAATAATATTCGTTATGTATCAAATCATTATTATTTTTTTTTAATTCATTTGCTTTATTATAAATCATATTTTTTACCCACTCAAATAAAAAATATACGAAATTTAGTTTATAAAAAAAATTTCATTAAAAACAAAGCGTAATTTCATAGACACCCTGTATATTCGCAACTCGACGGCGAGCGGTCGGTATTCGACATCAATCAAAACGTGACGAGGGTTCAACAATAAAACAAAACACGAAAAATAAAAAATAAAATAAAAACGCGCACGGGTGTTTATTCGGAAGGTGGGAGGGGGTTGAAGCATAACGGAACGTAATTGTCGGAAAATATTTCAGGGACGGACTGGGCACGGGGCGGAACGGGCCCGCCGTTTACCGCCCCGCTTACGGCCGGCCCTGGATTTATGGACCGCACACTATTTTATTCTTATTCGGCATGAGAGTGTGTATTGGGATTATGTCGCTTAGTGTTGGGTTTCGTTTTCATTTTATGGCCCGATGTGAGTTTTATGAATATTTATCACCATCATCGTATAACGTCTACTGCGGAAAGTGAGGTATTTTCGATATCATCTAAAATTCAGGTGTTTTTTTTTAAAGAAGGTAACTTTCAAGGGACTTAATATAATATTTACAACCATCCTTTAACCAAGCGGTCTATGGTCATTTGTTCAAATCCATCATCTGTCTTTGTAATATATCACTCAACTTTAACATAATCAATATAAATGAAACAATAAAAATACCATTTAATATTATTTACAACTCTCTTATTTTTGATAAAAAACTTTATTTCGAACCATACTCTGTTTTTTTTTGTAAAATTTGAGTTTATTCTAAAGACCGCACGTAATAGCTTTTAAACAAACGTTTCAGTTAGATCCAAATCTTGCGATTTAGCGAGTTCATTATTTCAAAATTTTCCCGCTGGAAATTCAAAATTAATTCAAAGCTCGTTTAAAATTTGAGTCCCGTTCAAAAAGAAATCGTAACGAAGTTTGTAACTATTCGCATTTATCTGTGCGTATTCGAAAGTTAAAGTACGGCGCCCTTTTCGGTGATTCTAGCTCAAACGACGAGAACGATTCAATTTTAAATTACTTCTCTTATCTGAAAATCGCATGCAAACTTTTGAGTTTTTCAGAAAGGCAACCGTCGGAACGGCCCTTAATGATGGAAAAATAGTTTAACTTCTGCCGAATACATACCCTTGAATTAAATTGAAAAAAAATCAGAGAAACTTATTCTTCGAACGATCGTATTGTATTTAACGTGTAATGTGCTTAAATTATCCATTTCCAATACTGAATCACCAATAAGCTAATGAAAACAAAACATTTACTAAATTAATGTGATACTAAATATGTATGCTGTCCCTTAGCGGTTGAACGTTTTATGCAAAAAGGGTTCACGTTATTACAAACAATATACAAGTAGGTACGGTTTAAAATTTTGTATGCCTTTCACGTATATTGTCGAATAATATTATATATAATATAACGTAGAAATATTAAATAATTTCATTGGATAATAACACTTGTGATATGGGTCGAGAAAATTCTGAATATATTCTCCGAAAGACCGTTTTCTTTTCTTTGTTATAACACATCTCTGAATAATTTCATAAAATTTTAAAGCATACTAGACTATTTTCAGAATCTCTGAAAAGAATCATAGTTGTTTCGAAATACTCTCGATAAAATTTTAAAGCCAAAGATTATTTTAGACCTGAATAAATTTATCATCAATATACATATAAGGTTTATATAGACTTCTTCAAATAACTAAAATCGATATTGCATTAGAATATTCCCAACTCAAACAATCACACAACACTAACTAACAACCGACATATTCTACCCACAAAAAACCACCATCATTAAAAAAAAAACATACAAAATTTTATGACCCCATCGACCATCAGAACCTTCGCCATCACGCAACTTACCCCATACACCCGCCATGTAAAAACCATCGAATCTCTCGCTCCGAAAATTTATCCTCGGACGACGGAAAGCCCATCGCTCCGAAGGGCGTCGCTTTTTTATGGGGCCATTATGATAATGGGGTCAGCACGGCCCCACGGCGGGCTTTATCATCGTCCCGGTCCGAAAATTGATTCTTAAATAACAAAGTTTCGGTGGAACGGCGACGACGCTTTTCCGGCTCTTTGGCGCTGTTGAATTATCTAACGGTCGTGTTGAGTGGTCGAAAGCTCTGTGATGTTTCGGTGTTTAGGATTTTTTGATTGTTGATTGTGTCTTTGATTGTTTGTAGGTGGGATGGTTGGTTTTTTAGAGTTTTTGTGGTTGATTTTGATCTTGTTGTCATTGTTTGGTGGTATCTGGAGCCAGGTCTAATTGGCACATGGGAAGGAACATAAGGAAAGAACGGGCGCAATGAGAGATGAAAACTGGTTGATTTTCTCTTATTAAATTTGTTTTATTTAGAAGCGTATATCGTTGAAATTATCAAAATTCTTTATTGAGAAACTTTTTCGTTATATCATTTGATTCGCAAAAATTTCTTTGGCATACATTTTCGAAATACACAAATGATTTAATATAAATTTTGACCGAAAAACACATTCTTTAAAATTTAATTAAATTCAACATTTGATAGACAGACTCACACAACATTAACATTTCCTCGCCGCAATCAAACTCACACTGGAAAAACTTTTAACGGCCCGACCCTTTCTAATTGCCTACTTAAACTTTCAACACATTCGATTCAAAACACAAATCCTCCGCTCGCACATATACACAAAGAGGCCTTTACGGTCCCTTTCTCGAATAGCACACCATAATATAATACAATACTTTCCCATTTTTCGTCCTCCATTACCGTAATGGGAAACGTCGCGATGTTCCGAAGATTTTTCATGAATCATTAACACAACGAGGTCCTTCATCACGGCCGGGGACATTTGATGTAACGAGACTTTTTCAGATGAATGATATATTATTGTAAGTCTCATGAAGGCACTGAGTATTCGTTGTCTCCGGGCATTAATGTAACATCCCATAAAATTGGTCGAATCACCGCACACTCGGGTCGCTTTGATTGGAGGAGGCCAAAAGGGCAGATTCTGCACCCTCAGGATGGTGTGTGTGTGCTTTCTGGTATGGCCCTTACTTTGCGATTTGCTGAAATTTTGATCGTACGAAAAAAATATTATAATAATTTTTATATATTGTATTATTAAATGAATGCTGAAGTTGAAATTTAACGACTTTACGATTTTTTGTAATTCTGAGTATTTTTTTAGTTTGCAACTTGTTAAATAAAAGATGATCTTTTAATTTTAATTTTTAATTTGATTCGGAAAGTTAAATTTCAATATGAATTTTTGAAACTTTGAGCAGAATATGAAATATTTCAATGAATAAAAGTACTCCCCATCCTCTTTTTACACGGTTCCGATATAACACGGTTTTTAAGGAAGAAGAACCGATTATTTATTTTAACTGTTTTTTTTTTCACTTTAACAAGGTATGTAAATAAAAGAATATATATTATTATTTCACAATGGTAAGATTTAATTCAAGCCAGTATAATATTATAATTATATGTATGTAATTATAGTTATTAAATAAAAAAAATCGATGTTTTTTAATGACTTTACATGTCGAAATTTTTTCACATTACACATTTTTTATAAAATACATGAAGATGGAAGTTCTATCCAAATATAGTGATGGAACCTATCTCCAATTTTTATATGGTCATCATATTTATTTATACAGTAGTCTCTAGAACGTATCCCTCGTGTAAAAAGAGAATTGAACGTACAATATTGATACACATTGTAATTTATATTAACATATACATATAATACTCAGAATTATATTATATTATATTATAACATCAATTTTTTTCCAAATTCTATATAAAAAAATAAACAGATATTTTTTATATATTAAACATAGCCTTTCTTTATTGACTCTTTTTTACCCAAAAAAAAATCAAGATCATCGTATATATATGAAAAACACTAATAAAACTCGACACACCAACATTTTCCAAACCTTTTTCCAAAGAATAAGACTTTATAGCGAAATAAGGGCCAATACAAGCAACCCATTCCCGATTCCTATCTACATTTCGAGATGTATGGGCAGGGGGGCCTCAGAAACAGGCTAATGGAGCGTAATAAATATCAGACAACACTTCACGCCCCACTTGGCCCGCTCTCTATTATTTATTTATTCCGAATCCGGATTAATCCGGGAGCGAATCGGTTATGTAGATTGCGTAAGGGCAATTTTGCGTTCCGATTGAGTTTTACGGTTTGGGTAGTTTCGGGGCAGGGTCGTGGAAAAATTGAATCGTTCCGCGGCCGGATAGATAGTTTTTCCGATGGGATTTCCGGTGTTTCGCATGTGGAGGGTGTGCTAATTGTGAAATTTAAATCGGTTAGGTTGTATGTGTCCGTTTAATGTGCCACAAAAATATTTCGCGATGTTCTGGGTTAAGTGTTTCGAACGCTAAGCTGGCTTTACTACTGACGTGACCCAACCCGTTTTCGAGTACGTACTTAATTAGTAAAAACTGAAAGCTGAGGTTTCTTTTCGCCCGACTCAACTTCGCCTACTTACTACTTCGTTTGTTAGATGCTTGAATCGTAAAAAGTGAAATTGGAAGGTTTTCAAAGTACTTTGAATGAAGTTTTTTCAGCTGAATCTGAAGGTTATACGAATTGTTTTTTTTTAATCCGCAATACTTACATTTTCTATAAATAGTCGATTACTCGTTGTATTTTACATTAAAAAAAATATGTTTTAGTATCGATCCCTTTTTTTCTAAAGAATGAAAATCGTTCCAATGCCAAATATAAAGTATAATATGAAGAAGTTTTCCATTTCATGAAATAAAATACTAAACCGATTCAATATCTAATGAATGTTTTTACTAAAAACTTAAATAATTCGTTTAAACTCCTTTAATCACATTTCTATCGATTCAATCAAGAGTTTCGTCGGGACCCCAACCTAATTTAGACCTGACATTTCACCCAATACATCCTTATCCATGCACAAACGATACACACGTACTAAAATGCACTTCGACTGCATATCTAAACTGCAAACGATCTATTTCCGACACGATTACCAAGTCGATTTGCATCCCTTGTCGTTTCAAATCGAACGTGTTGCGATACCGCGAACCTCTAATGTCTTCCACGAAAGCTATTAGCAAGTCACTGTTTATCGCGATTTTAGATAGAGAAAAGAACATCCAAGGCAATTCCTCCGATCGATAATAATAAAACTGAAAAAAAACACATCCACCATAAATAAGTTATAGAGGGAAAAAACTTATAACTGCGGCCTTCCGTTTTTACGACGCGGCCTCTCGAAGCATTACCAACCAATTTCCGACTTTCCCTTCGAGATATAAAGATAACCGAAAATCCTCATAGTTGTGGGTGCTTGTAAATCGTTGAACTGTAACTTTTTTGCAGTTTTTCTCTTTTGGTTTTGTTTCATTTTTGTATTCGGTTCGTTCGATTCGTCGTGACCTTTCCGTCCGTCTGGCTTTATTTTTCGTTTTGCACTCGCTGAATATTCGTTTTATTTATTCAGATATCCAATTTTCGCAGACTCAAATAAATAATGAGACGAATCTTCGCTGAAGCATCATTGTCATAGAAGAAAATTTTAATGTAATCCACTGGAATAGTATATAAAAATTTCGCCTCGTATTTCGATTTTTCATCCGACTATATATCTTCGTTAACTTTTTGCGTTCTAGCCAACTTCGAACTGACATCAACAAAAAATATATACCCATATATGTAAAAGGATACAATCAGATATCGCACAAAATTTATTACCATATTATTGATTTGAAATTACTAAAAATAATATGATTTTTTCGTGTATTGTTTTAAGTTCTGCTTGTAACGTACAAGGCTGAAATAATATGAATTGGGAAATTGTTGTGTTTCATAAAAAATATAAAAATAACAATAATTTAGTTATATTGAAAATTTATTTTATTATATAATATTTGATCAAAATTTATATATGGTATAGTTTATAGATACATGTGATTGTGTATCGTTTGATAAAGAATAATTTCAATGTTCAACTCATTGGAAATAACCTTTCCCTTATCATATGCGATAAGAAAAAATACTTGAGCTTTTAATAGTGTTAGAAAGGCCAAGGCCTTTGCGGGTGATATACCTATACATATACATATATAATATAAGTTGCATTTAATTATTTAAAATTTAAATTTTTATAAAAATATGGGGAATTCAATTTTATTTTTTTTACATATACTCTTATATTATCTTCTAGGGATGTCAAATGTATCGAAAATTTCATTTACTTATAATCTGGTAATAAAAATCTAATTACCGGTCAATTAAATTTTAAATAAAAACCGGAAAAATTTACCGGTAAATATTGAAAATTTACTGGTAAATTACCTAACTGATATTTGGCTCATTTACTGATTTACCAATAATGACATCCCTATTATCTACCGAATCGGCCTATTTAAATCTTAACAACACTAGATAAAAACAAAAACATCACATCCCTCATATTACGCAACTTTATATTCAACACACTAAAAACCATCATCCAAACAATACACCTTTATAAACTAAATACCGATACCATTCTCCACCACACAATCAAACCTAACAAATCGCCCATCTTCAATCATCAACCCGCCCCACCAAAACCCACCACCCCTCCCACCCACCAGCCTCCTCAACACATCAACCCCCGAAAAGAAACGAGACACGTCCAGGAATCCGGCTCGAAAAAACCTAACCTATACAACACGGCAAACAAACGACATTGAGATGGCTCACGTACGACAAGTCACGCGTCCTTCGTCGGCCCGTCATAACGAAAGTTTCGCTAATGACGTTCATTGTCGGCGACGTGCGAAAACATTCGGGTCACGTACGTCGCCAAACGGGCCAACAGCCATGCCGTGCCCTAACCACGTGTGATATAACACCGGGTAAGGGGAGGAGGGGGGTGTTGAAGGGTGGGATGTGGGGGTGGTTGGTGTTGCGATTGGGTTGGTTTTTTGGATGTGCGTATGGGGAGTGTGTGATGTTTGTTGGGTGTATGGGTTTTTTTGGTGTTGAGTTTTTTTGATTGGGGTCTATCGTGGTCTCTATGTCTTGAAATCGGGACTAGGGCCAGGAACTTTGTCGGACCCCCCCCTTTTTTTTTTAATTACATAGTTTTTTAGTAGGTACTGACAAGTCGAATTATGTATGTAAAATATGAAGACGAACAAAATTGATAGATTCGGTTGAAAATGGTGACAAAATCTGTCTATATCTATGTACATATATATAAAACTCAAACGGTATATGTATCCAATAAATTTCTAAGCCGATAGACGAATGTTCGTTAAATTTAGCAAAAAGTTGTCTTGAAATCCAGAGAAACTAATGCTGGCCATACACGCTACGAGAAATCGTTATGATAAAACTGTACAGTTCGAGAGGTACGATTTATCGCTACATGTATGTATGTAAAACTGTACAGTTTTATAACATACATGTAGCGATAAATCGTACCTCAGTTTTATCGTAACGATTTCTCGTAGCGTGTATGGCCAGCATAAATATGCATTCAGTTTTTTCTATCGATTTCCATTCAAATTATAATATAAAATGGGCCGGAGTCGCGATTGATTGTGACAATAATTACAATCGGTATACAATTTATTTTTACGGAGTCCCGAGCAACGCCGGGTACAAGTCGCTAGTAATTTTATAAAATTGATCAATGCCAGGTTCCTTTGCAACCTCAAACTTAGGACTAGAGTCCTACTGAACCCCTCCCCCCCAATGGAGGCCATGTCTCTATATAATGATAGCCGATTTATGTCTGTCTGATATAGCAAATTATGTGTAACAGTTTGTATATAGCGAACTTTTAATAAAAGGAAACTGTTATTATTATATTTCGGATGATTCTGTAGGGCGGCCACTAAAAGACTGAAAGATATGAAAAAGTCTTTACTTGTTCATTTTAAATTTTTTTCTTCTTTTTTTGCATGTTGTGAAAAAACCTTTGGAGATTAAAATGGTTACATATAATGTTCAGAAACGAGTAAAACTCATTGGAGTTTTCTGAATAGAAAAGCACATTAACTGTTGAAATCCAAAAGATGTTCTATAGCCTGTAAAAAAGGGAATTAAAAAGATTTATAATGAACAAGTTAAGACTTTTCAAACCTTTCAGTTTTTTAGTCACAAATAATTTGTCAAATCAATTCTTAAGTTTAATGCTTTATTTTAAACGAGTTTTCATGAAAATTCGCATCTGTTGATACTCAATAAACTTGCCCATTAATTTTAAAATAATTGAATATTAAAAGCGGACCTTTTGAATAAGACAAACTTACCTTTAGATTTCTAAAGACGTTTTGTATCAAATGTTTTCTTTATGTATCACTTAAACTTCTTAATTCTTTCGTGCTTTTATTGTGATTTACATAAAACACGAACTGCACTAATTTATTGAAGCTTCGCATACCAGTTCCAAGAAATAAAATATGGGCTTTATGCAAATTTCATTGATATAAAGATAAGCTCATACTGCATTATTTTAATCTAATAAACACAGCGTGACCCTGCCTATCAAACTACCTACACAATCAACAACACAAATCCAAACATAGAAACTATACACCCGAACAAAAACGTAAACGGAACAATATCAGACCATCGAACAATTTCAATCACATCGATACCCAACGACCTCTCATTAACAAAACACAAATCGACACCAAACAATCGCATATACGCCTCAAAAATGAAAATCGAAACGACCCATCTCCCGGATTCATACAAACCACCGACGACTTACATTGACCGTGGCCCAAGTACCTTAATATCGAGCTCGAAAATTTAATTGCGCGTGTATATTGCCCCGAAGGCTGTTAGGCTCCGGCCGCATTAGAAGAAAGGTCAAATGATAATTTCGCTCAGCACGGAATAGTTTACAGCCGGAAATTCCTCCAAACCCCCGAGTGTTCTGCGAGCTTTCAAGTGTTATTTCGTACGTGCCGCTGGAAAGTCCGCTCTGGCCTGAAAAGGTTAACGCGGCATAAGGTGGCCTTTTTTCGTGTCGTGGAACGAAAAGCGCTATTAGCGGGTCGTGCGATGGAAATTTTTATTAGATTCGCTGGGTTTTTTTGTGTGGAGGTGTTATTTTCGTTTTCGAAGAATTGTTGCGATTTAGTGTTGTAGGTTGTTTTTGTGTGGTGTGATCAGTGGCGGATTTGTATCGTTAGGGGCTTGAGGCGTTAAAAATTTTTGAAGGTGGATACATGAGTGTCGGATTTCAAAGTTACTTCTCATCGTTACACGTTTTTATTTAAATTGATAAAAGCTATCGCCGCAAGCGAAAGTTTCATATTTTATTATTAACATGATAACTTTTTTCATAATATAAAGAAAAAATGATTTTAGAAAATAAAATATGTTTTTTTTTGCACAAAAAAATACCTTTTTTCTTCAGAAAGTGGCTCAACTTTCATTATACGTCCTTTAGATTGGTATAAAAAAACTATAATAAGTAAATCAAAATTTATTTTTCGAATAATACTAGGCCCTCCAGAACCTTTCTAATCGATGAGTCTCCACAGCATATTGGTAAATCTGCAACTGAATATGATGATATTTATAAATGAAAAAATTTTTGAAACAACATAACGTACATCAGTCCATTTAATGTTTTTAAAAAAATCTCCAAACAAAAGTGATTATCTCAAAATCAATCTGCTTAAAAGTTGCGATGTTTTTAATTTTGGAAGATATTAGAAAGGTAATTAACATATACATATGTAATAGCCGTTACATATGTTATTAGTGTTAATCCTAATATCATCAATGATGCAAATGTCAGCACGATACACATCTGTTACCTAAACACCAACTAATCAATGACTATTGCATTTGATCCGTTTCGAATAATCTAACCCACATTCACACATACATACCTACACCTACAACACTACACCCAAATAACAAACAAAAACCCACCTACTTTCATCTTACACAAACTATCTAAACCAACAAGACATTTTCGATTAATTCATCAAAGCGTCTAGAATACAACCTTGTTGCGCTTCCCTAATGTTGTCTTAATTACTGTTTAACACTGAACAAATCGATCCGCCAAATTCACAAAGGTGGCTTTTAGTTTGTAACGCGCCACTGTAAACAACCTCCACGTTACATGTCTCGCGTGTAACGACTTCCTGGAAGCCCGTTCCCAAACGCTGATTAACTTCTTTTAAGGATGAACCCGAGGGTTGTTCGGTTTCGCCGGGGGATGAATGTAGGGGTGCGGGGAACAACGCAATTTACGTGTTTTGCACCGACACGCCCGAGAGCGCGGTTCACTTTCGATTCCAGCTCGCTTAATAATTTTGTTCGCGTTGAAATTTTAATTAAATTCATTTCGTGTCTGGGAGTGTTTCGTCGCCGGTTTCGGGTGTGCATTGTGTCGGGAAATCGTCTAACTTTTTATTAATTTGCGCGAAAGTGTTGTTTAATTCGCTTTTGATTTGCGTGGGGCGTGTGTGGTGTTTCTCTGCGCTTCAATTGTGATGTTTTGTTTGTTGATTGTGTTTTCTGGAAATTTTCTTTTATGTAAGATTAATTAATGATATAACAATATTTTTTATGAAATTTCGACGAATTTTAAAAATTATTGTTCAAACATAGATAAATGCAAATGTTTTGTCGTATTTCGAAACCAACCTGATGCGATTCAGATACCGCATTTTTTTTAACGGTTAACTCCTATTTTCAATATGATCTCTCTGATATTTGACGTGGTTCGGCATTAATTATAACCAGTAACATCTCATCAAATTCGCCCGAGACAATGGTTTATAAATTTATGAAAAATCCTCAGATCTGAATGTTGAAAACCAAAAATGAGTGATTCCAACTTTTAATTCATTTTGAATATACACATTATATGTATTTTAGTCACGTTATTATTTTTATAAAATTTATACTGTGAAAAATTCCATAAATTCACATTATTATTAGATATTTTAAAATTTTCTACGGGCTATTTATTGTTCAATAGCTAGGCCAAAACTTAACAGATACTGTAATTGAATATCCTCCTTATAATATAATATAATAGAATAGTTTGGATACAGATTTTATTCATTATTTTGGAAAAAGAAACAAAATATTGAACCATGGAAAAAATTTGATGAAACTTATGGATCGACTTAATATTTTCATTTGATTTATTGACAAATATGCAATAATATTTTTATCAAACATATTGGTTTCGATCACGGAAATTTATAGAAATATGAGCTGTCAATAAACGGATTCATATCATCAATCTGATATAATATTATATAAATATTAAAAAAAAATGTTATAATAATTTTCGAAATGATAACCTGAACACAAGTTAAAAGGCCAAGTAATTAAAATTCATCATAACTTTTGATACTATTACGTAAAGAAAACTTTAATTAAAATGTTTATGCGAAAACTTCCTTTCACGAATCTAATTAAAAATTATCCGAGGTCACCGAAAACGTCACAATTACAAACTCACCGAAAACAAGTTAATAAAACTCGAACAAACACCACAAAACCCCAATTAAAAATCCATTCCGATCCGATATGCACGCAACACCAAGCAATACGCAACAAACGCACCATCGACAACAAATTACATCCGACAAAACACACCATAAATTAATCTGCGGACACAAAACACCATCGAAAGGAACACGCTCGGTCCGAAACCCTCCCACGACCGTTCGAGAGCTTTCAGCCGTTCGAGAGCTTTTCGGCCGTTCGAGCGTAGGTTTTCTAATGCCCGACGAGACGTATAAATTGGACTGTGTGTTCTAGAAGTGCGGGGGCGTTTTAATTCGTTATGAACGTCACTTCGGGTGCTTTGAAGTCGTCGAAATTTCACTCAGAGCTTTATGAGAGATGTGCGCGTATGTGAAATTTGTATGTGCCATTTGAAGTATCGGAGAAACTTGGCTGTTTGAATAAATCCGATTTGGGAGGGAGTTGGTAGTTTGTGTATGATTTTGAGTGAGTATATTAATTGAGAAGATTATGATGTATGAGTATTGATGTTTGAGATGTATGAGTTTTGTTTTTAAATATGAATTAATAAATTTTATTTTTTTCTATATAAATTTTGCTATTATAGAAAAATAAACGATTTAAAAAACCAAATTTTACTTGAAAATATTTATATTTAAAAAATAATATTTTAAGCATTATATTACACGTACTATGTAATTTTAAATTCAAATGAGACATCATCCAAGTAAGATCCATTATGAAACATACATACTACAACAATGCTAATTTATTTAATGTATCCCGAATGGTTTTAGGACGAAATCTTTCACGAGGTTTATTTGAGTAACAATGTCGATAAGAAAAACTATTTTTTATAAATATCTTCATCAATTTCACAAACGACTTTTTTTTCTTGATAATTTATCAAATTTGTAATATGTTAATATTAGATTAGCATTAAAGCTTTGTTCGTACAAGGCTTTAATGCTAATCTAATATAGGGAGGCCAAATTTACCGTAATTTTCATTTACCAGTAATCCGGTATTTTTTTTTACTAATAAGTATTGTATAAAAACTTGGAAAAATCGGAAAAAATAACGAAAAATAAAAAAAAAACGTAGACCTGCACAACCCGACATTTCTTCAAAAAAAAAAAAAAAATTTACCAGTTAATTGCCGAACTATTATTTGGGTCATTTTCCGGTTAACAGGTAAACTGGTTGACCTTTCTAGTTCGTAAAAGTACAGCTTGAAACAGTACTGAAAAATCTGCCAACATTATTGATCCGAAGATACCTTAAAAATAATGTCAACATAAATTTTCATACAACATACTACATGTTATTTTAGAAATTATCATATAAAATTAGATTCACCCGTTTTCTCTAAAAACCTCATACTCTGCTCTCCTAGGTAGTCTAATACAGACAAAAGTCATATTATATCAAAATTAATAAATAATACATCACACCTACTAAATTTCTATCACATTCACATCATATACTCGTATGTTATATTACAATACGTGACCCACAGATACATCTGACACTCCGCACGAGTACAAAAGTTATTTTTCCGCATCTGCGATTCCTAAAACGTCCCCTCGCATTCGCAAATGTGAAATACATAGTTTTGAGGGCGTTTGTGAGCGGATCGAGCAGATTTTAAAGTGATTTTGCAGACATAGAGAGGATCGTTTGAATCGTGTAAAACGACACCGTTCGCTCCGGAGAAGTTGTTACTGCGATTGTGAGAGATCGGTGGAACATTTGAATCGGTAGAACGAGAATTCTCGCCGAATCTATCGTATATATTATTCGTTTGAGGTTTCAGCGTTGGAAGGTTAATATTTCATTGTTGAGAGTGTGTGTGGAATTTATTCGTAATCGAATGATATTATGTAATATATTATGATAGTGTTTTAGGTGAAAGATGTACTTTTTTTTTTGCTTAGGGCAATATTTAACCTAAATCCGGCCCTGCTTACAATAAATAATAAAAATTATATTATACTTCCTATACCTAAATGGGTGCGATTTAACTGTGCATTTAAAAATATAAAATTATGGATTGTACCTTAAAACGAATTCCTTATGCATTAGAATAATATACAGTGTGCATTATTTCTGGTGCTTTAAAAAATATTGTATTAAGCATCAGTTTATTTGTCAGTGTGCAATGAAAATTTGTTTTTTGATTATAAAGTGAGCATTAAAAAATATAAAATGAACAATAAAAAAAATAGGTTTAAACATTGAAATGATTGAAAAGTAAAAACGTTGACAGAGTAAAGTTTTCCTCCGTAGACGATACAATACAATTGTTAACGTTTTCTTTTGTTAAAATTTTAATCAAATTTTAAAAATTCGGTCAATTATTTATTCTATTATGAAAGTTAAGAATAGTGGTATTTCGCCCTATTCGCTTTTACGACGTTGCCAATCCTTTATTTACATATATTCATTCTATTGCAAATTTTATTCGTTTTAAAGTACAGATATTTTTCCAATGATCAAATCAATTTTTAAATTCACCCATTTCAATGCTCGTGCAAAATGCACACATTATTCTTATTAAATTCTCAGAATAAATGCACATTTATTTTATAAAATCCATATTTAAATTGAAATTAATATAACAAATTTAATGACAATTCTTCTTGTTCCAGAATAAAAAAGAACTTCATGTTGTCAATGGCGATGGGTCTGAGCTGGGTCCTCGAAATAATATCATGGATACTAGGAGGCTCAGACTGGAGCTGGATAGCCTTCGATTTGTTCAACGCCAGCCAAGGCATAGTCATATTCTACATATACGTGTGGAAGAACCCTACGGAGATCCACAGATTCCTGCTGATACAGGTGAGTGCCGATTTCCCGATTCCGGATCGTACAATTTCGTCCTGACCCCTTTCGGAAGTACCTAGTGCCTTATAGGGATGTGCTCTAAAACGGGTGGGTATCGGAGGAGGGTTGGCGACACGGAATGGGCGTGCACCCAAATTAATAAACTTTGACCCGCGGATTCGGTCTCGGACAACTTTATACGAGGAAGGGAAGGTAGTTTTGATGTTGGAAGGTACGTGAGCCACCAGCAAAATGCAGAGTGTTCTAAAAATCGTTTATATTAATAAAAAAATTGATTCGTTTTTAAAATATTTAGCATTTCATTTAACCTTCCTCGTATGGAGTATAAAAAAATATGCGTTCGTCATATGTGCAGTATATCAGATACCTCATTATTTTTCTATGTGAAATATGAGTGAAATACAATTTTTTGAACTTCGAAGGCTTCAATCAACTACTTTCAATGATTGTATATATCTCAAAAAATTACAGTATGTTCTATATCTTTTGATTAAAGATTACTTAAATTACGGGTTGAATAGTTCAAGTAATGAACATAGGGTATTTTTCATACCCCTCTCAGCCCGGGGAAGGTTAAAAACATATTCAATTAATTATTAAAAATTAAAATATAATCAAAACCGAAAATTTAATCTATCTACTATGAAATAATTAAACATTTTCATCAATAATTATATCCGATAACGAAAAAAATGATTAATAGGATCATTTACTTAAAATCACATAACACGAACAACATAAATAACAATAAAACAAACTTCCAGAACATACTGTATAATATAATCGAGTCCTGCGTGACTCGGCTTCGAGGTTATCTATCATCGCGGATCGTGTGTGTAAAACCTCTTTTACCAACCCTAAAACCCGTTAGTTTTCCTCGGCGGTACACTGAAAAAAATATATATTCATAGTTTTTTTTTATGTACGTTCCTTCCCGGGTCTAGATCACATCGCCGTATGGGGGTTGATGGCGTGCAGGGTATTTCGAATGTTTTCCCTTTTTTTTGCCTTTAGTCAAATTGAGATCGAGCGGCCGTTTAAATGGTTTATTGTTGCGTAATTGCGTTTTATTATATGTGATATTTTTTTAATATTGTAAAAATGTTTTTTGATTGAAAAAAATGCGGTTGTGTTTCGGGTAAATGGGCGCTTATTATTGTAATCGCGTGTATTTGTCATTTTGTAAATTTTCTCGCGGACTGAAAGCTTTGTTAAATTCTTAGTTATTTTCGGAATAAATATAGTTTTCATATCAATTTTTGAATTTAGATGTAATATTTGAAATTTTTAAACACTGTATTTATGTGTTTAGTTTTTTCAACGAAATAAATACTTTATTTACGTTTACGCTTCACTACATTTTGTTTTCGTTTATATACGATAAACAAAACTCCAGTGAACATTTCTGTTTATCTGAGATGGCCTCGTTTTACATCTATTACGCGTATTACGTTTCTCCTTGTTAACTAATTTACTCATTACATTGCTTAGTGTCCTTTCAGATAGGCAATCCCTCGTTTCTTACTTTTTTCAAACAATATATATTTTTATAAATAAAAACAACCCGTTTTAATTTTTTTCTAATTGTTTCAGTTTCCATGGCTCGGCTGCATCATACCGAACATCGACAGCGTGTCCAGAACGGATGTGTGAAACTTCATCGTCACAAAAACCCATTCCGCATTTCATGTAACCAAAACATTGCTGTGAATAGTTTTAAATAATAATAAAATTTGTATAGTAATTATGTTTTTCGCGCTTCAAACTGAATTAGCGCCGAATTTCATATTCGATAGCGCTTTTTCCGTGTTTTGTGAACATTCCAGTGCTTTCGGTGCGGAATTGAAACTTATTTAGGAAACGTTCTGAGAACCTGTGATACAGATGGGTAAAAGAAGGCTTTGATGTAATCACGAAACGCGCGAAAGAATATAATAATTCCGTTTGTTTCGTGTTTATCGCAAGGCGCACATATTGATGTTATTTATTTTATAATCATCGTCATGTTATTTAAATGTATTCTTAAATTTAAAAAAACGATAGAATTTGAATTTCTCGATGACCAAAGTTAAATTTTCCTTTATTTATTTTTTAGTGTGTGTAAATTTTCATGATGCTGTAATGTGTGTGTTTTATGGTACATTCGTAATGCGAAATTGCGTACTTATCATTTGCATAAGTATTTTTAATATATTCATGCATACAAAACGTTGAAATTTTGGCCTCTCTCCGTCCGCTACTGTTATGACAAATAAATAAAACACTAATTTGCCCGTTTCGTAAATTTTCGCGAAATCCACAATTAAACGTTGCACAAAAACAAACAATACGTATGTATTATTTGCGTATCAACAGTTCGCCCGTAACCTTAACCCTTATAAATAACGATATCGTATATTTTTATATGGCTTCTGTGTGTACTTATCGCATTTTTTACGCTGTACTTAAATGGCTTTTTCAAATCGAATTAGAATTCGAACGCTAATTGTACGAGAATTTCGAAGGTCTGTTCAAAATATGTTCTAACTTTATAAACATTCATTTGCACTTGTCTTCTTTTTATTTACGTAATTTAGTTCATAATATTTCAACGTGCATTTTTGAATAATATTTTTCTGTAAATGAATTGTAGTTCAATTTGAAAGTAAAGAATATAATATTTTGTATTCTATTATAAGAACAAAAATTATTCTTAATTATTATTTTTTTATAAAAGATTCAGTTATCATAATCATGTGAATTTTTTCTTCTACGTTTTGTTTTAATTTCATTATTTTTCTAAGAAAAAATATATTTTGATGTTAAAACGAATATTGACATATGCGAAGAAATATTTTCAATAGACATTCCATCTGAAAAAAATGTAGACACATAAAAAAAAAACAATTTGTTTCACCTGATATATATTCGAACCTTCACCTTTATATCGGACTCGACTCATCGGCCATTTTTTCCGGGACAAAATCAAACTTTCCCTTACGAAAGAAAAATCCCGAATCGGAAAATCTGCTCGTGAAGGAGGGATAACGTCGCGCCCTAATTTAATATACAACCCGCATAATTTTGTTTTTAAACATTAGGCGACTTTTCGGCTACGTCCGTTTCAGCGGCCGCCTTTGAACGTGAAAAAATAAAAATGCCTCTGAAAAACACGTCCGTTTCACCGGCACGTACTCCTCGCTGTGTCTTATTATAATGCGAGTGCTTGTTTCGTGTCTGTTCTCGTTTAAGTAAATGTATGTCGTCTGATTATTCAATGATCATTCTTAAAATGTTGAATTTTTCAATGATTTAAAACGTCTTTTCGTTTATATTATATGTTGAATGATCAATCTTTTGTTATATTGTTTAAAAACATCAATCGTTAAAAAAATTAAAAATCAAATTGTTTCCGTGTAAATAAATGCAATTCTATTATTTTCTTATTTTCCATACATTACGTTGTTTTATGAAAATCACACGATATAAATCTTAATTGAAAACAGATTGAGAATCACACAATTAAGCTTGTATACAATACATCTTGCAGTACATACAAATGCATTATACTCATCTAAGTTCACTCAATTAAATAAATCAGATATACTCTTACTAATCAGTATTAAATTTGTAAATTACATGACTATGACATGATAATATCTTATTTGAAAAAAATATTAAGAATCACAATTAAAACTAAATCGTTTGACAAACATGTTACTAGTATAATCTAATTCTAAACACATCAAACAAATCATTCATATTCTCTTATGATTGTGTTATATTATCTTTGCAATATTTCAATATTATTAAAAAATATTGAGAATCATACCCAGCTTAACTTGTATGTATTCTAAATCTAATACATCAAGTGCATCTAAATAATTCTCTTACGTACCTAATAACACTAATCAATTTTCAATACAGTGGAAAACGTTAACTAAACTGCTTTTGTCTGAATTTTTTGTATTATACATCATATTATATTTTCAGAACTGCAGTATTACTTCTTAACTAATTTTCACGTTAAATATTTTCGTGTTAAACAATTTCCACTGTGTTTATATTACAGCATAACACAAACCTTCATTGAAAACGTACATACTAAATCCATAATTCACTTAACGCATCCGCTAATTCTCTTCTTATTATCCATCATATATCTTCCTCACGATATAAGCCTTAATTAATAAAATATTGAGAATCACAGCATCGTCCCAATTAAGCCCGTATTACAATTTGAGCGTGTTGCGGTCGCATACATATGCACTAGGCGCATCAAATATGCACTCGATTAACATGTCGGACACGTCGCGTGCATGTCGTTAAATGTGCATCTAATTTGTGCGTGTAACGACTCATCACCAATTCATACAAAAGTCATGTAATTTGCATGCGGATTTGCGAAAACTGTGTTCGGATGTATGGAAAATTGTTTGGTGAAATTTGAATTTGTTCTTCGGTAGTTTTTTTGAATGTGTAAAAGTTGTGTTGGTAGCTTTCGAGAGGGTGTTTCGTTTTCGGAAAATTCATGATTCGTATCTAGTCTGTAGAACTAGTCAAAAATTTTTGTTTTGTAATCTTAAAAATCTAAATTAGAACATTGGGAAAAAAGTTGTGGATTTAATGAAAATGCAGTCGCAGAACTCGAGATATTGTATTTTAAAATTACGTTTATCCAAATCCCCTTTTCGTTGCTTTCGTTAAATTTCAGATAATTCAACCCCTTTAAATTAAATCGACTAAAATGGCCAGAGGAAACTCACCCCCTACGTACTGTTGGAAATTCATCGAAAGTTTAATGTAACGACCTAAACTTATATACGATTTTTATGTGCTTTTAGTGTAAGTTACTTAAATATTATTTATATTCCTACATATATATTATATAAACTGTAATGATGTTTGCTTTCTAATGTATGAATGAATTTAATGGTTATTGTTTCCAAATGAACTATGTACTGTAGAATAAAATTTGTATGTACATACATAGATGTAGAAAATGAATGTATAAGGTTCTAGATATAAGTCTTAAATACATATATAGTTTTTATACTCGAAATACATCTTATATATTTATGTAAATGTACCATATTAAAAAAACCTGCTTGACGAAAATAGTCTTGTAGCTTTCATGTGTTTCATATGTATATTTTTATCAATGTTGATTTTGTTTGTCACTTTTGTAAAGATTCAAATCCTTTATGTTAAAATATTGTTGAAGTTATCGTTTCCCTTGATTTTTTTCCAAATAAAACCCATTTATTGATAAATGTTGTTTCATTTCAGTACATTTTCAGAAAATATCGAATACGCCATGAAAAAACTAGTTGACATTTCGCGTGAGAGGATTCGATATATTAGCCCGAAGAAAAATGCACGACGTTCGAACGAACGCTTAACTTTATGGCTGATAGTAATAATATTCCACAGAAGTGAAGCAAAAGAAATGTTTCGCGGAAAATTGTCGGAAATTTTTCCTAATGTTCTCCCTACGCTCCCAGAGGAACGTGTGAGATGTGCCGTTTCGCAGCCGCGACGGGAAAATATTATTTTTGGCACAAATATGCCTTACATTTTTTTCTGAAAGCATTTTCGTAGACGAACATATATTCCCATATGCAAAAATATACAATAATATTCAATAAATTATTTACAACGTCACTATATAAGTGTTTATTCACTATAATATATAATTCACACACATTTTTTATCAAGGTTCAAAAAAATTTAATTTAACACTGAAACCATCCTTGCAAAATAATTTCAAACAAACAACACGCAATTTAATCCATATAAAATGTTAATACATAATTAAACAATATTACAAAAGTGAAAATCAGCACCGAAAATAACGTATTAAATTCCAAAACACGTCCCCATTGTTACAGAGTTAAATAAAGAACCTCACTATTTATACGTGCGATTAATGACCGGACACTTTTCAGACAATCTTTTGTTTCGTTCCCGTCAAAAAAAGCGCGCGTGGAACATATTTTATATATAAAATTTAACGCCACCAGAAAGCTGACCGTACGCAAACCACATTTTTCACTTTTACGAGAGAAAAATTGTTTACGAGCCCGTTGTTTAACCCCCCCCGAAACACATTGCCGGGATAATATCGCGCCAATTTAACGAAAATAACAAAAGGCAACCGCGTTTCGAAAAGCGACCGCGTTTTTCGCGCCAGTTTTTTTTTTGTTTCGGAAAATAACCGACAGACAACGCGTGATGAAGGTCCCGTTATTCATCATGCGCGGATCTCGTTAATCAAAGATGAGTCTGCGGTTTTTTTCGATATTTTCATATTTGAGGTGTTTCGGATCGAAAGTCGCTATTTTAGTAATGAGAAATCATTTTTTTTTTGTATGTAAGTTTATTTTTGTTTAGTTTTTACGATATGTGAAGAAATATTAAATATCTTTTAGAATAACGTATGTGTGAAAGCAGTAACATTTTATGACTCATTTGTTGCAGCTGTGATTTTATTATTGCAAAGAAAAAATATGTTTTTTTTTTATGTAACCCAACGATTAAAAATATATTTTTTTTAAACTAGAAAAGTATGAAATTGATAGAAAATTTTAAATATGTTTTATGTATGTGTTTCGAACTAAATTATAATTTAGCTTTTCCTTATTTTCTTATAAGATACAGATTTTATGCTTCAAATTCCACCACCAGAAAGTATGGTGAATTAGACTTATGCGTACAGTAATCAATTCAAATATCTATAATGCTTTTGGATGGTTGAATTTGATGTTTAGAACGTGAATTTAAAGTATATGTAAATAGTTGATTTTGAAGCGTAAACTCTATACCAATGAACGATTTAGTTTTTATCAAACACACTATTTCCCACTGATTACCAAAATTAATCCAGATTCAATCTCTGGTCAGTAAAAAATGTATACAAATGCTTAACAAATTATAGTTTTTATAAATAAACTACGTTGTCCTTTTCTTTAAAAAAAATAAAGAAACTGAAAGATATTATGAATCGTATTTCTATAAATATAAAAAAAAATTCATATTTAGATAATATTTAATTGTATTTAAACATTTTTCAACAACCCTTTAAATTTCGATATATTATATTAAACTGACAAATATAATGAGATCGTATTCCTCTACTAAACATAATAAAAATTACATATGATTATAATTGTATTTAAACCATTTTCAAAATCCCCTAAAATTTCGATCTAATCGATAGCGAATTTCGAACCTACAACCCTTTCATATATTTTCCAGCGTTTTTATCCGTTTTTGACATGCAGCAGGACTCAACTTGGGCATAATTGATATCGAGCACCGCCTAGCTGAATTTAGTGAGGGTTAATTAAAGGTGAGCGACAAAAGACGCTTGTCGACGTTGGAAATATGACGCCTGTCATTAACAAATGAGCTGCTATCGATCCTCTTTTTCAGGGGAAAAACGAAGTCGAGGGTGCCCCGTGGAACAATGGGGCTGTCGCCAGGTAATTGTCCGTTTAAAATAATCTCGAAAATTATGGCGAAAAGTCTGGCGTGGAAAACGCTGGCCGAACGCTTCAGTTTGTTTGTTTTCGGATTTTCGAGTCCAATTATCCGTATCTGCTATGAAAATGTGAAAATAAGAAAATTCAGATGTTTGTATCTATATTTCTTTGTATTATGAATTTTAACGAATACACAATGTTGCAAATGTACAGAATGATACAATGAAACGGTGACAATTAATGAACTGTTCAAGAAAGTTAAATTTTTGGAATCTTACCATCGTTTGGACATAATATATTAAACAAAATTAAAAATATAATAGAATTATAAAAATATTTCACAATAAAACGAATCAAATATTTTTTCTACTTTCCATATCCTATATATTCATCTGATACGCTAAAACTACTATCAATCGCAAATTATCCTAATCTGAAAAATCTTATTTGACGCACTTGCGAAAATCAAACGACACCGTTATCAGAAAGTTCGACATGACGAAACTTACCTAGTTTATAATTAACGAGTTCACTACAGTGTATGAAATTCGCTCATCAATCACGCTAATCGCGAACCGAACATATTTCGTATCAAATTGCATGTCGGACACCCATAACCTCAAGCTAAACTTTGATATATACACGCCTGAAATATTACATGACTTTCAGATTAGGCTACGGTGAAGACTGAAAAAATTAACAGCTCGTAGAGTCCGCATGTAAATTAAGAGGGGTTGTCTCTGGAAGTGAGCGGAAGACTGCGAATCAACTGAAACTTGTTGAAAGTCTGGCGAGATTGGTTCATTTTAACTTTTGCACGTTTCGTACATTCGGAATCGCTAGCCGAGCTTTTTAAAATGCGCAATTATAAAACGGATAGTTTGCATCCATTTATTAGAAAATTTCTTGAAAAAAATGTATATATAATTTATATTATCGCTTAAATAAATATGTTGAATTTGAAATTTATACCCACTAAACTTTCGACCCATTTATTTCGATCGCCGATAGCACGAATATGTATATTATATGGATAAAAATTAAAATATAATGATCAAACAGCGGATCTAATCGCACGAATCAAAAACAGAGGATGTATGCGGTTTTTTCCCGGTTTTGCAAGTGGGAAAACGCACAAAGGGCATTTAGCATTTAACCCTTTGAGCGCCCGGATTGTTTACGGGCGGTCGTATGCGCCCACCCATAAGGTGCGGGCATTATCGCCCGACGAGATATCGGGCCAATGTGTGAACTAACCGTATATGTTGTAATATACTGTGTTTTATATGTGGGGTGTAGATTCGAAATTTTCTATTTTTCTCTTTAGCTTGAAATGGGGTGTGTTTTTGTTGGTTGTGATTCTTTGAGTGCATTCAATTGAAGAGACGTTTATCTGGCGTATAAACAAGAAATAGATTTATGTGGATTCGAATTCTAACATTAAGTATTTTTAGTTTGAAAAACAATATGTTTATTAATTGAATTTATTCCATAAATTCATCAAAAGATTCTTAGCATTTTATACGAACAAAATGGTTATTGAGAAGTGAAATTAACACATATTTTTTAATTTTTTTCCAAAATTTAAAAATTTATATTTTCAAATGTACATTGGAAAAAACTTAACATGAAACTGAAAAGACTGAAATATTTTATTCGTTAAAAGAATTTTGTGTTAAACGTCGTAGTATACATAGATACATAGTGTTACAAAGGTCTCCTAATTTCATTTCAAACTAAACATACCATAATTCAAAGTATCGTAGATTTTTAAGAAAAATTATGATACTTCGAACTAACAATAAGATATGTTTGGTTTAAAATGTTCCAAATAACTTAACCAGCTATCACTTCTTTAAGACTTTAAGAGACCTTTGTAACACCTTTATCACTATACTGCAACTTTGAAAAAATACCATTGTATTTTGTCAAAACCGCAGTACTATTTCTGTTTAACAGATTTTTCACGTTAAGCATTATCATCTTGAACAATTTCCACTACAATTCATTTACATCATAACAATTTCAATGCACAACACAGCAAATATTATTAAAAAAACATTCCAAACACAACTAATAACCAAACACCCTCAAATTCACCCCAATCCGAAATCCCACACATTTAACATTCACAATAAAATCCAAAAACAAATTTCCATAGATACGATCCGCAAATAAATCCCCATAGACACAAAATATAAATTTCCCTCCCACACTTCTCTCGCATACGAAACGACATGATACGCTACAACATGGCATAACCGAATCAATTTCGACAATGGACCCGGAAAGGATGTTCGGGCCGGCAGCAAAATGGCGCTCCTCAGGGTTATTAAAATGGTCGACGTCTCTGAGGAGCGTCTCCTTTATGAGGCTCTGAGGATCCTGCGGGAAGTATTAGCAGTTATTCCTATGGCTGGCGAAAGTGCTCGATGATTCTATGGTGGAAGAATTTCTTGTGTGCAATATGAGTTTTCGTTATTTATTTTGTCTATGGTGGGTATTGGAAAGTGAAAATGTATGATTGTATTGTACTCACTATTAGGTTTCATCCTAATTTTTTTTTTAAATATGAGAATTTTCAATTTTTTTCAAATAAATGAATAAAAAAATCGTACAGTTTTTTTACTACAAATTAGACCCAACAAAAATTAAAAAATAATCAATCGAGTCTTTGGTAATGATAAATCTTCTATTATATTATATAAAATTCCATACTATTCTTTTTATTATCGAAAAAAATAATATCGCAGTGCTTTTCTCAAAATTGAGTTTATACTCTTACGGAATTACACGACTACTATTACAGAATTAGCCAAAGTATCGCGGAATTAGACATCTCAGATTCGATCATTTGAGATTTCACACAAAATTGGTAATGTATGATATTACAACATCTAAATAAGCTTTTTTGAATTATATCACAATACAATACAAGATAATGACAAATAAGCGCTTAATATCATGGAATTAGACAAGTTTGCCTTATATTTCATAAATTACAACAAATAAACTTATACTTTTATTTTTTTATAAAATTTTGATTTATAAAATGTCTAATTTGAATTTTAAACGATTGAATTTTAAGTTCAAAAGGCTGACTATTAATAAAAAAGATTGAATTCAAAGTATAAAAAAAATATTATTCTCCTACAAAAATCTCTTCCACGAAAAACCCATACAAACGCCACATCTAATTTATTTAAAACACCCAAAACAACAATTCATCACAAAATACGACTTCACCGAACACGAAAATCTACACACTAAATCCCGACATCTATATATTCCCGAAAACCATACTTTCCCTCCCACACATACCTACAATTTTTTTATATGATTATTTTGGCGTCGGGCGACCATAATTTAGGCGCGCGCGTATACGCGCAGAATTTGCATCCCAAATGGGATTGTCAACCGTTCATCTGAAATAATATACGTTTATGTATGCGATGCGGTGCTGGTGCATTTTCAGCGGCCTGCACATAAATAATACATGTGCTCTGCGACAATGGCTTCTATGGTGCGTCGCTATGGCGGTGTTGTGTCCGCCATGGCCTCGGGGCCAAAGCTGGATAAAAATTGGAGGATGGGGAATTGAGTAGTGGACATTCATATTGTGGTTCTGGAACTGTGTTGTTTTTGGTATTAAATGGTGATTGTATTGATTGAAATTTGTGATTTGTTTTTTTTATGGTGATTATCGGGTGTTTTTTATGTGAGTTCATTGTATGTATTGTGTGTGTTTAAATGTTGAGATTTTCTTCAAAGAACGTTTAATAATCGTCATTTATGTCTTTTTCGTCTTTGCCGGTTTTTCATTTAAAAATTTTATCGCTGAGAAGATTAATGCTGAAATAATTCTTTATAGTTTTGAACTAATGGTGCATGGTTGAATCTAAAGTAATGCAGCTTTTAATTTTCAAATTCAACCTTTTAAATATCAAATTAAACCTTTTGCAAAGCAAAATCAAACATCGTAAACTTATTTTATTTACTTTTTCTTATGATTGTATAAAAAATATTTTTTAAAAAATCTTTAGGTACATATCCATAGTATCTATTTTCAGATCGATTTCAAATATATGTATAATTATGTATGTAAAAATCTCCAGTTGAGATTATCAAAATCAAATTGAAAAATACATTAATTATTATGACAACGGTAATAATTTCTGGTAGTTGAATTTAATTTATAAAAGTTTTAATTTGAAGAATAAAATTGATGTGAAAAAGATTGAATTGGATTTGTATCAAGTTTAATTTGAAGTTTAAAAGCTTTAGATACTAGTGCATTCAATAAAATGAAACTATTGACATTCATTGTAATATGACTTTTTGAGTAAATAACTTTTCATATAAATTCGAGAAATTCCTAGTCAAAAAATATATTTTTTCACACCATATTTCCCTTTTTTATTAAAAAAAAAATTATATATAGGTATATTATGGAAAAAAATGTTAGACACAGCTCTGAAGTCTTAACTAAGGTACAACAGTTTTGTGACTTCTATTTTTGATTTTTTTTTTCGTCAGAAGTGTGGTTTTTTTATCCGCGGGGAAAGTAGGTACTCAAACGAAAAAAGTTTCGATAACTTTTCGACCGAACGTGAAAAGCTCGAGTCGAGTGGCGGTCTCAAAGTGGTCCCGCTGCTTTTCGTAACTTTTATATGTGAATGATTTTTTTATTGATGTACTTTTATACACGTGGATGTTCGTAAAACTTCGAATTTCCAAAAAAAGATTTTCAATAAATGAATCAGCGCCCTATAATAAATTTTGCAATTATATTTTAACTTTAACGTTCAAACAACCGTTAATAATCTTCCATCAAGATATTACATCACCGTATTTATCCAGCTTCAATTTAACCAGAGTTTAATTAGCGACTACAACTTAACCGGAGCGCTCACTTCGACGACTTTTTCGCATACCTACAAAACTCCCAAGTTAAATAGACTTGCGAACCGCGGAAGCACTACAAGTGTACCAACACCACCGAACGACCGTCATATATGTAAAATTTGCACACACACACGTGCCATATCGTTGCATCTCGCGGTGCATATGTACCACTTTCGCGGGGGTAACTTTACTAATATCCCGGTCGGATATACCGGAGACGAGTCCGCTTTTCGGCCAAGTTTTCAGCGAAGTTCTGAAAATGTATTTTATGTTTTGTGTGTGTATGTGTGTGTGGGTGTATTTTTGAATCGAGTGGGACAAAGTGCGATTTTCTTGGAAAATCTTCAGATGTGTGTTGGTTGTTTGAAGCGTTTCGCGTTTTAGTAGTTTGATTGAAGTTGTTGATTTTTCCGTGTTATAATATGAATAACCGGATAATTTGTATTTTTTATTATAATTTTTCTTAATGTTCATTTAAAGGCGTGGATTTTTAATGTGTCATTAGTATTTTTTTCATCGTAAAAGTGATAAGAAGAAGGTAACTTTGAACGAATTTGAGTTCTAAAAACCATTCTTTTTAAATGGTCTCATATAACATATAATATATATTATAATAACTGCATCACTTTATTGATTGATGAGAATTGATAATTCGTATCAGTATGTATAAATATATTCAATAAATTTTATATGAAAAATATAATATAATATTTATGTATTTATAGATTGCCGAGATTTTTTTCATGTGCAAACATTTTTCTTCTCCTTTAATATTTTCCCACTCTCTTTAGAAAAAATATTTATATTTCAATTCAATTTAATAAAATATATATTTTTTGAAATTGTATATCAAGCACTCAGTTTTAATGAAATAAAAAAAATTGAAAAGCGCACACACCCATTTAACTTCAACCAAATTTTTTCAACTCCCATCATTCGAGAACAAAGAAATTGCAATCTTTATTGCAGCGCACATAAAACGTTAAGAAGCCAAAATTTCAGCATCTGAAATACTCAGCTCAAATAATTCGTAGCCTTTATACATTTTAAATGCATTGTCAGTTTTACGGCGCAGAAAATTTCACGACTTTTATTTTAATTTAGGAAGCATCATTGCGTCTGCGAAAAGCGCAGACTGCAATAAAACCGAATTCATATTTACGATATTTTTAAAGGAGCCATGTTGGGAGAGGAGCAGCTTTCCTATTATCGCACTGCTTGTGATACGAAAGGATGGGGCGCATTTTCGAGGAAATTTAACACACTGCAAAGTGCGTTTTTGTAATGCTCGCAAAAGTGTTCATTATTCATATGCGCTCCGGTGACCGTGCCAACGGCCACGTGTGGTATATGCTAGGGTGACCGTTCTATTAAAAAATTTTGTGGAACGGACAGTATTTTTGTAGATGATTTTTATGATTATGCGAAGTTGATGAGTGAGAAAGAAAGGCTATGAAGTATTAACTCTGGAGTTAATTTTTTGTTAATATTAAAATAAACTCATCCTGATATGATTAATTATTGGAGTAATCATGAATAATCATATGAGTAATCATATAAGTAATTATTATATTTGATAATCATTGAATACTTTAAACTTCTTTTAAAATCATTTTTTTAATGCCGTTTCATTTTCACATCATACACGTTACTACAAAATAAATCTTTTTAGGAAATTTCTTTAAATCTTCTAATTGGAAAAAGTAACTCTCAATAAGTAAAATATAATAACAAAACTATTTTTCAATTTTATATAATACATGTTGATTCTATCGATCAATCGAATTCATATTCTTCATAATCAAATACAACCTATGTTATGTTACATATAATATAATACATCGATTACAAAACAAAACTCAAAGAGTTGAATAATATTATATAATTAATCTTATAATGACATAAATTCACTAGGGATATCATTACCAGTAAATGACCCAAATAACAGTTCGGTAATTTACCGGTAATTAGTAAAAAATTACCAGTAAATGAAAATTATAGTAAATCTGACATCCCTAGCATTCACAATCATTCACTAACAAATTTAACTAATACAACCGAAATAATTACACATAAATAATTTTTAACAATCCCAAATCATAAAACCAACGATTCCAAACATTCCCTCAATCACACAATTTATATGCTCACCCTAACGAGGGGGTGTGACCATAAAGCAGACGTCCAGCTAACGTTGGCGCCAACGTCTGGCGTCTGACCGCCCCCATGCACTCGTTCTAGTACCAAAACTTTGGACCGGCTTGTGTCGAATGTTCCAGAAACACAAACACTCCTAGGGGATGACCATGTGATGCCTGCGAATGACACTCTCGACCCATTTGAGCCTGATGGGATGTCGATTCGGATGCAGATGATTAGTCGTTGTGATTTGGGGACGTTTGTAGTGTTGGGGGTTGATTTTTCTATTGTAGTCAATATATGTGTGAGTGTAATAAAATTTTATTGTATTTACGAAGAGTATGTCGGTTGGATTAAATTTTTGATGGGAATGATATATCATTTTTTTTTATAATGAATGTATCGGTTTTTTTTCTAAAAATTGTGGTGGTCCTAAAAGGAAACAGTAGGATCGTGCTAGGAAAGTCTGAGAAGAACGAACGCTGTCGAATCTTGTTGTTTATAAACGTGTTCCACTTCAGTGACCAAAAGTATCGTTCGGCTACTTTTAAATTTATGTGACCGAGCGATGTCAAATTTTCGAAAAAAGGAAATCCACAGATTTATATACTTTGACGTTCGGCTCTCTATTATTTATACCCGTTTGTATATTAGAAATATGATAACTGACAATGTCCCGAACTTGCTACCCGGTTCAGACATAAATCACAAGTATTCCCGGCTAAACAATTTTCAGTAGTTGCGACAAGAATGCGTTCGTTACTGAACAATCTGAGTCTTGTTTTACGTGTCTGCGTTCTTCATAGGAAAGTTTATTAAATTTTTCATAAACCCTCCTTATAAAGAAACAATAAAGAAAAGCATAAAGTCTAGCCGTTTGTGGAAATGCATAGCTTTTATGGATCGTATCCTGTTTCAAGATGCCACTCATTTCATGTTGAATTGAAAAAAAAAGTGATCTGTTTAATATTAATTCATCGCGAAAGCACTTAACATCGTGACATAACTGTCTGGCGTTTTCAATTTATTTTCAAGCGTGAATTGATTATATTTCGCAAATATTGTACATGGTTTTATAAATTGTAGCAGGCAACAAGCTTCGTACCAATGTTCGTTTTTTTTTTCATCTTTTTGATTAATCCACCAAAATCCCTCGAGTAACCCGACGATGAAACTCAAAGAGAAAGTATATACCGATATCGCAAGAAAAGCTAACGAGAAAATTTTAATACAATCTGTAATAAGATCTTGAAAATCTGACTCTGAATTCCATGGAGGTTTAAAACATGCATTAAAAATGTAATATTTTGTGTTTGAACGTTGACGTCGAATCACCAGACCGTAACTGAATTTAGAAGAGACAAATAACATTTCTCAAAACATACTTATAAATATATAAACTATTATATTTTCTTCAAAGATGCTATTTTCGTTTATGGCAACTTAATTGGAAACATTATTCTCAGAATAAAATTTCTATCCAATTAAAAAAAATAATATAAATGTTATATCAAAAACTAAATACTTTTTTAAATAAAGGTTAAATTATGATCTGAGCCATTTTTAGTATTAAAAAAATTTATATTCATAACATAATATATAATATACCTATTTACTTTCATAAACGAACGAAACACGTGATGAATGAAAAATAGATTTCAATTTGCTGTCACAGATAAAATCAAATAATTGCACCACTAACTAATCATGCAACCCACAACAGAAACACCTCTTCACCCACAATATACATATATAAAAAAAATTCTAAAGAAAATCGCACACGGCCAAAATTAAAAAGTGCCACTCACGCGAATCTCTCACGCGCAATTTAACCGTGACACTGCCGCTTTTCCAGCACCGTTTTCAGGCTGCGACGAAACGGCGAAATTGATTTTTGATTTTAGACGTCATGGGGTAACCATACGTAATTTGGGCCATTGGACTGGAACGAGGCGAAGCCTGATAAGGCATAAAATTCGGCGAGCATTTTCTGCTCGATGCGCCGGGCCAATTTTAAGCGCCAGTGCTCTACAACACTCGTAAACTTTCTCCACTTTGCTCGTATCGATGTGGATGATCTTCGATTTTACACTTCATGTGTGTTCAATTAACAATTTCAGACGATAGTTCGATATTGGTTTTCGAGTCTAGAATTATTCAGATGGCGTTTCGTTTAATGAAATTCGGTTCGGTTTCGATTTTTATTCGGGCGGCGTTCGAAATTTGCATTTGTTATTCGAACTTTTTTCGTATTGATAATTCGGGTGATTACTGTTGATAGTGTAAATTTGAATATCGACGTCGGCGATTCCAATTAATTGGCGGTTGAAACAATTACATCGGCGTGTTCTCATATTTTATTGCGACAAAAGCGCGAAGCGAAATTAATTGCTGGAGACTTTTCGCAGGGTATTTGCATAGCCAAATTGCAGACTCGTTTTTGCGCGCGTCATTATTTGCTTTGTGTTTCGCGAAAAGCTCTCGGAAAAACTTATTTTTTCTTCCATTTTCACAGCTTTCCATATCAAGCTCGATGGTTTTTCCTCGTTTTCGGAAAAACCTCTCGCACGCACACGCGGTGCGGACATGCTAGCACCATTACCCAAATTCTACAAAGCACGTATAAAAGAGTACTGAACGCGACAAAAATACGACTTATATATACATCGGACCGTATAAAGGAAAATATTTTTAAAATTTCATAATTATAATTAGTGCGACATTTTATAATTTTATTCATTATTGATTCCTGGAAAAATCTGTACTATACAAGAATCCAATACAAAAATCCAATCAGATTTCAATACTTCGGTACAATTTTTTACAAACCTTAAAACATATCAACATATTTTGTTTGTATCGTATGAAAATGTTTTCTTATACTTTTTAATGTTATTTCTGTGTTGACATCGTTAATTTGTGAAGATATACTAATATTTATTGTTGAAAAAAGTAAAAACAAAATTTTTATCGATAGTTGGGCTATTTTTGACCCTTTGGATCTTGTTAATAATTGATATTAAGTAACAAGTGATGCAGTAAGTGCATATAAGTGATCAATCGCTATAGATTTAAGATAATTTAATAAGTTATCGACTCAAAAATTTTCATACATTAATTTTTTTCGAAAACCATCGAACATTCCAACAAGCGAATCTAATTAAACTGTATGTAAAGTATACGTATTTGTCTGGCACCCTCATAAAAATATAATTATTATATTTTTTAATAAAAATTTGATCTTGAATCAATCCAAATTTCCTTCTTTAACCATTTTCTCGTCCGAAATAAAAACGCTTAATAAAAAAATCACAGCAAACACATACGTACGTGATTTTTTTTTCTGAAACACCATATACCCCCTGTGGTGCGAAATAAATTCTATTTTCGAAAGTGGATTCGAAATACGGGGTAGGAGCGAGGGGGAGGTCCACCGTCCCTCGGTTCGGCCACATTTGTTTTTATTTATACGACTCTAAATCAAGTCGATTTACGATTCGATTTTTACGCGCGTGCCCGTATCCTTCCTAGCGCCCTTCGCCCGCCCACTTTCAGACCTCCCACGCGAAAATCCCTCTCAGACCTCCGCCCACTTGCTTTTAGACTGTCCGCATTAAGGAGGGAATTGTTACATGCATCCTATTCTAGGGAATTAGCGATACTGGGCTGGTCTAAATTCGTATTAACTGTGTTCCGAAATGAAAGTTCACTCTTTGGTTTTAGGTGTTTGTTTTATTTGTTTGTAAGGTTTTGATTTGTATTTTTTATTTTTTTTATATGAATGGTTGAACATGTATAGTAAAATTACTATGCTGGTTTGGTTTGTAATGAAATTTTTATAGAAAAAGTTAGATTTGAAATTAAATTTTTAAAAATAATATTGATAAAGACGTTTGATGTGGTTAATAATTAGATTTATTTATTTTCCAAGGCAATACAAATGACAAATACCAAAAAAATGCAAAATACAAAATAGGTATAATAAAACCATAGAAAAAATCAAATTAAAAATATGTAAAAGCAAATGAAATAAAATTCGAGTTTGATTCAAGTGCACGAATTATTAAATAATAATTAGAATTGTTTCTAACCTTTTTCACACTCTTCATAAGTTTTGAAATTTTAAATCTTAATTCTAAACTTTTTGCAGTATTATATTTAAAACCATTTTATTGATTCATCTTAGTTTTGAAAAAAAATATGAAATGATTGATTACTCTAGTATTTCACGATACATAATATTTTTAGTATTATATTTTAAGAATGTCTGTATTAGATGGTTTCAATATCCATTATTATAAACCCATAATGGACAAACAAAAATATATTTTATATTCAGATATAATCTATTGAATTTCAATACCACGATACCACTAACTTAACAAAAATAAAATTAGCATATCAAAAAATCTATAATACATTAAAAACTTTCACAACTTCAACAGTTAAACCTATCGAATACCACTTTACAAAAAAATACCCTCACCTTCAAACGTGCTTCACCCACATCACCAAATCTAACTAAACACCCAAAAAACTACACAAAAACACCACCACATTCATCAAAAACACCTCAACCACACAAAGAACATATTTCAAACAACATACACCAAATAATTTTCACACAACCCCTCCTTTTCCATACCTTTTTAAACCTTCGTCCACCTCTTCCCAAACCTCTTACACCCCCACTCGCATACCGCCCACCCGATTCGAACGGCTCCCGGTACCGGTTGAGCCCTTTGACCGCCCTCAATATTTAACATGATCGTGGACCATTCGAGCGTGAGCAACTCGCAAAATATCCAGACCCTGTTAAATTTCGCTAAACCAACCGACCGCTCTTACCTCGAACGTGTAAGCCAAACGGTGGCCGATCGGATTAGGCATGTGTATTTGTTGCGGTGATTTTGCACATCGATTCGATAGTGTTTGTGATTGTTATTGCGTTTGAATGTGATCTTTATCTAGTGTGGTGTTGCGGGAATCTGGTGTTATAGACAGGTAGAGTTCGGTTTTTGTGTTATGCTAGCGGGTGGTGCCCGGCGTGCTCGGATTATGTGAAAATAAATTGTGTGGTGGTTGTAATTATTGTCACAATCAATCGTAACGCTGGCATATTATATTATAATTTGTATGACGATCGATAGAAAAAACTGAAAAGAACTGAAATGCGAAACGATATTAAAAAAACTTAATGCTTTTATAGTTTTTCCGGATTTCAAAGTACATTTTTGCCAAATTTAGTGAAGATTCTTCTATCGGTTTAGGATTTTATTGAATACATACATTCACAGTTTGAATTTTATATATAACACATATTATGTTACTGAATGTTTATGTGATTGCGGTTTTCATGGAAAATGCTAAAAATCTTGCGTCTTTTTATGAAATTTTAACAAGAATGAAGCAATATTTGCCATCCGTATCAATATGATTCTTTTAACTAACGAATTCCGAACTCTCATCTTCTAAAATGAGTTATTTCATGATTTACAAAGTTAAGTATTGGGCTTATGGTTCTTAATGCCCTTTTTAACCACATTGTGAAACTTTGGTGTAAATAATACAAGTTTTTCTCAGCCTTTCGTGGATATATCGTAAAAAACTTCTACTGTCATATTTGACAGATGTCAGTTTTTTTTAAATAACACTAATTAAAAAGGATAACCCACTAACAAATGACGTTAAATTTTACCAAAAACAAAAGATTTTTAGCATTTTTCATGGAAAATACGATTACACAAATGTTGTATAAACATATATAGAGAAAAATATAATAATCTTACTATCTATTCTACAAAAAATATTAATCTTACATACGGCTTTGGAAATTATTTACTAAATTATATAAGTTTATAGATGTTTTATCTCTTTTAAAGGTAAACCCAATGGTATACATTCGTTTTGTATTGAATTTTATTAAATCAACCTTCTCCCCTATTCTGTATTTCCCCCAAAAACATGTAAACCAAACTGTGGTCGATTGGATTAGTCGTGAGTGTTCATTGCGGTGACCTCGGTGATAAAATTTATTCTATAGGGTATGAAAACTATCATGGGGTAACTATTCAGGCTGTAAATCTTCCCCAGCCAAATCTTATACTTTTCTAATTAAATGGATGAATCGACCGTTTGAAACAATAGATATGGCCTTATAATGATGGGGAATACGCTGATTCTAACCGTTGGAGATGACCGCACGTTTTGTAGGGGTTGTGTTCTCGTAATATGAAAATGTTTCCGATAAAACTTGTCCGGCGATAAGGGAGGGCATTGTACTCTTATATTTATGAGTCTGCAGGTTTCTTACTTTGGCGAAGTGTGTTTGTTCAAAAAGTTGCTAATTTATCGCACAACCGATTCGTCGTTATTACGTCTGCGAACTATTGGCAACCGTATAAAAATCTCGCTAAAAACATACACATCGAATAGTCTACCACTAAATAGTTTCACCGATAAATTCATTATTCATTATATGGTAAACATATTCTCTTCGAAATCTCGACGTAGCCGAACGAAAAATTTATTTTTGGAAAGTATTAAAGACACGTGTCTGTCAGTGGAAAAAAAGCACGTATTTAATATCGGAGTATTATGTTGCAAATGTATTAAATTCTGATGACAATGAACGCCGTCGGATAAAAGGTCGTATTTTCGTTGGAAGTTGTTACGCGACTGGTGAAAACACGTTTTCGATTCTATTCCGACATTCGATTCGAAATGATGTTTTTTTCACAAAATTTCCCAACGCGCATAAATCAATCATTTAATACTGGGCGTTCCGTGAAAGATACGCATTTCCACGAATCCGACACCTACAATACAAATTTTAATAAATTATAAAGTATACGATATCGTGTTCGATTTAATCAAATTTGTTTTTCGAATCTACCCATTTTATGTATATAAACACATTCTTTTATATACACAAACGAAAAAGCTCATTTTCAACCATCATTACGCCAAACAAGATCCCACTATCTTTTTCTAAGAAAAAAGACCTCATAATATCCGAATTTCCATTAAACGATACACTGAGAACACACTCGAGCGAGAGAGTGTGAATAGGCGTCGAACGTCTAGAACGAACGTAATTAGGCCGGTTTTCCTCGACTCCATTAATTCGGGAAAAGGCTGAAAGGATATATAGGAAACGGGGAGCGTTTATGGGATGTCTTCGGCCGAAGGGAACCAACCGATGGGGGTTGTCTTCACATCGAAGAGCACCCTTTGCCGGTCCTTAATGAAACGCCATAAGGCGAAGGGAGCACCTTGGCAACCGCTAATCTCTAGACGACGCGATCATCGCTTTTTGTACTCGAAATAGAATTTATAGGATGTTTATAAGGTTTTTATATAAATTTATTCTTCGAAATACTTTATTGTGGTTCAATAAACGACTATATTCAAATGTGACTTCAGATATTAATTCATTAACGGTTTTTGACTTATAGTTTCCACAAGATCTAGTAAGACGTGTTTGTGTGTCGTAAATTGTAACACATCCATAAAAATAATACAAAAAGGCACGAAATCTTGTAGAACATCATCGTAAACAACGAAATGTATTATCAGTGTATATCATATTAGTTTTATATACGAGTAGTCGGTTGATATTTTATGCTTGTAAACACCCACGTGTATACAAGGTTTTATGCGTAGATGTCTTTCACACTCGTTTCTGAATATTACATCTCCACCTTTTTAATTATGATACGTTTTCGAATGAAACTCATTAACATACATTATTCGGAATATGGTATGACATATACTTTTGTCAAAATAGTTTCTCATTTCCTCGTTAACGATAAATTAAGAAAGTATGTAAGGTGTACTCAATCAAATTTGAAATAATTTAATAAAATTGCAACTTTGGAAAAAAATAATTTAAATACCCACACACTGCGTGTTTTGTTATTTCTGATACTAATCATTCGAAGTATGATTAAAAAATATTCAATTTCTATATAATACTTTTAAAAAACACTATACTTCAAAAGCCCAATCGAAAAAAAATAATTCCAATAATTAAAACGCGTACAAACATTTCACTTGAGCAGTCTCCAGACAAAAGTCCCGTTTGGCAAACTCACAAAGTGGCAGATAAAGGATCCTCACAGGGAGTCTCCAAGGATACGACTGGATATTTTTAATAAAGTTTCCACCCCTCATACAGGGAAAACACCCCCCTAGAGCGTTGCGTGTTTTCGTATGCGCCCGAAAGCCAATTTAACGGCGTTCCGATTGATATAATTCCCCCGCATCCCTTTGTGGGTCCGTTCGTCTTGTTCCGTCGATCGGAAAAGGCTTTGTTTTCCTATGCATGTGTATAAAATTGTTATATGTTAGGGTTTGAAGCTGAAGCGAAAAAAGCGCGCTGAAAAATTCGCGGTCGCCCGCCGCGTCTGTTTCGAATTGAAAGCGATGCGTCTTAGTAACAAGGATCGTTTGTTTCTATTCAATTTCGAGTAAGTGTTAACTTTTGTTGTATTTAAAATGTGAGAGAAATCGATGAAATAAATTTGTCGGGTTTAGAACGTTATGGTTTATGTCGTTTGGAACTATTCGATAGTTTAATTGTTGTGAAATACTAGACAGCATTAACAATTGGTTTCAGAAACTCGAACAAGGAACGAAACTTGAGATCGGGCCCTTCAATTTGACGCGATTCATTATACGGAACAAAAATTGCGTACGGACGATTTCGCAAACGCTAAACCACCATAAACTGAAAGCTTCCCGCTTAAATTTTACAACAGAGTTGCTTAGAATCAAAAACCACATCACACAAAATATTTGGTTATTAACATTTTCTAAAATATGTATTAACTCTCATTACTGGAAATACCAGCGCCATCTACATATAGTAAATAAAATATTTATTCATTCAGTCGATTATTTTATGCATTTAACAAGGAGAAAGAACAACGACGGAAATCAATTTCGATATGGGATTTTTTTCCGATAGATCACCTCTATTGATTTAATATGGCAAAGTATAAGCACGCACCACCGAGCCAATTTAATTATAAATGACATTAAGTTTCGATAAATCAGTATATGCGATTGGACGCCATCTCGATATGTAGCGTAAAGTACTATAAACTCCTCCCATTCTAGGCGTCACCGCAAATGCTTACGTGTCAGTGATTTGGTGATTTAGACCTTACGCCACATATCGAGACGGCGCTAAACGCATATACTAATTTATCGAAACTTTAAAGTCGTTTATAATTAAATCGGCTCGGTGGTGCGCGCTTATACTTTGCCATATCAAATCAATAGAGGTGATCTATCGAAAAAAAAAAACCCATATCGAAATTGATTTCCGTCGTTGTGCCTTCTCCTTGTAAGATATGCATCAAATTCAATTCAAAACGGGTCTAAAATGATAATAAAAATAATTTTTGCTATATTTTTTCACAAATGATTCTAAAACTCATAATTTTTCACTTTTAACTTTGAAAAAATATTAAAAATTCTACACATTATTCCATCAGTAATATTCATCCAACAAACAAACAAACAAACCTTTCCTAATTTTTTCAATCAATCGCCCGAAAATAACTTCCTCCCAAAATTACACCCAACCTTTATACTTCCATACGTTTAATTAGAATACGTTAATATCCCATTCACTACGAATTGCCAGATTTTAATCTACACTTTCGAGACACACGCCTCCGTCCCCCATGGCGATTCTACCCTCAGCGAAAAAGGGTCAAAATTCCAATAATATGCAGAACAAGGCGACGGGTCAGCGGGGCCCGTCAAACGGACCGCGCAAGTAATTGTCCGTAAACAAAGCGGGTACAATAAAGCGTAATCCTGCTCCGGATTCGGTCGGGACAAAATATTCATCCCCTGTCACGATACGACCCACCCCATATTCAATGTACACTGGATACTTGATTAATCGTGAATTTGCACGCGGTTGAAATTTGAAATTTTTTGGTCGCATCGAAAATTTAAAAAAAATATTATATTATAGAAAGGATTTTGATATTTTCTTTATATTCTCTAATTTTTTTTAAGTATTTTAAATTTTCAGTGTTTATTATAATCATCTATTCTTAAATGATCTATTCGACTATTTTCCTTTGTTTTCTTGAACAATTCCTAAATTTTCCTTAAAATTTTTACCTATACACGTTTTCTATTCATCACTAGTATAATCCATTGACTGAAAACTTAATTTTTCAATTTTTCTTCTAAAAGCACTCTGTCCCAATTGAATAATTTAATATGGGTCTTCTCTTGAGCATACATATATTAATATATCCATGTATTTTCATTTCATATAAGAAAACTTTTCAGTTATAATATCTCACTTTTGTTTGGTCCTATAAATATTATACTAAACAAAACTGTAATATAAACGCTTCATTCACACAAAAACTATTATATTTTGATTAAACCGTAATAATAAGCAATTTTTCTTGACCAAATATTTATATATTTTTTTCAAGCTTTTTATTAGCTTGCTCTGACGCACAGGTTTGTTGGTTTGTAATTTTAATATAGTCACACGAAACTGTAGTTGACAAATAATGCAATTAATAATTTAAAAAAAACTCAACAAAATATCCTTTTATAATTTTTAAAGAACCGTTAGAAAAAATTAAACCAGTTAATACATCATACAGATTCCATATAAAACTCTTAACGCAAAATAACCAAATCAAACAATCGAAATCACACTATACCCATTCCCAACGACCTGCTACCCTAAAAAAAAAAAACAGCAGTATATTTGGCCGAAAATAAAAAAAAGAGTACGCAGGAATGCGACGGACACGCGAAGGAAACGTTTATGAAAGGAGACATTTTTGCGGTTTTTATCCCGGATGGCCGACGCGTGACAGGTATTATGTTCGCGCCGGTGGCAGGGGCCCCCGGGGGCGTAGCGCCCCCTTTGTCCGGCCCTGTGCTGTTTGAATGTGTGTGTGTTGGGCCCCCGTGGGTGCCGTAAAGACGACGTCTCAATCTGGCCGTCGTCGTCATGGTTCTTGGGAAATGAGGATGTCGATTTCGGGATTTGAGTTTAGGTTGAATGATCATGGTAGGGTGCGCTGAAGATCTTTTTTCTCGGTGATGGTGATGGGTGAAATAGAGTTTATTTTAAAATTGTATTTGTTTTTTCTTTTTTTGTGTTTTTTTTTAATTTAGGTAAAGATGACCTCATGCTCAAAAGTGTTTTTATTATGATTCCATCAATTTTTTATGAAAATTTAACGAAATTTACATAAAATGAATTTAGTTATTTTGCTATGAAAAAGCTAATAAATAGTGAAACGCTTCAATTTTTAACACTTACTAAAAAGTTCGTTCTGGCGTGAAAATCTCTTGTAGAATTTTTAGTCTTCTTTTTTACACACACGTAGTACGAAAATAATGTTTCAATAATAATGAAAAATCGCTTTTGTGCCATTTCAACCGTACGACTATTTCTCTTTCTTTCTATCTCTTCATTAACATTATCTTTTTCGTACCTTTTGTTCCTGGAGCCGCTTCATACCCGTATAACTCACCGCGAAAATCCTATCAGATTCGTCCTTTTTTTCGTCCACGAAACCCTATTGTTCTATTATATTTATTTATACAACAGTCCGCTCTCGTAAGGTTATTTGTCCATAACACGAGTCGTCGACCGACACGTGATTGATGACCTCATAAATATGCCAACGGTAACAAAAAATCCTAGTATGATGAAGCATTATTCGGCTGCACAATCTTCTATTATACGTATAGTCTGGAAAAAATCTGTAAGCACACGTGTCCGATCGGAAAAAATCCAATTCATTAAACGAAAGTATCCCTCGTGTACGTGTGGACAATAAATTATTGAAAGTCCAGACTGAAACCCGCACAGCTCCACAATTTTCCGCGAAAGCGAAAGTACTCCGACGCCGTTGAAAAGATTAGAACTGTTTGTTCAGAATGATATATGTTTGTGTTCTCTTTGCAGAATCGAATTTATCTTAAACTATCGCCGCAAAGTGGGAAGATTTGTCGCCGAGCGTTTCGCTTTGTCGTCTATTGAATAAATATTAATTTGGATCGTATTAAATTATAGGTCATATCGTCAATTTCGGGCTTGATTATCTATGGTGTTGTATTGTGAAACCGTTAACGCGTTTGATATGATTCGTTGAATAAATTATGCTCAATGCTTGTCAACTATCAGCGCATTACAATACAATTCTGTCAATACCAAACGACGCTGGGTTCAAACAATATATCACCAAATCAATGGATATATCATGAGTATATGTTTGAAATCATGCTATTATTATCTTAGAACAATGAGTTTTAATTTTAATTGTAATTATGAAATTTCAATCGTTCCCGTATAGTGCTTTTAATGGATAATTAAAAGCAACCCTCAAACATAATATCGAGGGAGAAAATTACTTTGTTACATAAAAGGCACGTCGATGAAACTTAATACGAATCACTTCATAATAAGGACAAACATTTTTTCTGAACTAACGATAAACAACAAGGGGTCATTAAAATATTAAATTTATTCTCTCAAATCATCATTTTTTTTCATAATAATTTAAATAAAAAATATTTATATAATATAATATTTTAAATTTCAACTTCAAACAAACCTAATTACTATCAATAATCGAATTCACATAAAAATAGTTTTATCTATATTTTATTAACAAATCTAAAAACCTGATACACTCCCACAATTCAACGACAAATTCAAGCATCCAGAATATTCATCTGATGATAAATATTCAGCTGAAACTCGCAACGAATGCAACTCGGAGCGTTATCTCGACGCTCGCATACTTGCCCGTTCAGAGCATTATTCCAGCACGGGATAAAGGAGGATCCTGGAACGAATGCACCCTGGCCACCCCAGAAGCCTCCTTCCTCCCCCGCCCCCGCAGAATCCCCTTCAAATAAATCGATTTCCGGTACTTCCTTATCTGCTCCCTTTGCGTGTCCCACCCTTACGTTCCGTGTCCCGATACATCTGCGTCGCTCTCGTAGGCTGTGTCGTAGGTGTTCAAATGTTTGATCAAAGTTTTGTTTTGTATGGGAAATTCAATGTTTCCAATTTTTGTGATGTATTTTGAGTAACGCTGGTGTGAGTGAAATCGCGTTTAAATGTGTTTCGGAAACTTCCTGGGAAAGAAATGTGTGAAAATTGTAGAAGCTGCGACTATTTCCTATAAATATCCGTTCGATTTACCCAGTAACCTAGAAAATTTTTAAATTTTGCTTTGTGATTCAGACAGCGTTGCTTTATTCGATGCAGTTTGTGAAAATGTTGGAACATTTTCGCTATATTATAATACTATTTACTTGAAGACTATTGAAATTCTTTGGAAGTTATTTCAATTCAATAAGAAAAAATGAGTTAATTAAAATCAAGTGCTTTATCCTTCACTTCGGTGGAAATTGAATCATTCGACAAAATAAATCTTGTATATTTTGAAATCGTATTTCATTTGAATGGCTCAATCCCGTATATATTTTTTATAAAAAAATAAACGTACTCCGCATGAAAATACTACACTTTTTCACAGGAAATGTGCAGAGAAGCGCGCGAAAATTCGAACCCTTCCCGCGTCCAGAACATTTACATTCGCCCACTTTTATTTATCAACGTCACATTTTTCTGCATCGGACAACCACTAGACGTCATCCCTCAGACACAAATAAGAAATAAACACCGCAAAATAGCCAGAAGAAACGTTGCGTAACTTACCCACTGTACAAACACACTTTCGAATGTCCTTTTTCCCCGCCTCAAGTGCCATCAATCAAAACGCCTAGCGACGTCGGCGAATGTTTACCGTGTCGTATTAAAAATGACGTTTTTTGGGTTATCTTGTATTTTTTTTAATATATTATAAGTCATCCGATAATAATTAGAATTCAATGTTGTTGTCGTTGAGAATTTAACTTTTTTCGTATCTTACGTAATTTTATTCAAATGAATGTGTTTATATTGATTGAAATTATTTGGTAATACAAGTTTTACAATTCAAATTCAAAATCAACTTTTTAAATTTCTAATTAAACCTTTACAAATCAAATGAAATTATTAAGACCGTTGTCAAAATAATCAATAAAATAATAAAATATCATCTATGTTTTAATTTGATTTTTATAACATCAGTTGGTGATTTTTACAAATTTTTATATAAAATAATGAATCAGTGGTTGATCATGAATCTATAATTGGCCGTGTGACAGAGAAACGTAAAAATTATTTTTTCTAAAAATGGTATTTTTTCGGAAAGGGTGCGATTGATAAGCTGTAAGCCTGTAAACTACAGCCTATCAATTGTATCCCTTATTTTCTGAAAGTTTTTTGACAGATGGTCAATTATAAATTCATGGTAAACCACTAGTGCATTACCTTATATTTGATATAATTAATTACTATAACAACGGCCTCAATATTACTTTCTAACAGTTGAATTTGATTTTAAAAGGGTTTAATTTGAAGATTGAAATATAAAACCTGTATATGAAAACACGTAAACCTGCGGTTGTAACTATCTCTTTTTTTAATAATTATATTATATTATTTTTATACATTTCGTGTATTTCTTGTACAACAAACTTCGAACATGTAAAGTGTGTGCTTAGCTTGTATTTTTTTCGCATCAAGCACAACTTAAGGAACAAACGACGTTTTTAAAAATTTGTCGCTCCTAGCAAGTCATAAAAGAGTCGAACTTCGATGAAATATACGCGTCCATTACTTATTATCTTCCAACTTTTTTTTCCGCTTACATAAACATTTCCCCCGCGCATTTTCCCGTTTATTTTCCTTTGAAATATTAAAAGGGCACGTTTGATGTGTTAACAACATACCTCTCGGCGCGAATGAATTCTTTTCAATTCCGGGCCTAGTGAACGGACCGATTCCCGGGACGAGTTAGAAAACGTTGAATAATGTTTTTATTTTCATACGCATATTTATATTGAACATAGCGTGTATTGTGTTCTTTGCAATAATAATATGTTGTTCGAGTCTGCGGGCACAATGCGTGCTCTTGTATTAAAAATAAACATTCGTCTTTTCGGAAAAATGTGTGCTTTATTGTGAAATTTGTATAAAATTCGTGTTCCGCGATTTATCGTTATAATAAAATTTACATTACACGCGATATTATGAATAACACACGTGATAGTCGTGTTGTTCGGCGATTAACGTGAGAATCAACTGTTATACTAATTCTTATTGTGATAGATAACGAGAGTTGATATATTGTTATACTTTTTTGACTTTAATTTTTTTCTCGATGTATTTAATATTTGATCTCATTTTACGTATTATTAGAAAACGGATGAACGGATTTTTTATGTATATCTTTCGTGTCATATATAAAAATCTGAATAATTTAATATAACCCTCTTCAAAAGTAATCCAATTACGTTTCATGATTCTGAACATTTTTATAACGTACTTAATTTGACATATGAAAACTTTTATTATTTATATTAAAACGCAATCTCTGAAATGCGAATCCGACTACAATCACACACACACAGCAACACATTCATTATGAAAACTTTCGAAATACAAAATCACAAGTCTGCAACAATATCGCTTAATATAAAACGGGCAAAAGACACAAATTAGGCCTTTAGCCGAGGATTCGTTCGAGTGCGCGCGCGTGCACTTCGAAAACTTTTGATAACTTGATACCGGATAGAGTCATTATGCAAATGCCCGAATGCCATAATACAAAACGAATTTCACGCAAACTTCTCGAACAATTTAAATTTCAGAGAGATGCAAACTTCGGGCGTAAACATCAACGTATTATGCGAACGTCCGTCTCCTGCGTGCTCATTATTATACTATAATATTTGGAGCCTTTTTCATCAAAAAGCGGTTCTTTTTTATAAATCTGATACGATATTATTTATTTATACAATCATCATCAATAGCTTTTAATAAATACTCGCCGATTATCGAAGTAAAGATGCTTTTAGCACAATCTGTAAATAGACATGATTGTATACTTGAAACTATCTAAACTTCTGATGTTATCAAAAAAAAAAATTATGATAATTTGATGATATAAAAAAATGTTTATAGAAATCATCATACGTTAAGATATTTTAACTGGCACTACAGCTTTTAAATTCCAGATTCAATCTTATAAACTTTAACCATCGCAAATCTATTTTCTTCATTTTTCATTTATTTTTATGATTTCATGTAAAACATGAAAAAATCATTTCGCACATATCCACGATATCTATTTTCAGATTGATTTATTAAGAAATGTAATTACATTAATTAATTACGTACGTCAATTAATATAATTAATTGATTATGTACGTAAATTAATATTAATTAATTAATTATGTACGTAAAAATCACCAATTGAGATTATCAAAGTCAAATTAATGAATATATGTATTAAATAATACTTCATTAATTACTATGACAACGGCTTGATACTATAAAATACTTCCGATACATGAGTGTAATATGTGAAAGGTTAAATTTTAAGTTTAAAAGATTGTATTTGATTTGAAAAATGCTAAATTTGAAGTGAAAAGCTGTAGCTTCGAATGTACCGAATACCAAAATCATTTTTCACATATGTTATAATATAACAGCTGTATTTACGTGATCAATAAGAACCAATCAACGCGATCAAACCTTAAATATAACTAATCTAAAATATTCCAAAATAGATTAAAAAGGTGTGTATATAATGATTTGGCGCTTTTTGAAATCAAACGATTCACTTTACGTACCGACAAACAAAATTGTAGCAAGAAGTGTCTAACATTGTGCAGCAAACACAATGACGACACATTTCAAGCCTCCTCCCTCCGGTTTTATAAAGTGAAACATGCATAACAAAATGAGATTTCTACGAGATGATGACTCTCGGAATTCAAATGAATCCTGTGTTTGCATTGTGCTTTTTTTCCGCTTTCTCGTCAGACCGTAAAAGACGTGTGAAACGTCATTAGCATTCTGAGCGGTCTTGCGAGTCTTCTTCATGTGGGAGTTCTATTTTTTCGCATTACTGTGTGTTATATATTTTTGGCGCACTTTCGTTTTACGATGATTGAAATAATTATTCGTTTACCGCACATAAATTTTATGTGTCGTGAGTTATGTGCTGCGATATATTGTTTTGTATACGAACATGGCGGATAAACAAAACAATCAAAGCTTTTTACGTGTAATAAAATATGTTTTACTTGATTAATCTCATATATGAATTAGTTTTAAAAATTTAATTATTCTTATTTGATCAAACTGTAATTTATCTACAATGAAACGATTCAAAAGTTTTCTTTTAAATAATTTGAAAATATTAATATTATATTATCTGATGGTCACGTATAATACATTTTTTGAAGTTCTAAATATTCATCTTAATTAATTTAAATATTCTATTATATTAACAAAAAGTGGATACCTATACATTTATTAATAAAATGTATATACTTAATATACTTTGTGGATTTTTTTCTGGCTCATCAAATATGTATAATAATATTTATATTGCATAATATAATATAATAAAAATCCATTTTATAAAGTTGTTGAAAAAAATATGCTATAAAAATTTGAATCATGAAACAAAAATTGAACTGGAAAAAGTGAAAAACGCTGTTTTATAGCACATAAAATTATTTTCTTTAAACCTTCTAGAAGATTCTTGAAAATTCTTCAAATTATTTATATACACATATAAAACTCAATCGGCGTATCCAATATACTCTTAAACTGATAGAAAAATCTTCACTAAAGACAATAATACGCTTTGAAATCAGGAGAAACTGAGTAAGCATTCAGTTTTTTAATATCGTTTCGTATTTCAGTTTTTTCTATCGATCGCCATGCAAATTATAATATAATGTGCCGGCGTCGCGATTGATTGTGACAATTCGGTCTTCGACAATCGATACACAATTTATTTTTACTGAGTCCCGAATAATGCTGGGTACAAGCCGCTAGTATAATATAATATAAAACTTGATAAAAAAGATTCACAATCAGAGAATTTTATTGATCGATAAAATGTAAGAAAAATTAATATTATATTTGAAAGGCATTTAATATAAGAAGAAAAATGTCAATTTCACGAAAGCCAAAGTTCTAAAAAAAGCTATATTGTATAAAGAACCTTTCAATATTACCCCAACAACACAATCAAAAAAACCTCCAACCAAAACGGCACGCGAACGAATCAACAAAGCAACTCCACCTGCGGAAAGCGTAACGAACGGCCGACTGCAAATTCTGCGCAAAATATCACCGCCATTATTCATCACTTGCAATTTCGGCTTCGATAAATTAATTTTTAATTCGCCGATAAATAAAAGGGAACCGGGGGGGCGCAGTAAATTAGCGCGAACGTGTTCCGCGAAAGTGTTGCGCATTAATCTGTCCCCGCCCACCGCGTGTCGACTTCGGGTGCAAAAACACGCGAATATTTCGCATATGGTGTGGGTGGGTGGGTGGGTGTTGTTTGGGTGGTGTTTCGTATGACGGGGTGAATTAACGAAGCGACAAAACGTCGGGCGTTAATAGTCTAATTGGTGCGAGTAGGCGGCTGGGGGTTGTGGGTTGTGTTTTGTATTTCGTTGATTCATGTTCGACGGAATTTTCTTTGGGCTATGACAGTTTGATGTGTGATTGATAGATGGTGTGAAAATTGTTTTCTGTATGATAATATTTAGGTTTTTCGTATGAAAAGTATAGAATTGGGCGTTTTGTCTTATGGAATTGTTGTATAGGTGGTTCGAAGTCTCCGTAAAGCTTCAAAGACGTGATAGGTCATGTTATTTGGAACGTAAACTATACATACTTTAATCCGAAGTATCATAGTTTTTGAGTTATTATTTTTAAGAAAAAATCTAAAATCTCACACTATGGTTTAAAATGTTCCAAATAATATAACATATTACCTCTTAAAAGCTTTAGGCCTTTGGACCACCTTGCATATAGAGATTAAATGAAAAAATAATAGAATGATAGAAATATGATAATGATAAATATGAAATGGATATTGAATGATAGTTACATGAAATTTATTGTAATATAATAATATCATCAAGAACTGCATAATACTTATTGGAAAAAAATGAACTTTGTGAAGTGTCCGATAATATCGAAAGCTCGGATATTTTTCTTAATCGAAACCATCTATCATAGAACGATAAAATTATTTTCAAAAAACTTATGCACATTAAAATGAAAATTTTCTTCGATTTTAACTAAATCAACCTATATATTGTTTAATTTCATTGAACAATAATGACCTATAAATTAAACAAACAAAACAACCAATAATATGAAAACTAAACCCCTTACACTTAAATAACATTTTCACACTACCAACATCAAAAATTTTTAACCGTTAAAATATATACAATTTTCTTAAGAACACTACACATAAAAAAATAATTTAATTCATTATCTATTAACAAAAATCTCTAGCACATATTTCCCATCAAACCAACCATAACATCAATAAACATATAACAAATCCAGGAACCTCAACCCGTTCCCAGCTCATCACCCGACAGTCCGAAGGGTCTCAAGCACCGTCGTAAGCGATTAGAAAGTGCGCTCCGATTTAATTGTGCTAATTGCCGTACCTTGGGTGCAGGCCGAGATGTAATCATCGTTAACCGGGGGCGCCTCCCCCGGGGGCTACGCCCCTTTCTGGGGCACAATTAGGGCCCCAGAGGCCCTCAAATTACGAACGAGACCCGTGTGTGTATGGTGATGAATGGCTGTCGAACAACAATATGCTGTCAACGTTAGGGTTGTCGATTGTTCTTGATCGTTATGGAATTGAGATTTATATGGTGGAGGATTTATTATTATTGGATTTGTTGAGTTTTTTAATGGTTTGATTTGAAAATGTTGGAAGAATCGTTACCGAATGTTGGATTTGGTAAGGTGATGCATCAGTTGCGGACCATGTAACTGTAGTTGATTATTTATTTTTAAAAAATAGTAAAATAACATGGTTTTGAAGGGTGCTAATCTTCCGGAAAGGATGCGATTGTAATATCTGCTAATTCAATATCAAAAATCTCTTACTAAAATTCGATTGTTCAGCGAAATCTTTGAGAAGAGTGCTATCGTCGATGATTTTATCGAAATTCAAAATAAAATACGTATATAATATTATATATTTTAGAATGTCAAAACGAATGCAATTTAAATTTAATACGATCAATCATGAGGATTATAAACATATATTTTTTTATTATAGGAAATCGTTTTGTTTTAAATTTTGTCTCAATAAATGATATTAAAACAATATACATTTTTTTCAATATACATATATATGTATGTAATATTATTCAATATATATATATATATATATGTATATATATATATATACATATATATACATATATTTATTTTTTAATGTAATTTAATTTACTTCTAGAGCACAATACTAGTGGGCCCGGGTCAATCATTTGTATGGGTCCAAAAGGCTTACACAAACATCTTAGCGAGAGGAGAGACTTTCGCGAAGTCAAAACGGTCCGCTAGTATAATAAAAAATACTATAAATCACTACAAATTGTGTAATTGTTTTAAATTATTATTTTAAGCCAGCCCGTGGTGCAGCGGTATGCTGCATAGATTGTCATTCGTAATGATGATGGTTCAAGGTGCGGGTATGGCAAGAGTAGGCTCCGTTTTTATGTTTATTATGATTTATGATACTAGTTTTTTGATTTTTGAAAATAGTCAGACACTGGCAGAAGTATGAAATTTTTTTAAATGTTCATAAAATTTTAAAAGTGCAAATATTTCAAAAAGTAAACTTTGTCACATTATCTAGGAAGTTTGGCCCACATTTAACTATAAAATTTCACTATTTAACAAAATATCAAAATTTTATCGTCATTTTGGCAAAAAAAAATAACAATAACGGTCCACCACTGGTATCTTTACTAAATTCGACAACCCTGATCGCGACTTAGATTTCGGTGAGGTCGGATTGCGTTGATTGAATACGAGACATTAATACTACTACGATGGTTTTAAGTTTATTACACATTTTTGGTATAGAACATATTGAATTTGATTTAACGTAAATTTGATGTGCATCATGCATTTTATTAAAAATATAATTATTTTTGACGATGACTTAATTTTTCACTAAATTTCTATAATAAAACAATTTCCGTAATAAAATAATTGAGTTATTTTCCGAAAAACCCGGCTTAATTTTTTTATTCAATAAATTACGCATTTTACGGTGAAATACGATACATTCCACGGAAATCATAAACGCAACCACTTCCTGAATCATACACGCATCACCGATAATTAATTTATCATATGCTTAACTGAAATTTCATTGAAATAATCAAATATTATATACGAGCAAATACATCATTCGATTCAGCCCACAAATTACGACCACTAATCAGCATACCATAAATATTCACGCTCGAACCGACTATATACATTTAATTTCCCGTTTATATTTGAGAATACAATCCGAAAAACATTTGAGAACACTAGTATCTACCAATTGTAGCAACTAACGAAACAAATGAAAATTCCCGAACCGCCATCAACTTTGATATCGCATTGTTGCGCGTCCACTCTTGTTACGCGATTCATTTTTAACCGAAACGCTTATTAAATTTCCACAAAAGGACCTCGCACACTTTCACACGAACATAAATATTTCTTTTTTTCGACAATAACTCTCCGACGCTGCGGTCGTTATTAAAACAAATAAGTCACTTTGGGTATTCGTAAAAAAATATATTAAAAAGTTAAGACGCTCCTTCAGGATTGATATTAAAAAAATGATTTGAATATCATTTAGAAGATGAATACTTTAGTCTTATCGAATATGATAATTTTTGTTGGTAGTTGGTGTTAAATGACTTATTATATGATCAAAAAAAGATAATAGATATCGTTGAATTTTTTTAGTAAATATTGGTTTCTTACTCATAAATATTGGTTTCAGCATTGACACTTTTTCCTTAACTCTAACAAAATTTGTGAATTATTTTTACTTTATCACAATTTCTACCAAACTATACTATCTTCCAACAAACATTATATACAATTATAACAAAAATTAAATCAAAAATATTCAACTATAAAAAACATCCATAAATTTCATAGCACTTCAACAAACACAAAATCGAACTTTCGCATTAAATTCGAACCAAAACTAAAGCGGAGCACTTAACAAATCTACCGCATAATTTAATAAACAGAACTCACATAATTTATATAAATTATCTACGAATCAAGTCGAACAATACAGATCGATTCCCGAGGGCGAACCGTTTTCGTATTTCTAGGGAATGGAAGCTTTCGTGTGTCGTTTTCCCGCAAATGGACATATCGTGTTGGCTTAAGCCTTCTCAACACTGAAACGAATCACTTCCACTCACCTGTAATTATTCGAATGTCAGCTTAAATTGTCCACGTTACAAAAATAAACGTTTTCCCTTGCGATGGATGTGTGAAAGTACCCGAATAATGCGTAGAAATACCTGCCCGAATGCGAAAGTTGCTTTCAGTTTGTTACTTTAGTTCTAAATTGACTTTATCGCTTTTAAACTTCACATTAATGCTTAATTAGTATTAGTATTATCCAATGTTTTATTTAAATTTGAGTCTCGCATAAATTTGTTTACGTTTCGCAGTTCTATTTTTGTTTTCATTTTGTACTTAATATAAATTAATTTATATATTTTTGATACTATAATATTAGGCAATCTTTCACAATTTTCATTGTTCACATAAAATAAAATTAATTAGTAATACATTCTGATAAATATATTTTCCCAATAACTACGCTAGCAAAGATGGTGATTAATTTATTGTATAAACGAGGGATGATGAAAGATATATCATTGTTAAGGAAAATTCGTTCACTATATTTTCGGCAGAAATTGAATTAATTATCCGATAGCACGTAGATAATGAATCGCTTCCTTATAACATAAAAATATAAGTGATTCGTATATATTTCATATGAATAATTGGATATCGAATAAAATATTAAATTATTGAAAGAAAATAAAGTTATATCTTTCGAAATTTTATGGCTTCCGAACACAAATAAATTCTTAAATCTTGAACTTTGTCTTCCAATAATAAATTTAACAAATTCAATTTGGCAGAGTAAAAATCTTCATACATTCACGCAAAGCGACTCGCATTCGAAACGTCAGACATAAATCGCAACGAAACGATCACAAAAACCGCAAAATGCATCCTCTCGATCTTTCCGATCACAATGAGCACCCGGAAAAAGGACAATCGAAATTTTAATAACGCTTTTGTCCCCAAAATGATCACCATTGTGGCGGAATAACGACAGGATGCGTGCTGGGAGGATCTTTCACATAATGGCGACTCCATAATAAACTGCCATTCATTAGGCTTCAATTTCTATGTGGAAAATTTCTATGGGGGGCATGAACGAACGGAGACACATCCCTAAAGGGAATCAAACGCGGGCTTTAATTCTATTTCAATAATCCCGAACCGTAATAAAAGCATAAAGCCTAGCTTACGTGTTCAATAAGAACAAGTATTGTACGAAAGTACGATATAATATTATATTATTACGGTGTCTAATAGAAGGGGCTTCGGGAAAAGCTGGCCGCTTTTCCCCGTCATGTGAAAAATAATAAAATTGTTATTACTATCGTCCCCTCATAATTATGTTTCTTGCTGTATAAAAAAAATTATTGCGGAATAAATAAAGTGGAACTTCGACGAAGCACTCTTCGAAAGTCGATATTCTGTCCCTCGACGATCGTGTGGGTAGTTTTAAATTGGCTTAAATTTATCGTGTGAAATTTAATAACTTATACAGAATATTTTATGAAATTTCAATTAATAAAATAAACAGTTTCAATAAATTACTAGTGTTGCAGTTAATAAATAGTAAATAAACTTAATTCAATACCAATGATTAAAAAAAATCATGTTTATCTTTTAAAAATCTTTCATTATAAAAAAAACATCAAAATTATCAAACTACAAAAAACCTTTTATCCTCAAAACATTGATAAAAAAATCACGTTTTTTTTTTAAATTCTTCCGATAAAAAAAACATAAAAATTTTCAATATCTACAAAAAAGCTCCTATACTCTAAAAGCTCCTCCTAAACACAATATATAGACCGCACACAATCCTAATGATTCTCTCACAACAATCACCCAAAGAACGATCAATTTATCAAAAATACCATACTCGCACAATATATTACACAAGATCAAACACCCTAACCATGCATCAAAAACACCATCGAAAAGTGCAACGAGTGCACTTCGCGCCCTCGCCACAAACAACCCCCCCACCACCCACACGGAAGAGTCAACGATGATGGACGACGGCTGATATCCAGAACTATTTATTACACGTTTTCCGCACAACTTTCGCGAAAAACACCATAAATCAGCTCCGGCTAATGTCACGCGTCTCCCATGCCGTAAAAAGCGCGGGAAAACCTCAAAAACACCATCGCCGTGTTATTGCCGGTCGTAATGCAAGAATCCCGCGCTGTTGCAATATCGCGGATTTTTATGGTGGTGGTTTTTTTTTTTTGAGAATATTATTAGGCTTCGCCGCGTGCGAAGAACGGCGACTGTGGCTTATCGTTTGCGATTCGTTTCAGGTGTTTCGCTTTTTAGAATTGTGTGTGTGTGCGGTTTTTTGGGTGTTTTGTGAGTATGAATATGTAAGGTTGTTGTAGGGGGAAATGGTGTTTTGACGAGTTTCACGTGGGGAAAGTTGCATTTCTTTCATTGAATTTCTATGTGCGTGTTTTGTATTTTTCTTTATCTATGTGTTTGAAAGTCGTTTTTGACGCTGATGTGAAAATTATATAGTTGGAAATATGCATTTGTGTCGGAATTATTTGACTAGCGCTCACACTTCTCTCGAATTTTCCTAGAAGTTACCTAGAAGACTGGTGTTTAACGAGTTTTATCAGTTTGTAAAGGGTCAAAGTTTAACCGAAACATCGTGAGCACGAAAGTCGACGCTTATTTGTTCAAGTTCCAGACGTTTATTAGTGAATGTAATACACATTCCGAACTTTTAATCATACTACAAAATTACAGTCGAAACAGTTAATTGAAATTTCTTGATAGAAATCAAATCAACGTATGTTATATATTACATATATAAATATTAAATTATTTAGAAAATAACATCCTTTTTCGATAACATATATTAAAAATAAACAAAATTCATTCTAAATACAGCCATAAACTTTTTTCAAAAAACATGATTTTATTTTTAAATGCAGCATCAAAGTAAAAAGGTTTGCTTTCAAGAATACAACTTTAATTCATTCCATTCTTTACCTATATATAAAATTTTGTATTAAATTGATTCTTCGCATCGAAATGCACGTTTCGATCATAAAACAGATACAAGTAATATAAGGGTGGTTGAATTTTCCAAGTTTTCCGCCGCGATCCCGGAAAATGTGGTTTTCGGCGGTGTTTTAACGTAATTATCGGTCCACGAGAGGGTTTCCTCGCTTTCGCCGCATTTAATTAATTAAACTGCTTGATGCTTATGTATCTCTATACTATCATAATAAATTTTCAAAATACCGTATATTCTGATACAAAATCGTGTAGTTTTAATAATTAAAATTACGTTAAACTATCCAAAAACGTTTCTAAGGATTCACTTTAAATAAATATTCAAAGATAAAATCAATACGTTTTTAAATTAGATTATCATACTTTTATTTAACTGAAATACATTTTTTTTTAAATGCACCCAACGAAAAATTTCATTCGAACGGAGACGGCTCGAAAAATAGCTCTTTCTACATCCGCAAAAACGTTTTTCCTTTGACCAATTTGTAAAATATCGCATTGTGTCCGGAAAATTGGTTTCAGTCGTGAATTTTCGGCGCGCTATTTGTACACGTGTTAATTTGAAACGGTGCATTGTTCGCATGTGAATAATTGGGTAACTGCTATTGCGACTTGTTTATTTGACGAACGCTCGTACAGGAATGTGTTCGGTAAATGTTTGCCTAGTTGTTTTCGTGATGGTGGTTCCGACATTTATATTCCTGAGTACTATTATATACCTATTACAAAAAAGAATTGTAAGACGAAAATGCAATAATTACTGTTTTTATTCAATTTTTTTTATGATTCATTATCATAAATTTTTTTATTTAATGTGAATGATATTTTATTTCAAATAAAGTGTATGATCATTAATATGAAAATATATTTCAATCCTATTACTAATAAATTACCCCAAAATCCATCCACGTTCACAGAACCTTTATAAAACTCATCTCCACATATAAACTCAAGTACTCAAACAACCTCATACATTTTCATTGCATTATCCACTTCCTACATCACTTAAAAACATCACAAAATAAAAATCAATATACAGATCCATTCAACCAATTACAAACTACTTCTAAAAACGAACAAACTAAACAACTTCAAATATCGTTTCCCCGACAACACACTCGAAAAACGAGTCAACATTTACGAAGTGCCCAAAAACAACACCAGTCATGCATTTTTCGACGACTACACAAAGCCCACAAACAAACCGTCTATATAAGCCGGGACATTTTGGAAACTCGATAATTCGATCAGAATTATGAACGTGCAAAACTGAGCAGTTTCGCATGGGCGGTTTCGGCTGCCAACTTGGGCGGTCCTCAACTTCGGAGTGGAAGTTATAGATTCGAGTCTCGGTTCGCTTTCAAAAGGAAACTACGTCCTTTGCTTTTGGTTTTGCCGACTGGTTTGTTGGCTGTTTCGTTCGGATCGGTGGATTGTTAACTGTGGGTGCGGTGAATGGATAGGTGTTGCTCTATTACGTATTTTCGTTGGATTTGATTTTTTTTTATTATGGAAGAATCAAATGACAGTTCAATAGTGATAAAAAATGTGTTTTTTTTATTTTGAAAATTTTGCATTTTTCAAAATTATTTTAAGTTCATTAGAACGTTGCCGTTGTCGAATAATGAAATTAAATATTTTATAATTCAAATTGAACATTTTACCTTTCAAATTGAACGTTTTATATTTCAAATTGAACGTTTTACACTTCAAATTGAACAATCAACAAATCAAATTCATAATCATTAATTTCATTGATTGCTAAGACAACGGCAGGGACGTCATATGTGGACGGTTGCCCCCCTTACAATTTTGGGGTTTGAATAATTTTGAAAAGTTCAAATAATTTTTGGCCCCCTCCTGGAAAAATCTGAAATGACTTCCCTGATTGGATCAACTTCGCTATGAAAATATTCTACATCGAACCTTAGATTCGGATAGGTTGGGTTAGAAAAGCGAGAAATTATTTCGGAGAGTTGGTTCATTTCACTGGGAAAATATCCAACATCGACTCATGGGTTGGGTTATAAATGCGAGAAATTATTTCGGGAGGTTAGGTCAATTTCGCTATGAAAATATTCAACATCGTACGTCAGATTTGGATAAGTTGGGTTAGAAAAGCGAGAAATTGTTTCGGAAGGTTATATCAATTTCGCTATGAAAATATTCAACATCGAGAGATAGATTTGGATAGATTGGGTTAGAAATGCGATTAATTAAAAGAAGTTTGGATCCAGGGACATCATTTGGGGGGGGGGCATGGGGGACAGTTGCCCTCCCCTAAAATTTTAGGGTTCGAATAATTTTGAAAAGTGCCGAATAATTTTTGGCCTTTCCCCCCCTTAAAAAAATCTGAAATGACGTCCCTAGACAACGGTCTTAATATAATGACATTTTCTTAGTATTATATAAAACATCCAATTCGAAATATAAAACATCCAATTTGAAGCGTAACAACTGTGATCATCCACAAAAACATAATTAATCACATTCACATCACATTCGAGTCGAAATATAGGGCCATACGCGAAAAACGTAAACGGCACGACTTTATAATCTGTTCGCGTTTCGCATTCAGGCAGCGTTCGCGAAACGGCTTTTCTTGCACTTCTATTATGTCGCGTTATCGGAAAGGAAGCTCGCCGAGTTTCGGTTCGTGTTCGGTTAATGTAAACATTCAGACAATGCTCACGTACGTGTATGTCGGATATAGGATATATACGCTGAAACTACACAATTCCGCGAAACTAGACCTGGCTTACTTTGCCCGCTGAAAAGTTAATGCGTTGGCGCGTATAAGCGGCCCTTTCACAGGTAGAGGTTTCTGCTTGAGTTCGGTTTTGGAATCTGTTGTTTGGTGTTGAAAATTATCGGTTGAATGGTGGGTGTGAGTTAAAAAAATGTTGGGATTCGTAGTTTTGTCTTAGGAAATTTTAACTGTATGAAAATTTGATTGTAGTATCAGAATTTTAGTACAGCACTTACATCAATACAGCTTTTATATTCAAAATTCAATCTTATATGTTACTTATATTTAACTATCGAGAAATTTATCGAAACTTCATAAAAAAACAAGCGTAAGCCCGTATTTGAACACATGTAGTAAAGTTTTACATAGTATAGCTGTATGTATGTGTAGCTACGTAAACGTATTTTTTGTAATTAATAAAACACAATCTATTCTTCAATTTGACTTTATAATCTCAGTTGGTGATTTTTACATAATTTTTTTAATAAATCAATCTGAAAATCTTTACCATGAATACGTATCGAACTTTTTTTTTTTAATTTTTCATAAAATCATAAAAAATTAAAAAATGAAGGAAATAAATTTGAGATAGCTGTATTTTATTTTTGAAAGATTCAATTTGAAGTTTAAAGGGTTGAATTAGATTTGTATAAGGTCGATTTTAGAATATAATAAATGTAATCAATTAAAAACGTATAACGAAATCAACATGTGGTATTATAAATATCAATTCGCATAAGCACAGAAAATCTGAAACTATCGCATCATTTATAGTCATAAAAATCGATACTTTTGAAATATTGATTGAATCCATAAATGATAGATTACTCAAAACATTCGAGTCGTTCGGTCGATCAATAGACGTTTGAATTATTAAAAAATAATCCGTTCCGGGATTGTATTTGTGTGCGGTCGCTTTCGATCATTAATCACGACACCCATCCTTAGGGAAAATCCTGATTTATTTCGCAGGAATAACTGATCCAGCCCTGCAGGATTCGAAGACAGCTCGAGGAATAAGTGCGAAAGTGTCCGATTACTAAGGAAGTAAACCCAACATCTCCTTGGATCTAGTATGGCCGCATTTGCAAAACGCTCACGCCTTATAGAAAGGAAATCTAGTTTGTGGAATGATCGAAATTATTCATTTAATAGTTCAATTAATTTTTTTTTAGTAAAATGAAGGTGAGTGTTCAATATACGGAATATTATATTTCATATTAAACCAAAAAATAATTTAACAGTGTCGAAACAAGTTTGCCAACAATCCTTGAATGAAAAACGTCAAATCTTATTCTATGTACACAAGTGCAGTTTCAAAATCAAATAAAAGCTGGGTATTTATTAGTCAAACAATTTATGATATTTCGTAATATTTATTAATTCGAAATTGCAATGCATTCAAAGTTTGAAAATCAATTTTTAAATAATAAATAACTCGAAAACACTTAAGAATATAAATGCAGCAACATCGGGTATTCAAGTAAGTAGGTGTGATGCGCACGAAACAAGTTTAACGACATGTTTATAAAAACGAGTTTTATTATTTTCAATACGGGAGTTCCCGCCCAATTTGATATTGGTTTTTTAACTTCAACGATTTTTTCCTTCTATATATTTTTTTCCGTTATTTTTTTCAAACTCTCCATACTACGATTCCCAATTTTATTATCGCCGACGGGAAGCAGCTCGTTGAGTTTTGCCGCCAACGAGATATAAGGATTATAGAATCAAAGGTAACAATTCCGTTCTCGCATATAAGTTGTGTTTAAGGAAAAACTATAGATATTGGTTGATTGAGTGATCATAAAAAAGTGTTATTTCCTTGTGATTATCAAACACTTCTATGAAACGATAAAATAATTTTACAGTGGTTTTACAATATGTATTATAAATTTTACAAGCTTATATAACGTCCACTTCAAAACGAAACATCAGCAATATCATTAAAGTATTACGAAATTCTAGTTTAGGGTACTGAAAAATTTCTTTATATGTGTGTGAATCCAAAATAAAAAATACCTCTCAAATTATCAACCATTGAAATAATTCCTCATTAAACAACCTCAACCCAATCGTTCATCTACCAACCACATCACACGTTGCTCAACTTCAATTACATTCATACATCGAAACTTCTCACTAATAAAATCCAATTCTACAAAAACTCACCAACAAAAAGATAAATTTTATTTCCCACAACTTACTTGGAGAGTTTCGATTCGGCGCCCTCTCATATCCACTTTTTTTTACGACTTTTTATCAATATCGAATTTCGTCGGTTAAATTTACGACACGTCTCGAATTCTACGCCGTACCTGAACTATGTGCGTAACTCGGGCATTATATAGACGTCACGTTTGATGAAATCTGACGTATCTTTTGCGGCGTGAAGAAAATCTTGCCGAGATCGAAGCGAAATTGACGATATCGACGCGGACCAGTCTATGTACGGATTTGACACGTGTTCGTGTCTAGATGTTGTATTATATTGTATTTTAGTTTTGTTGGATATGGTTACTTAATATAATTGTTGTTTTTGAACCGTGGTTTAGAACGATTTTCGTGAAATTGAGAGATTACGTGTGAGAAAAATGTTTCGCCTATTACAGCTTTTACATTAAAAAATTTAGCCTTTTTCGCATCATAATCAAATTCAACTTTTTACAAATAAAATTCAACTTTTTACAAATCAAATTCAACCATCAAATAGTATTCATTATAAAACCATTAAATTCTTCAATGAAACACAATCTAATTTTCATTATATGTTAAACCAACAAAATTCCTGTCTTATAATTTATAAACGATCATATAGTCCTAAGTTAGGACTATCAACCAATGGACTCGACCAATGGAAACGTATGTATTTAAAAAAAATAAATCACGAAAAATTAAATATGTAGAAATATAATAATATTAGTTAGGACCCTAACTAATACTATTATATTTCTACATATTTAATTTTTCGTGATTTATTTATTTTTAAATACGTTTCCATTGGTTGAGTTTTATTTGTAAAAGACTGAATCTGTATGGGAATTGTTAGTAGTCTCTATACCTGGTTTAATAATTGTATAAACACGACAATAAGATTTGATTGATATCTTTGCAATAACATGGTGGAATCACTTATAAATGAACTAAAAAAAAAAGTTTTTATACTTTAACTATTATATGATCCATAAGCTCTTTTTATATGTATAAAGACCACTGCAAAACAAAACTTTTTTTTAATAATATTTACTATATTACACAATATTGATTCACATAATACAGAAATGCGAAGGTCTCATGCTTAGCAGTGTAATACGGCCTTAAACGTCCGCTAAACCGCCATTACCAAAGTTATACGAACTTGAGAACACGACGTGTTAATAAGTCCCGAAACCGTGCCTATGGGCGGTTTTTGAACGGTCAGAGTCGCATTTGGTTAAAACTATTCAGATAATACAAAAATCCGCGCCATTTCAATTCAACATCGAAAATATAACTACTAATTTGTTACAATAACATGAGCATTATGCGAAATTTTCGTGATTTAAATCTTTTGTTTTGTTTACAATCGACCGACTTAATAATATGCAACTTCACACTTTTTCAAATGCAACATGAGTGTTAGTTCATATTTTTCAATTTTCTCTCTGAAAATTCAACCCTGGTGAATTTACGACCTTGAACATCCCCTAAAATACAACACAAGAGTAGATAACGTGTTCTCGAAGACTAGGTTTATTAATGGAAATGAAATGGTCAATGGTCGACAGAAGTTGATTAATGGGATTTGCCTGAAAGTGAGTCACGTATACGGATCAAAATAAAACACACAAATCAGAATTATTTTTAATTTAGATTGATTGTTAAATTTTAAAACAAACAAAATTATACCAAAAAAAAATCTAGTTCGTTAAATTTTGAAAAATTTCTAACATTAAATAATATACGAGTATAACACCAACAATTTATATTGTTGATAATCACATATAATAAAATAAATCTGAATTTCAAAGTGCATATTCTTATCGAATTATTTATGTCTATATACATATATCAAATTAAATACATCGAATTTTATTATACTTACAATCTTTTATTCAATTTCTCGAACAGACTCCTACACTCTCCGCCTCTATACAATATTACTTTTTATCCATTTACGAAAAGGGCCCTATAAATTATGCGTTGATAAATATTTCTATTTAATGCACGAGGAAACTGTGTACGACGTTTTTGAATGCGATTGGAATTCTAAATGAAAGTGAATAATGCTAAATGGAAAAAATGTGTTCATCATTTTTTTCCGCTCCCTTTCGATAATTTAAAAGGGGAAATTTTCGTTGCGAAAGTATGAAAACAGTCTCTATAAACGAATTTTATTTATTCTTCGTTGCAAAGTCCTCGTTTGATTATATGACCGAGTGAAAAAAATACAATTTTTTGAAATTTTATGGAATTGAAATTTATTGAAAATAATACATACATAAAGCTATTTATTTTCTTTCAATTTACTTGTGACTCAATTTCGGTATTTTCAATGAACTATGTTTTATGACACAATATAAAACATTATCATAAATCTATATGTACATACATCTGTATTTCTTACTTTATATTATTACCGTTTATAATTCTTATCGTTTAACATATTACATAAAAGGTTATACAAAATTATGAACAAACTATTATAAAATTATTGTACTTTTCAACATTTTTTTAAATACTCAACAAATAATATGAAAAAAATGATATATTTATTAAATCTAATGCTAATAATTAGATAAATGAAATACTTGCCAGCTAATATTACAAATATAGAATTAAGATACATAATAACTCTGTTTAATTTGAATTGATATAATACATAGATAGAATCAATTGACGTCTTGTTTTCTACCAAGATCGTTATTGTGGAACTTATTTGGTCGATGCCGGTGGTTTTGGTGTATGAAAGTCGACGGTCTAATGAAAAACGTGAACTTGAATGTTTCATTTTCATGAAGAAAATTTTCGACAATCGCTAACGGAATCCCAACACAGTTTCCACTCTCGAACAACTTGGCAATTGGAACGCTTGTCGATTCACACTTATTCGAAAAATTAATGTACTTGTTTTTATCGTTATTTTTAAAAGTGAAATCGTACTTCCACTTATGAGCGTCCTTCTCTGTCCCAATCATTTGTATAGCCCAAAACCCGATTTTTTTCTCGATATTGATATCGACGAAGTACAAAAACCAACTTTTATCAAATGATATCAATTGCAAATCGCGATCTGAGACTTTTGGGTTGAAATTGGGAAAAACCACCTCTATCCCAGGCTTCAAAGTTATATTATTCGGGTGTTCGCTTTTGAAATGATATTCAAAGTTGTTGAGAGCCCCTGAAAATGTTTGGTGAATGTTGAAATTTAAGTAGGAACTAAAATTACTCATGTTCGTTAATAAAATGACATTTCCGAATTGATAGTAAGCATAAGTTATTGATTGATTAATAATATTTATACATCGAAAATATCGTTTTAATGATGTTAAATTATGAAATAAATATTTTACCACTCCAATTGCACTTCTTCATATAGGATTTGAAAGGACAATCGATCGGCTTGAATTTACATTCTTCCATATGTGTCGCCATTGTATTTGAAGGACATTTATAATTGCAGCCATGACAAGCATTAACACAGGGAATACACAACTGAAACAAGAATCCAATAAGAATTTGATATGACTTTTGTGATTAACAGACATAATACGATATATTAGGATCATCAGTGATAATCAATTACTCTTTCGTTACTTAACTTTACAATTTATGTACATATATTTTATATAAAAAATAATTACAAAATTTACATAGGGAATTAACTAAATGTTTCGTTAAATATTCAAGACATAGATAAATTTTAAATTTATTAAACATTACCTTTGACGAAATAGCTTCCAGAGTGAAATTTCTTTGTCCTGTAACATTGTTTTTGCAAAGTGGACACACGGGAAGTAATAGATTCTTTTTGCAAACTCCACATATATTATGGCCAGTTTCACACATAAATATTGGCTTATTAAGATGATCATTACAAACTGGACAAGTCATTTCACTGACCACCTCTTCTATTATTTCATTTGAACCAGAAGCTGTAGGCGCTTGAAATTTAGCTTGTGACCTGGGTCGTCGAGTAAATTCCCTATCACATATTTTTATTTGTTAGATAAACGCAATTGCATCAAATTAAATTCAACAGACTATTCACCTTTTGTGGAAACGATTCTCGTTTCCATTTTCCTTTGATGATTGCCTTGGATTGCTTGCCATGTCGACTGCTGTAATCAAAATTTTCGTCATAAAATTATTTTATTGAAGATATCGATAATACAACAACAATAACAATACAATAATACAACAGCGATACAATAACAATAACATACAATATATACTTCTTTCGATAAATTGTTGCCGATTTGCAAAAACATTCACAAATGTTAAACTACCTACATAAACGTGTGATATTGCAATGCGTCGATAAAAATTACAATACCCAAGTTCATGTATTATCAGAAAAGGTCGGATGCGGTTAATTAATAAATACTAAAAATCGATAATCCATTAAAATAACGCATTCTCTATACTCACCGGTCTTTGAACCGCTAACTTGTTTACTCCTTTATTAAAAAGTGCATAAAGATTTCAAGACAGTAACACACAGCACGACGGTTATTTTCAAACTGACTCACTTATTGACATTGTGCATAAAGTTTGTTCGATATTTACAGAACCAGATCGATAAATTTCAGTGCATCATGCTAATGTTTTGATTGTGAAAATAAAACCATGTATTTTGCTACAGACGAGACTTTTCCATAATTTTCTATCAAGTAATGTGATTTTGCATCGTCATGGAATAAAAAATTGTGACATTATAGTGCCAATTTTCGTTTTTTTTTTAATATAAATACGAATTGCGACTGTACTAATCATTTCACAAACAAAACCCATCATGCACGTTTCTATAAAGTATGATGATTTACATATAAAATAATTTATCGTGTTTTGAAATAATTCTATTTTAAAATCCTATATTATATTATGAATTTTCAGAAACAATAAAAAAATATTAAATGTGACCAATACGTCGATAAAAATAGTAACTGTATGTATAATAGTAAGTAATATTATACATACAGTAACGGAATAGGTTATATGAAATTTACAACAAATATATAGATATTAAAATAATACAATCTTTGTATAATGTGTACTTACAGAAATCCCTTAAATATGTAATACCCTTAATACGTAATCTCTTAAGCTGCAAAATTATTTATTGTATTATATTTATATACGGTTTCCTAAAGGCAACACAGCGCACAGCGCAACGATAATTTTTAAACTGACTGTCCGAATAAATTGTGTACAAAATTAAATACTACCGGTACCGATAAGCTTACATTTAGACATCTTCGTTGAATAATTCAAAGTTTTTTTTGTACTGAGTAATAAATATTATTATCGAAAGATGGCTCTATTTTATCGTTTTCATAAATTAATAAAAATTTAAAAATGTCAAAATTACTAAAAGTAACAAAATTTTTAAAAGACCTCATTTTCAAAGTCTCTCATCCTCATTCAAATAATAAAACAAAACTCGTGCCATCTAAAAAAAAAAATTAAAAAAGTACTCAATTTCTTGCGAAAACATGTCTTTTTTTATTATATGTATTTCGATTTTTTCCTTATCAGTAGATATTGTATTACAAATATGGATAACGAAATCAGATATAGAATAATCTTCCACCCGGCGTGATAGGAAAATATTCGATAAGATTCGTACACAATGAATCAGTTCTAAAATAATTGTACTGGGTATTGCTGCTTTTGTCTTTATACAAATTTAAAGGAATAAACGGATTGGTGGCAGTTTAAGAATCGGTAAGTAGAAAAGTGCATTTATTTAATGGCTTAATATTTTTTCAGTATATTCTTAAAAAATTGCATTTGGTTTTTTTTCTAAATTACATGCAGATAAATGTACTTGTTTGTATCGTGTTATAATTTTTATTGGTGCATTGCAATATCACTTGTTTTTGTAGGTAATTTAACATTTGTGAATGTTTCAAAATCTCTGCAATAATTAATAACTTGACCTCCTCAGTCCCTATGCACTTTAAAATGTGCATAGACTTTGTTGCCTTTTTTTTAGGTTTATTTTTATCGGGACTTTTTGTAAATTATAGTGTAAACTATGTTATTTTGTTTAATTTTGTCTGTTTTGCCATATAAGGCGCGAAATTTATGTTATATGGCAGTTTTGCCTGACATCTCAATAACGTCTCAACAAGCCACGTTTACAATATTTTGTTAACGTGGATTTACAATATTTTGTTATTAAAAATTTACTCACATAACATTATTATGGTACAATCTTAAAAAGAAAGACTGCTTTTAACAATTTAAACCAGAATTTCATTGTACATATGTTGTAATGTATCATATCATAATTCGACATCAAACATGAATGTATGTACATTAGAACGTAAATTTGATCTGAAGGGTCGTTTTTGTCAGTTTAGCAGTATTTGTTATTTTCAAATAATTAGTTGTTATTATGTGATTTAGATAGATAAAAAAAATCATAAAAAAATCTTTTCAATGCTATAATTACGAAATAAAAAAAATATTTTTTTTATGAAAAAAAAGTCAGGACTGATGAGGACTGATGACTTAATAACTTAATAACATGTAAAGTGTAACAATTTAATACACGCCATATAGCGTGATGTTCAATCTTATCATCAATATCGACCCATTATATGTACATATATCCACTGCAACTGCAGGATAAGGTCGCCCCAGCAAATGTTGGGAGTCTAGTCTATACCTTATCCGAGAGCCAACCTCGCACCGGTTCAATTTTATATATTGTATAATTTGTTTGTAAAATGATTAAAACTTGACATGGGTTGACAAAGAATCGAACGTATCGATATCTTCATAAAAAATAATTTTATGACTAACGAAATTTTTGATTACAGCTGTCGACATGGCAAGCAATCCAAGGCAATCAATAAGAGACAAGGGAAATGACAATCATCCCCAAAAAAAGTGGGTAGCCTGTTTATTTTTATTATTATTATAGAATTGTGTTTATCTATCAAATGAAAATATGTTATAGGACTCAACGATCCAAATCGAAAGCAAGATTTGAATTTTCTGTGGCTTCTGGTTCAAAAGAAATAATAGATGATGTGGTCAATGAAATGAATTGTCCAGTTTGTAAGGATCATCTCCAAGAACCAATATTTATGTGTGAAACTGGCCATAACATATGTGGAGTTTGCAAAAAAAACCTATTACTTCCCGTGTGTCCACTTTGCAAAAGCACTGTTACAGGACAAAGAAATTTTGCTCTAGAAGCTATTTCGTCAAAGGTAATGCCTATATAATTAATTTATGTCTTGAATGTTCGTCTAAATTTTAGTAAATTATTAATGTATTTAATATCAGTCAATGAATATATACCAAATATTTGTCTGATAAATAGTGATTTACCAATTTGTAAAGGATGGCTCGGTAGTGAAAAGTTATTTTTTATCACTGATATTCCCAATATCTTAATGTTTATTCTTTATTAATCACAAAAATCAAAACAAATTTTTTATTGTGCACTTATTTCAGATATGTATTCCATGTGTTAATACTTGCTATGGCTGCAACTATAAATGTCCTTCAAACACAATGTCGATGCATTTGGAAGAATGTAAATTCAAGCCAATCGATTGCCCTTTTAAATTCAATATGTTGAGGTGCAATTGGAGTGGTACGATATGTATTTCATAATTTGATAACATAAGAATATAAAATACCAATATTTTCAATTTGCTAATATTCTCAACAATTCAATAACACAAGAGCGTAATGACGTGTGACGACGTGAGTCATAAGTAATAGGGCCTCCCCCTGAGAGTAGCTTGTTTTTTTTTTTATATAAATTTTATAACATTTTTATCAAATTGAAAATATCATCTTATCTAACAATTAAAATGAGAACATTTTTATCTGCGACTCATATTTGAAAACATTTTCAGGGAATTCCAAAAACCTCGTACATCATTTTGTAAATGAACACCCAAATAATATATCACTGAAGCCGGGCAAAGATGTGACTTTTAACAACTTCAACCCAGAAATCCCAGATCGCGATTTGCAATTGATACCAATTGACGAAAATTTGTTCTTGTACTTTGTAGAAATCGATGTCCCAAAAAAAATTGGGTTTTGGGCTATACAAATGATTGGGACGAAGGAGGAGGCTCAGAAGTGGAAGTATGATTTCACTTTTAAAAATAACGAAAAATACAAGTACTTGAACTATTCAAATAAGTGTGAATCGGCAAGTACTCCATATGCACAATTGTTCGAGAGCGGAAACTGCGTTGGGATCCCGTTTGTGATTATGAAAAGTTTTCTTTATGAAAATAAAAATTTTACGTTCTCATTTTTCATTAGACCAGCTTCCTCCGCACCGCTCAATCAACGACATGAACCAAACAAGATGCCAAAACATCATGCAAAAAAAGACCTCATGTTGAAATCGAGTGGTGGAAAACAAAACCCCAAGTGATTGTAACAATATATATATGTATATATATATATATATATATATATATATATATATATATATATATATATATATATACATATAATATATTGTATATCAATTCAAATCAAAGAGAAAAAAGCTTGAAAAAAATAAGCTTATTGTTAGTTTTATAATATTTTTTTGTTTACTTACTTACATATAGTATAACACATTTTCTATGTTTGCTAGCGAGTATCCAGGAGATTTACTTTTATTATTAGAAATATGTAGATATACAATTTCAAGATTTTTTAAGTATAAAAATTATTTATTTGTTTGTGATTTTTTTTCATATATAAAGTGAAAAATATGGTTATAAATAAAATTACATTTAATTTAGTAGTTGCATTCTGATTATTTGTATTTGACATACTTCAAACAAGTCCATTGATAAACTTTTTGTTGACCATTATATTAATAACCTGATTGTGAGACGTCGAGAATACGTTGTTCACTTTTCTATTGTATTTTAAGGGATGTTCAGGGTAGCAAATTCACCATGGTTGATTTAATGGAACACTTTAAGAATATTGAGAAACATCGTTATCGTTAAAAATGTAACCTAAAAATAAAATTCCGGACGTTTTTTTTTTAATTCCGTAATTCCAGGATTTTGAATCTCAAAGAATCCATTTTTTATGTTGAAACTAAATAAATAATAAATTAGCAATTTTTTTTTATATTATATCAGTTATAAAAATATAAATCGATGGGTCATCGAAAATATTTTCATTCTTATTTTTAATCTTTTGTGTACTACAATTTCCTACAATGTTACTTACAATTAGTTCCATTTTTTATTTGATATTATTAATAATATAAGCATTAAATATCAAAATCTAAGAAATCGAAGGATAGGAAATTCGGGATTTTGGGATTTAAAATCCTGAAATAGCAATTCCTAGTTAGAAAATGAGACATCTTCATTGAGTGTTTCAAACAAAATTTGCTTCACTAAACAGTATTTATTTTTGTTAATAGATGACTCTATTTTATAATTATTTTTCATTTTTTAATTATAAATTTAAATTATATTTTGTATGTGTATAAATGTTATGAAATATTGAAAAATTTCCGTATATTCAAAAAAAAATAACAACACTTAAATAATTAATATTATTTCATTACGATTTATTAAAACAATCATTCATTTATGCTTGATGAAAACCTTTCGAATGTGAACATAATTAAAATATTCAAATGTCACCAAAACAATAATATTTGAATATATAAATATATAACGAAATTTCGAAATATAACTAATTTTCAATAACTGAAATTTTCGAATTTCTAATTTTCCCCCTCCATAAAAATCATATTGTTGATGCGTACCAATGCTAAAAAATAAAATAAAAAACATACAATTAATTTAGATATTATTTTTAATAATTTTCGAACAACAACGATGATTCAGTTCCCCGTCGCCAGAGGCGTGGCTGTCGAATTTTTGCCAGCCAATCACAAAATGGCAAATGAGGGGAAAGGCGAAAACTCACCCAATCAAATTCAATTTGCATTCCCCGTTTGAATAATTGAATGAAATATGCAAATAACGAATTTTCAAATCACCATCGACTGAAAATTCGCACGAAACTGATAACAATTACAAATAAAATTCTATCTTTTACAGATCCAAATACATTTTCAATCGATTCACAATATATCTGCATCCGCCATACAAACGAATTTCATCGTTCGGTAAATATCTTGCGCAATTTTCGCAAAATTAAATTCCGATGAATTTCGGCAACGTATCGATTCGACGAAGTGGTAAAAATAATTTAATATTTTTAAATCGAATATTTCGCGCTGGCAAACCGAAATGGATGTAAGCGCGAAATAGAAGAAGCGGCACGTCCGATTCGAAGTGGAAGTTGACAATATTGGAAACAAACCGTTTGTAGAGAGGGAGAGATAGAAATAATATATGCGCCTAAAAGAGATGAGTATATAGGGTATGTTGCGTCGCAAAATTGGGGGGGGGAAATGGAGGAAGGGGGATGAAATGGGTAAAGTGGGTGGTAGGAAATGCTTTCTAGGAGGTAGTGTAAAGAAATTCAGGGAAGTCAATTTGTATTATAAATTTTTCGTCATCACTTGCAATTTTCATTACATGATATTATTTGCTATTATAGAAGATCGGATATTTATAAAAGGGTGGTTATTTTTGATGAGTTTGAATATTAAAAATTATTCTTTGTGAAATGGTGTTGAATCAAAGATACTTATGTCTGTATATTGAGCGTATTGCATTTCGCTTAACTTCAATGATTAATAGGAATCGATATGTTGAAAATATTTAACAGAAAATTATATTAAGTATTAGTCTTTTTGATATTCTATTAGAAGTTCGAGAACTTTTTTTTATTTCAACGACGTTTTCAAGAGAAGATATCTCTCTAGGAGTTCGAGTAAAATAATTCCATTCCATCAAATCCAAATAATCTCACAATATTCCGCAATTTTCATATGAAAAGCTGAAATGGAAGCATTTGCCAAGTTTTTTTTAAACACTTGTTAAGAAAAGTAGGATTTATTTATAAATTTGAATATAAAACTCAACAATGTCCAAACTTCAATAATTTCACATCAATTCGATAATTATGGACCTGCTGTAAACACCAGCTCCCACTCAAGCAACTAACAACTCGATCTATGCACGGATATACTCATCACTATCCCAAAGAACAATCTAAAAAAAAAACTCACCAAGATACAATTCAAAAACAACAAAACCGAAACAACCAAAATCCCCTCACTTCAACAACCCCCGCACACGCAATCCTCTCGACCCACCCAATTTCAGACTCGTTTCGATTTTCGAAAACTCAAAAAGGGAAATTCAGCCAACCCGAGATTTAGCATTCGGGACAACCGACGGGGTGTGGGCGTGGGTTCAGAGAGGGAGTCAAGGTCCTCGGGTTGGCGCCCTCCATTGTCTTGTTTACCAACACCATCCGAGGGCCTCGAGTTCCACAACGTTGGGAGGGCTTTTTGTATCATCACGCTTTGGAGGTTGTTTTAGGATGGTTGTTGTTGTTGTTGGTTTTGAATGTTGACAGATTTGTTGAGTTGATTGTGGGAAATGTTTTTTGGTGGGATGAAATTTTTGGGGGTGTTGGGATTTTTTTTTAATTGAAAATTTCGTAAGATGGGTGAGTTAGTTGAAATTATTGTTAGAATGAAGATTTTTTTTCAGTTTTCGTAAATTTTGGATGAAAAATTAATCTGAATTTTTTATCGAGGATGAATAAAATTTCGATGATTAACCCTGAATTTCGTGAAAATTTTATTTAAAAAAAAAAGTATTTTTAATGAATAATTATAAGAATACATTTATATTTCACTTGAATATCTAATACTTTCTTATTTCATATAAACGTATTTTCTTGATATATTTTTAATTTTTACGTTCATTTAGTCAAACATAACGTAACGACACCAGTAGGTTGACAATGTATCAGTAATTGACCACTTCTCACTGTCAGAAAAACGTACAAATTAAGACGATAATCTTTCGGAAAGGGTGCGATTAGATTAGCCATTTATTACATTTTATATATCGAACCCTTTTTGAAAGATTATCGCCTTTAAAAACCTTCATTTTTACGTTTTTCTGAGAAGTGGTCAATTACTGGTACATGGTCAACCACTGGTGCATTACCTTATTCATTATTAGAAAAAAATCTCTATTTTTTCATATGAAAATTTGTTCAATTTTAAAATTTGTTTTGGAAAACTTTAATCTTACAAAAAAAAAAAATTTCCATAATAAACCAAGTACATTTTTTTTAATTATTTACCAAAAATATTCATAAATAAAAAAATCTATTTATAATTATTCGATAAGCACTTCTAAAAATATAACAAAAAAATTCTAATAAAAATAGATATGAATTGTACATGATGAATAGAACAATTAAATACGATTTTCCTTATACATATTCTATCTTGTGGTTTAAATGTTTATTTATCTATTTTTGTTACGTGAACAAAAACTTGGAAAAATTATTGGCACACTCCGACCGCATTTCTTATAAGAAAACCTAAAAATTTTCATCACCCCGAAAACTTTCCCTCGACACCATTTGAGAACCACAGCACCATACATAAGCGCCAAAGCTTGAGAGCCTCTGATCTGTGCTCGCGCCGAGTTCACGCGTCAGAAGGAAATGCAAGATGCAGAACTGGGAAAAGCACAGAAGACGGGAACACTCCCGCGCCAAAGACGCCGGGAAGTGCGGCAACCTGGCAATGGCCTCAAAGTGGTGGGGGGTGGACTTTCGCTCGAAGAACGCCACAAGCGACGTTGCCTGCTTTCCGACTTTCGACCCTCGCCTCTGGAAAATTTTGCTTTTCCACTGACTCATTCGGAAATTATGAATTAATTTTTTTTATATTCGATCGAATCTTTATGAAATGTTTTGATTATTATTTGATTGAATTTATTTTTTGTTTTTTAAAAATTCTAGTAAGATCGTGTTGGTTTTTAGTGGGAACAATTTAAACGTGTATTCATAAAAAATAATTGAGCACTAAATGAAACGTTATGTGCATTAAAAAAAATAATGTGTGCATTTAACACGAGCATTAATGTGTGTGTATTCGAAAAAATATCTGTACCTTAAAACGAATAAATGTGTATTAAAATGCATGTAAGGAAACGAAGGCAATATTGCAAATGTGATCAGGACAAAAAATATCAACCGCATGACAATTATATTCACAACTTTCATAATTATCTATGGGTGCGATTTAACTGTGCATTAAAAAAAATCGCACCTTAAAACGAATCACTTGTGCATTAGAAAAATATACGATGTGCATTAAAGAAACTCGTATTGAGCATTATTTTATTCATAGAATGCAATAGAAAAAAAAATTTGTGCAATATAAAGTGAGCATTAAAAAAATATGAAATGTACAATAGAATGAATAGTTTGGGCATTAAAATGACAGTAGTTGGCAACGTCGCCTTTCTCTATAGGCAATACAGTACAACTGTCAACTGTCAAAGTGTCATCGTTTACATTTTTTTTACGTATGAACGGAACGACAGAAAGTTATACATTTTAACAATTTGATCTATTTTTTTAAATCTTTGTTTGAATTAGGTTTCTTGCGAATAGATTCTATTATGAAAGTTGTGAATATTGGTCGTGTGTTTGGTCCATTTTGTCCTGGTCACATTTTCAACATTGCCGTCGTTTACTTACATTCATTTTAATGCAAATTTATTTATTTTAAGATACAGATATTTTTTCAAATGCACACATTTTAATGCTTTTGTTAAACGCACACAATATTTCTTTGAATACACACTTGATTTTTTTAATGCACAATAATTTTTTATGAATGCATGTTTAAATTGTAGTAAATATGATGTTAATATTTAAAATGTTTTGATTATTATGTGATCGAATTTTTATTTTAATAAGATTCGTATTGGTTTTTAGTTTGAAAAAATAATGGATATTTGATGTATGATTTTAGTAATGTTTAGTAAATATGATGTACGGAGGTTTCTGGAAAATTCGCCAGCAAGTACACACGGTCGAGATTCGAACGCTACAAAAGCCAGGAGGCGGCACCGATGGGCAGGGCCTGCGCGCGCAACGTTCGCCACCCGCACCTCAGCAGTCGCGTCGCGGCAGCATTGCGAAGCTGTTGTGACCCGTACGCGCGCCCACGTCACTTCGCGCCCCGATCCATGCAGTGAACGCGCCCTAGCCAATCGCCCTGCCGTGCGCGCTCTAGTGCAACTGTGGTTTCCTCGTCCCGGGCATGGCGCCAGCGTGAGCGCGCCGCGGTGCGGGTCCGCGGCGCGCGCCCCAAAATGCGGGCGTGAGGCGGCGCGGCGGGCGCGGGGCGAGGCGGCGCCCGAGCCAAGGGCCCCCAGCGCATGGCGGGAAGGCCCGGCAGCACACCGCCGCCTCCGCCCCCTAACTCCGCACCTGGGGGGGACGCAGCACGCCGCAGCGCCAGCGCAGACCCCCCCGCAGCCCCTGAACAGAGACTGCGCCCCCTCTTTCTATGGGTGCGCCAACGCGACACCGACGTACTCCAAGTCCATTGCGAGGACTACGACGAGAATAATCGGCTACGCTTGGTTAGGACTCCTTTAGGGTGGAAGGTTTTGCCGCGCACTCGGACCTTCGACGGGATCTGCCTGCCCAAGGCGCCCCCCGCGCGCCGGCGCGCCCGCCCCAAGCCTCCTATCGATCCGCCGCCGCCGCCCCCCAGGCCCGCCCCCAACTCCTCCTCTGGCGAGGAAGAGGACGACGACGCTCCCGAGTCTCCCGACGCGTGGACGCTGCCCGACATCGAGACGCACATCCCGTCCCACACGATCCACGTGCCGCAGAGGGCGCACGCCCCTCTCGAGCCGAGGCCCGAGTTCAACCCGACGCCGCTCGAGAACCTCCTCGCCGTCGCCGAGCTCGAGTTCAACCAGCAGAGGGACGAGGGCGCCAAGGCGAAGAGAGCGTTCCCCTCGCTCGATCTCGAGAACGGTGACTCGCTGCACGGACAGCTCGCCTTCCTGTCCGAGGACGTGTGCGACAGGGATATTATGTCGTTCGACATTCCCGACTCGGCCAAGAGCGTGCGGAGCGACGAGATTTTCTTCGCACAGAAGCAGGACGAGAACTCGTACCCGAACGGCATCGTCGCTTCGAAAGATCTGTTCGAAAGCATATCCGAGACGCAGTACATGCCGGTCGATCTGGAAAGCCAGGATCACGAGGAGGCTATTAACGCGAACGAAATATTGGACTCTTTGGTCGAAAAGGGTTGCGAAGACAACAATATAATGGGATCGGCGTTCGACAAGATCGCTCACATAGTCAACAACAACAACAATTTGGAGGGAGACTACAACGACGAAGACGAAGACATGATGATGGACAACGCCCCCGTTTCCGATATCATTCACAGGCTTGAGCAGTCTTTGGAGTCGCCGGGTCAGAACAGCATGACGGCGGCTCAAGGACTGCTTCATTTGCAGCAAATGAGCGACGAATTAGTCGATTTGCATCCCGAAGAACACGACAACGCCATATTCTCGACGGAAGAATTCGAAAAAGAGGAAACTAAAGATATGGGAGAATGTCCGATGGAAGAGATCGCGCACAGTAGTGTCATCGAACCTGCGATAGATAAAAGTGTCGACGAAACGGAACTAGTCATGCCGGAAGCTTCCGAACTTTATACTGAAAATGTGCCAGTCGACGAATCGTTAACGGTTGTTCAACAGGAGGAAGCCGAAGTTTCGAACGAACAGAACGACGACGTGAACGATATAATAGAAAAGTGTCCGTCTCTCGATGACGCCGCGTTAGAACATTCAGAGAATGCGGAAAACAGTGAAATCAAAGAAAATTCGATAGAAGCGGAAGAGGAGGAAGAAGAAGAAGAAGACGAGGAAGAGGAAGACATGGAAAATCATCAAGACGAAATACTCAAAGAAGCCGGTATCGATAAAGAATCAGAGCTCGCCGAATCGACGGATGATATGATGCCGACCGATTTGAGCATAAAGGCTGTGACCGAAGAAATCACAGAAATGGCTGACGATCAAACTGATAAATTATCTGATAAGAGCGACGAAATGCCGAAAGATTTGAGTTGCCGAAAAAGAATACCGAGTCCGTTTCCATCGCCGAAACGCATCGAGACTCCTCGGCCGGCTTCTAGAGGGTCAGATACCATTCAATCTCCTCAGCCGAGTGGGATTCCAGCAGTTCCTTCTTCACCTGAGCTTTTCCCTGCGCCTCAAGGAAAATCGAATTCAAAATCGCTCTTTTTGGAAACATTGCTGGCGTCGCCCTCGCCGAAAATGTGCTTCTCTTCAGAGTTAACGATAACGAAACACCAAAGCGAACCTCTCAATTTGGGCAAAAGCAGAAAATCGGCCAGCCCTACGGTGAGCAGCTGCTCGGAAGAAGTCAAAAAACCTGTGAAAGAATTTGGTGAACCTGAGGAAAAACGATATAGAAAAGATTCAACGGACGAAGCGCCTCTTCAGAAATTGAATAAATTGTTTTCAAAATCTAATGACAATATTTCTGAAGTCAAACAGAAAAAGTCAGATGCGAAGCTTCAGAGAATATCTGAAGAGCCTAGTCCGATGAAACAATTACAAATGTTAAGGAATAGCACAGAATTCAACATTCCAGATCCGTTATTAGTACCTAAAGATAGATTCAGTGCGATTCTTTTCTCACCTGCCAAAGAAATTCCGTCGCTTTTGTTGCAACGACCTGAACTACGGTTACCCGAAGCGTTCGCTTTTCCCGCTATTTTACAAGACCCAGACATATTAGTCGTGTCTCTGTCTCAGTTAGAAGCAATTTTACAAAAACATTGTCAAAGCATAGAAAAAGAATCACTCCGATTGAAGGAGCAAAAGCATAGCAATAAACCTACCACGCCCAGTGCTGTGAACGACAGCAGTAAAATAAACCAAATGCCGATTCCATCTCCATTAGATAACCCTTTGAAAACGCCTGGCGGAACGATCATTCCAGGCATGGGTGCAGATACGCTAGCCAGCGATATAGATGCAGCGACGTCTGCTGCCTTAAATCAAATGTTATGGCTGCCATATTTGAGTCAATTCGAAGCAGCCATGGCATGTTCACAAAACGCAGATTTCCTGAAAGCTCTCAATTCAACAATGCCACCCGGATATCCCGCTCAGCCTTCATATCCGGATTTATCACAAATATTTTCGCCTCAATCAAGGTTCATGGGCTCGTCTGGTTTTCCAGTAATGCCGTCTGTAGAATATAATAACCAATTAGAATTCGCAATGTGGCAAGAGGCTATGGTACAAGCGAACAGCGCCAATTTCCAGCGAGCACTCAAAACAAATTTACCAACCGACAATCATATGAAAGAGCTACAAAAAGCGGTCGAACAACAACAGCAACAACAACAAAACCCATACGCTTCATCTAGTAAACATCAACAAATGAGAGCACATTCTGCGGCGAGAACGAGCCCAATAGCCCATGGATATTCCCACGGATGCAACCGAACGGGAGCAGCAGGACCCTTCCATCCGGGAGCCTGGCCTGGCTACCCGGGGGGAAGAGGTGCCCAGCAGGCTCCTCAATACAGCCCCGGAGGACAACGATCCTCACGCCACCACCAACCTCCACCATCTCCTTCGGCATCCCCGTCAAATTTCTACCACAACAACAACTATCTGGGCGCGCCCAAACAATCGGCCGCATCGCGCGCCCCTCCCGCCCCTCCCACCGTTCACAGCAACAATCCCACGTCCACACCCGAGCAAAGGCCTAGAATATCAGTGAAATCGTTGCAAAATCTCCTGGAGCCGGGATCTGGTCCCGGTCTGAATCACATGGCGCGCCCGCTCGAGCCGGAGGTCGGCAGCTCCACCCACTTAGCAGACGACGCCGGACACGACACGCAAGCCCCCCTCTGGCATCCTTTGTTTGGCAAGTAAGTAATTACCGTTTTATTCCACCAGTCAAACCACTAACATGTCTCTGAATCCGAAACGTAACCCTTAAACGACTATGTTAAGGAGCGTGCATTGCGATGTTTTTCGGAACCGATCATGAATGAATTATAAAAAACGCACGTTTCTGAATCCAGAACGTAACCCTTAAACGACTATGTTAAGGAGCGTGCACTGCTATGTTTTTTGGAACCGACCATGAACGGGTTGCAAAAAACGTATGTCTCTGAATCCAGAACGTAACCCTTAAACGATTACGTTAAGGGACGTATACTGTGATGCGTTTTCGAGACCGATCTTGAATTAATTTAAAAAACGTATGTCTCTGAATCCAGAACGTAACCCTTAAACGATTACGTTATGGAGCGTATACTGTGATGCGTTTTTGAAATCAATCTTGAATGAATTTAAAAAAACGTATGTCTCTGAATCCAGAACGTAACCCTTAAACGATTACGTTATGGAGCGTATACTGTGATGCGTTTTCGAGACCAATCTTGAATGAATTAAAAAAAAAAACGCACGTCTCTGAATCCAAAACGCGTAACCTTTAAACAATTGCGTTATGGAGCGTATTTTGTGATGCGTTTTCAATACCGATCATAAATAAGTTTCAAAACCGCATATCTCTGAATCCAAAACGTAACCCTCAATATTAAATGACTACGTTAAGCTGCATACACTGCGATGCGTTTACAACACCAATCGTGAATGAATCGCAAAAAACGTGTCGGTCCTCTAACCCAAGTTTCGACATTGAATCAACTCGCCAAGGGTGAAATTCTCGAACTGGGCGTAAATATTAAACGGAGGGGAGATTATGAATGAAACCCCCCCACCGCCGCCCTTTCACAAATTCCGCGCCGAACGTACACCCGCCCTCGCGTATTCATTCGCAGCGGAATAAAACACCTGTTTTACGTTTACGTAAGGGGGAAGGTTGAGTGTCGGCAGAGGCTGGTGGATGTGTGCCGTTCGGTTTTTGCCGCCGTTCAATTAGCGGTTTGATAATGTAAGGTTGGTGTGTTGTGTGTTTTCGAATTATGGGCGATTTGAAATTTTTTAATTGTGGAAATATTTAATTGGTGTTTAGTTAAGAGCACTCACTATATGTTTTTCTTTTAAATAAATAAAAAAATTGAATTTTTTATTAACAAATTTAATAAAAATGTATTATGGGTGGTCAAATTTAATTTTTTATTGTATTATAGGTCTGTAAATTGAGTTTTTTTTAATGAATTTCGCGCGTTTTTTTGTACTTGTGCGTGTTGTGAGGGGGTTATGTTTGTTAGTTTTTACGAATTATTTTCCTTTAGATAGCATAAATTTGCAAGCGCTAACAGTTTGGATGGCAAATGGTACTACTGTACAATATGTAAACCCGGAAGTCGTTAAGATATGGTTAAAAACTGTCAAATATAACTTCGAAACTATGCATAAAATTCGTTAAAAAATTAATTTCCAAACTTATAATACATAAATTACACATGATTCATGTACTCATATTAAATTTTTATTAATATTACTTAATATACAAATAATAATTTACGCATCTAAAGTTCAAAATTACCCAAAAACTTCAATTTTTTTTTCAATTTCCTTACATTTCCAACCAGAAATACCCCGAATTCATTTTAATTACAAAACAATACCTCATTCAAAAAAAATAAATTAACTCAATACAACTCATCCGACACTCGTACCAGCACTCGCCAGAGTACACACTCCGAGCAATACGTGCAGAACCGGTTGTGACCGGCCTTCACCCTAAATGGTGCACCGCGAACGATGGCGACAAGCGGCTCCAGTCCATGGTGTTGTGACCCTCTTCCTCTGTCATGTGGACGCTCCTAATTGCACTCCGGAGTGACTCTTTCGGGCGAGTGGGTGTTGCCGATTTGCAGTTCGGTTCGATGTGTGGTGGTAGGGATGTCGGATTTGTCGGAAATTTCATTTGATGGTAATTCGGTAAAAATATGTAATTGCTGGTTTATCGGTATTTCGGTAAAGAAATATAATTGTCGGTTTACCGGTAATTCGGTAAAAAAAAAATTGATTTCTGGCTTACCGGTAATTCGGTACAAAAATACCGGTTTGCCAGTAAAAAAAAACGATAAAAATAACAAGAAACCGAAAAAACTGTAAAACCGAAAATATTTTCCTAAAAAAACAAAAACTTTTTCAAAAAAAAAAGCGTATGCACTTACAAAAACCGACTTTTTCAAAAATTCAGAAAAAATTTTCTAAAAAAACAATTCTTCAAAAATATTCGAAAAGCAAAAAAAATAGTTTTTATTTGTCGGTAAACATTAAAAATTTATCATTAGATTACCGAAATACTTTTTAGGTCATTTACCGGTAAATCGGTTTACCGGTAATGATATCCCTAACGCAAGCTTTGCCGCTTTTGAGGTCTTTGTTCTTTGGAGTTGCGTTAATTGCTATGGGTTGTGTTTTTTGATGTTGCTATTTCTTGAATATGATGATCCTATAATAAGTAATTAATAAGTAAAATGAGTTTAATACTCTTTACTCCAAGGAATGAAGACAAAAAATTGCCCTATCTAACAAGAAAAATCGATGAAAAACCTGAATTTTAGTACGAAGCTTGATATTATGATTCTTAACAAAATGACAAAATTCCGTTTCGACTTGTAGTCAGTATAAAGTTTTACGTGTAGTCAAAGGTTACAGTAAACGGTTTTTCGAATATTTCATTAACTGTCACTTTTACATTCATTTTTTCTTCTTTTACTTTCTTTTCATGGAAATGATTTTCGAACCGTTTGATATCCAAATAATGTTTGGACTAAACTAGACTTTGAATTGCATTAAAAAAAATTCGGTTTTATGTTTGATGGAATGCAGGAAATTTATATCGAGCTAATTTCGGGTGTGGTGTTTCAATGTCAATGTTCGTATTTGGTCAAAACATTCATCAATCTTTCGAGAAATGTGAGTGTTAACGAATTATTTATGTTTATTATGTATCGATTGGGTGTATCAACATTTTTTGGATATCGTAAATCTGATTGTGTATAATTATCGAATCTCGTAATAAGTATGTATTAAATCGTGACTAGTTAGCTGCACCCATAAATAAAACATAATATATAGTGAAACTCAATTTATAAATTTTCTATATCTTTATATATTACGTAACATTCTAACATTTCCAACAAATGGAAAATTGTAATTTACGTCTAATTTTAAAAATTGCTCGGTAATTACTCTCGTAGTCAGCATATTAAGGCTTTTTACTTATATTATTACTAGTATTAGAAACATGTTAGAAATACATAGTTTCTTAAGTATTATTAAATTTATATTTTTCATTCTTTGTATCATGCATATAGAAGCAAACTTACCAGTGCACGAAGCAAAGATCGTGAAACTATTCTATTGCTCTTTTTACTTTTTTATTGATTAAACTTTGATACGAACGACGCACAATGAGGTTCAATTAATTAATTGAAACACCAACACTTATTTTTCCCGTAAAAAATACTGCATCTCACAGTGCAATGCATCGATCATCACTATTTTTAAATCACCACCAACTTTATGCTTTTCAAATATAAATATGCATCGGGATAATGACGATTTTGCATACAATTCATGCATCAGCCCGCACATGACACGCTTTTTCGTATTGAAATTTATACGCATAATTAAACTTCAAAATTGACGCATACGGGATGACAATTTAGCCATCGATTTATATCAATATTTTTTTAACGAACACACCCCGGTTATATGGCACCCTAAACATACGGGTTGAATACATGGCATGAATTTGATATTCGTTTTTGTTCGTTTTAAGAAGTTCAAGTTTGAATTTTATTTATTTTAATTGTATAAATAATACCTTTTGATCGATCGATGATGTCAGTTGGATGTATTTTTTTTAATCCTTTCAATCATCGTTGTCTATTAAAGTAGCGCGAAAATCTCGAATTTTCATCAGAGCCATAAAACTGATCTTTGCCAAATATTTTTTTTTCGTTCTAACAGCTACTGAAATAGTGTTTTAAATAAATTTTTGAGATTGAAATCGTTACAAAATCAAGTATTGGTTAAAGTTGTTATTTGAAGTAATTTTTATCAGAATTTGTCTTGCGTTAATTGATGCTTCTATTATCGGAAAATTCATCTAATCTAATAAATATAATAGATGGATATGATAATATAATATTGCGTCAATGATACTCATCTTTTTATTAATTAAATTTATCTTTTCATCAATTAAAAAAACTCATCTATTCTTTCCATAATTTCGAAAAACCCACCTTTCCTATAAATTTCCCACTCAACTCCCATTACACAATCGAACTAGCATTTCCATCATTCGTCCGCTACAAAACCAGTGACATTTAACCAGTGAAATTTAGCAATACGTAAATAGTTTTCTATGTTTTTGCCTATGTATTCGACAAAAAAATTAACAAGAGTATTTGTGTTTCGAAGTAAATTTACAGCATAAAAATGTAACTTAAAATATCTATCTATAATATTAGAATTATACCCAATCCTCTTTTTACGCGGTTCCGAAATGATACGGTTCAAGGAAGAAGAACCGATTTTTTTACACTGATTTTTCACTTTAACACAGTATAAAATAAAAAAAAGCTTGAAAAATATGTAGTATTATGCCATAATGGTAAGTTTCGGTGCAAACTAGTATACTGTTAAAATTATATATATGAAATAATAGTTATTAAATTTTTAAAAATTCGATATTTTTTGATGATTATACATGGCGAAATTTTTTTATATTACATAAAGTACATTTAGATGAATGTTCTATCCAAATATACTGATGGAACCTATCTCCAATTTTCGTATGGTCACCATACATTTTTTTTACATGGTAGTCTCTGTCTGGGATGTATCTCTGTGTAAAAAGAGGATCGGATGTATTGAAAAAAATCATTTGAATCATATTTTAGAGAAGGCGACATTTTGAACTTTGCCTATCGGTGACACATTATCTCAGTACATCACTGCACCAAACCCAGCATTTTACTAACAACCGGCACATTATTTCGGTACATCACTGTACAAAACCCACCATTTTACCAACACCCAGCACATTTCGATACAGAAACTTTCCGAACACCTCTCCCATTCACCTAACAATGACAGTCGGACAGCTTTCCTCGGCTACCGCTTTTCAAATCGTGCCCACACAAAACGCCTAGGAGAGCTTCGACTCAAAATCGACGTCCGCCCTGTTTATTTTCCCGCCACTTTTCAAACGGCGATCGGACTCGGATCTGTGTGAAAAAGATCGAGGCCGCAAATTAAATTTATCCTTGCGATTTGATCTCGGTTGACCCCGTTTGATGCAGCTCTGATGTAATTACGCACGTATCGTTCTACGTAGATCTCGAATTCTGTCGTGTTTCTCGTTAAATTTTTCGTATTTGAACCGTGCGAGTGGTGCGGTTTTTATGCAGTTTTATCTAGATCGAGTGAATGCTCTTGATGTCGGTTTGATTTGTTCAATGATTTCGTATCGATATTTTTAGAATTTGTTTTGATGTTTGTGTTGGTGTATGTGACGAGTTGACTTGTATTAATTGTAACGACTCGATTTTTAATCTCGGTCGTTAGATTCTTTACGAATCCTTCGATTTGTAAGGTATCTTTTCTGTATGGTTTCTGTTTCGTAAAATAAATAAATAAATTACAACTATTCACATTTTGTTCAGCTTTTTATTCTAAAATTATTTCGATTAATTTAAATTCAACTTTTTGCAAATTTATTTAGTGAAAAATGAGGAATTAAGAGCTATTATGTTTTTGTTGAATTTTAATAATCGATTATGAATCAATTTGTATATCGAAAAAAATGTTTTTTTTTTTTTTTTTTTTTATCAATCTAAAATCATTTGATGATCGGATAAATTATTAGAACACTTCAAAAGTGACGCTTTTTATATTATATTATTTTCTTGAGAACTATTCATTCAATATAAGCAAAAATCATACCCAATAAAGCCACATGCATTCTCTTCATATTCTGATTTTTTTTTAATTTTTTGTTTAGTTTCATGATCTTTCACCATCAAAATTTGTACGCTAACCACCATTATCGCTTTTGCACCCATTTCTTAAGAACCCCAACACATTCATTATCACCAAAATCATTAATAAAAACCACCACAATTCGATCAACCTAACAAATCCCCATCAAACCCATTAACACCACAAAACTCACCTATCACAAACGGACAATCTTTCAAATCTAACCATTTACCATTACAATCCCCGCAAACGGCATCGAAAGCGTTCAATTAATTCGACAAACGCACAATATTTAACCTAGATGCACTTAGCACGGATCGAACCGCATCTAAACTCCTCAGTATACAAACACACAAAGGTGCATTCCTATTGCACAAAAGTGGAACAGTGTTGCTTTCTACGCAGGGGCGGGCTGCGAAAATGGGGCCCGGTGAAACTAGAAATGCGAAAATTCACCGCAATTATGCGAGCGATATATTATACGGCTTCTACGGTTGTGGTGTGCGATTTTTACTGGTCGCAGTGTATATTCTGGTTTAGACTTTCGCTTCTCTATCTCGAATTGCAAATTGCCGTTTTCGATGGATCGACCGGATTTGGAAAATGATCGGTTTTCGATTTCAAGTCTCGGAATGTTGTGAGTTTGTAAATATTTAATTTTGTGGTTGTAGTTAAAGATATCGTTATCGTTGTTAGGTAAGGTCTTTTTGATGTAATATCGAAAGTTTGTATTTTTTTTCATTTTCCCATAGAGATAAGAAAAAGATAATTTTGAATACTATAATATTAAAGTAATGACCATATCATTTATTGTTTAACTTCAAATTTTGTTGAGACTAAATGATTTATTTGTATGAATTTTGACCATCAGTCAGAATTTAATGCAAGATTTACAACTTTTGAAATGTCGATCTTCATGGTCGTTTGTAATGTACTGAACATTTTACAATTTTCACATTTTCATAAATTTGCATAATTTCATTGAACTGAACGAATATAAAACAATACAAAGTGTCTGCTGTAAGTATAGCATATGCATATAAGTAATAATTTATTAAAAGTTTTATTGCATGTATGCATATTTTGAATATATAGTGCTGATGAATGACAAGGAAATATCTATGAAAAAAAATGATTGATAGATTTACAATGGACGTTTTAAAAATAGCGGTTCTATATAACTTATTGTTATTATATTGACATTACATATCTTACAACAGGTCTGTGTGACCTCAGTGACATTGTATTGAAAATATGACAATGGATGACCTTATTGATTTCTCAAAGAATCAAGATAAATAATTCAATCGTCAAAAAAATAACATCGCGAAAAACACTTATACTAATTTGGTTTTATATACTTGCAAAATTATGCAACAATCTCGATGAGATTTAAAGATTTTTTTACAAATCTTCAACAAATTATGAAAAATAAACGTAAAAAGCCTCCACAATAGTCATAACGTCTTTCAAATCATGTTAACATCATTTTTTTTTTAAGATTGACTAAAACCGGTCCCTCGAATCGATATGACATTTGCAACAAAAAACGGCCATATGATAAAAATCGACGTTCGAAAATCGATTTATCAACTCTCGTTAGATTTTCACATTAGTTCGTCTCTCGTTAGATTATTTTTTCACAAAATTGATAACCTTTGCTAAATTTAAAAGTTAACGAATCAATACTAAACGAGGCGTGTAAAAACAGTAGCTCGTAACGATAAAATCAAAAGTATTACGTCGTGTGAATAAATTTATGATTTTGTTTTGTTTGTGCGATAATTTATTATTTTAACCAGGTGTGTTGAATGCAAAGGTTAGAAAAGATTATGAAAATTGATAATTCCAAAGTGAATCATTAATCAATATTGATGAAATTTTCTTATTCGAAAAGTTGTAAATGTCGAATAATTTAAGTCTTAAAAAAGTTTAATACAAATTTACAAGTGGTATACAATATTGTTTCGATTGCTGTATGCTCGTATAATATAAATCAAGATTATGCAAATCGAATTCAGCTAAATTTGTCGAATCTATGCGGAAACAGCTACCGTTGAATATAAAACATGATTTTCGAATATCAAACCATATTTATAATATATGTATGTATACTCACAACGAAGCATTAATTAATAAAATATTGCAAATGTCAAAACGAACTTTCATTTAAACTATTCGAGGTTATGATTTTTGGCGCGTAAATTACGATAAACACCCACACTGCCTTTCCCCTTTTTTTACACACTTTTCTATATAATTTAGTTGAAAAAATTTAAAATTACGATTTTTACATTTTTCTTGTATAAGGATATAAATTTTTAATTATGATTTTTGGCGTGAAAATATGGAAAATGTCCGCACCGTTTTCCCTCTTTTTGCATACAATATTAATATGAAAACTATTAAATATGACAAGTTTTCACATAGACGATTTGAGATTATGATTTTCGGCGCGAAAACTCAAAAAATGTCCATACTATTTACATGAAAACTATGATACTTGACAAATATTCGCATAGAAACGATTTGAGATTACGGTTTTCGGCACGAAAACTCAAAAAATGTCCATACTATTTTCCATACAATATTTACATGAAAACTATGATACTTGACAAATATTCGTATAGAAACGATTTGAGGTTATGATTTTTGGCGCGCAAACCGCGGCAGACGCCCGCGCCTCCTCCCCCTCCTCCCGCGCGCCGTTGCATGGCAACGCGGCAACGTCGCGATTCGCTCTAATCGGCGATAATGCTCGCGACAATGTGTGCTTCGACGGAGGCCGCAAGCCGACTCTGTCCGACCACTGCCCATGGTAGGGCAGTAAAGCACAATTGTAGTTTTGCCCTTATGTCGATGTATTGGTAGAACTGTAAGAAAAGCGGGAAAATTTGATAGTACATTTGTATTTTTTTTTTTACATCATTATATGTTTTGTTTTTTTTAAAGAATATAACTGAAAATTTCATGCCAATGATAAACTTTAATATCCATTTACTGTTCGCGCAATATCTCGCTCAACTCTAATGATTGATGGGAAGCCTTTGCGTTCGATTACTATTTGTAATATAGGATTTTATTATTTCTCATAATACATGTGTAAATTCGAGACGTGCTATCGTTTATTGCATATAAATGATTTGTTACCAAGCCGTATTTTATGTAAATTGCGTAGAAATAATAGAATCTATGAGTTCTCATATTTTTTGCTTACAAAGTGCATACAAGGTATAGAAACTAATTATTTTTTTGCAATATGTTCATATTGCTCAACTGCGAAAAAAAGATGATTACATTTCGATAAAAAATCATTAATTGAATTTCGCAATTTTGCATCGATCCCAAACTGTATAATTTTCGCGAAATCAACTTAAGTTAATGTTGTATTCTTTCATTCACTATCGAATGCTATAAATTCACTTTCTTGCATATTGCAAAGTAATTTACATAATTTACTGTAACTAATTATAACATATTCATAAATAATCGACTTACGAACTCCATTGCCAAGACCGAACATTTGACCCTCTTGGAGAGGTCACGCACTCTGATATGGACCGTTTATTTTGATAGTGGTGTAAGTCCATTTTCTCTTGTTTCGAGATAATTAGAGGTTTGCATATCTGTTAATTAAAAAATATAGGCAAATAATATGAAGTCTGGCAATGTTTTTCTTGTTTTATCAATATTTAATTTGATTATATAGATTTGTTTCAGACAAATTAGACTACAATTATACATATTTATGGGCTGTAAATGGACTTACACCACTTTCAAAATTAGACATTTGTAATAATCGTTTAATTTCAGTTTTGAAAAATCAAATATCTCTTAAAATATACTTTATTTTAATCCAATTTTGTTTACAAATACGCATGACATGACATAAAACTTAATTTTAGACGCTAATTATATTATCAAAATTACAAGATACTGATAGTATTTACTTATGCTCTGCATGTGGCAGTGTTTCGAAATATGCATGATGCACCGGTGGTATATAAGGTAATAACTGCTTGATGTTTTTTATATTTTTCGTAAGGCCTGGAATTTTTGATACAAAGGCGCCAGCGCGATTTTTTTTTCAAATTTTAGCGGTCTTCCAGGACGTGTGGGTAATAAATTTATAGTTTTAAATTCGGCGTCCTTCATCGATGTTTTATATAAAATAGTATATGGTGCACTTTTGAGAAACCTCAACCAACATATTTGCAACCAATAGACCTTGTTCACCATTAGTGTTTTTTTAATCTGTTTTAATCGCATTTTGAAGATTTTTTTGTTGAAACGAAATTCTCTCGTTTCATTTCATGTAAAATAAATTTGTCATGTTTTTCTACATTGTGTTATTACATCATAATAATCTTGTGGTGTGTACAGAATATTTTTTTTCGCAATGCCATTTCTATGATGCCAAAATCTGCATCGTTCGGAAGGTATGAATGCCCTGAGAGTAAAATTTGTGATCAATTATGTGAATGTTATTTTCCAACGACTGGACAACCTTTACCACATCAATGCCATTTGTAAATTTCGATTTTTTCCTGTACACATATCACCTGCAGAGCCACCTGCCGGTGTCAATTGGACTTACACCACTTTCAAAATCAACGATTATACAATTTCATTCACCGACCGATTTTAAGCTGTACAAAACATGGGAATTTTTTAAGAAATTAAACATGGACTAATTATACATAAAAAATTTACATTAAATTAAGCATGAATTACGGGATATCTCATTTTTTTTCAAAAATGGACTTGCACCACTTTCAAAATAAATGGTCCATATAATAAAATACGATGTAAAGCAAAACTCAACATTAACAATAAAATTGTACACGTGTAATCATAGTTACATTATTTTTATACGTGACAGGTCGTATGATTATATACAATTGTTTTAGCATTTAATATTCAGTAAATTTGCAATTATAAACGTGTTTTTGCTTCTCAAATTAATTAGAGTAGACCGATTTATCGTCGATCTTGTTAATTAATATTTATAAACTTGCGCTAATTTTTGATAAGAAAAAATATTTTATTTTAAGAAATATATTAATCGTGAAAAATTTACTTCAAACTTTAAAATCGTATGAAACATTGAATGGGTCAATCTTAACTTGCGTATGAAAAATAATATTTTTAACAAAATAAAGTAATTAATTTCAAATTCAGTACTTAATTACAAATTGTACGGTACTTAAAAAAACCAATTTTTTAATTTAAAATCGTAAATCATCGGCTTATTGTTAGATTCAATAATAGCTTCTATACTATAATATATTCGATAAGAAAAAAATTGGACATTGTACATTCATTTTTTTTTTCATATTCAGAAAAAAATCCACTTAATTACCCAGTCTATTTCAGCTTTGATCTGAATCAGTCACAAAAACCACAATTCACGGTTTGATTCTTTCATGTTACCGGGTCAATCACCTTTAATGCATTAGCCCGTATTTCATAATAAATTATTTCGAGTTTGATGCGCTGAAAATTTTTTTCCACTTTCTGAAGCTGAAATGCGGGTACTCATGAAATGTTTATATGTGTCGAATTCGAATCGAAGCCTTAAAAAGTTTTGAATAGGTGCTTTTGATGTGCGAAACGTTTGATGTCGTTTGCGGTGCCTTATTGATATTATTATTCGTCGAATTGAATGAAATATAAGAATTTCTATATATGTTTTTCAATGAATCAACCATTTACGACTTTGTAATAATGAACCATTATACAATTTGAGTCAACGTTTGAAGTTTAATTGCGACATTGTCTACAAATATAATAATCGCTTCTATTGTATTTTCATAAACGCACAAGGTTGTCTAAGAAACAACTTCGATTATTTTTTTATAGTTCAAAAATACGTTTGTTCAATTGAAATGTTTGTTTTACACTTTTTTGGCACACCATTCAACATTTACGCCTCAGGCTACTGTCTGGCCTAGCGACAGACGATGACGCATTATAATTTTTTTCGAATGACCTATCAAAAACTATTGTGAATATACATTTTTCAAAAATTAACTTTCGAGGTGTTCAAATGAAATTTTGTAATTTGTACGATAATTTTTTTCATAATGAGTCATCAACGTTATCATCATAAGAGAAAAGCTCGAATGAATTAAAAATTTGAATCGATCTTTGATTATTTCTTAAAATTTTACTTAACTTTCATAATACATGAGAAACGTTAAAGCAAAACTAATTCATTGATTTTTATCGTGTATAATTTTATGATATAAATCGATTGATTCTTTGGGTTTACATGTTTTAAATCATATAAAAACTAAGTATGCAATAAAACAACAAATCGTTCAAACTTAATCTTAATAGTTTTCCAAGGATTACGAGTTCGATTACCTTCGAACAATCAGACAAAATTGATTTTTTTTCACAACATCCTTCACGTTCAAACGCGTATCCTTTTTTTCTCGACTATTTTTCGTCCAAAACACAAAGAGGCTTTTCAAAAAAATCAAGGTTGACAACGTAACGACGGTTCGTCGACCTCAAACCCATTTTTTCCAACCCGTCAACGAAATGCATATTGTGCCTCACGCAACGTAATTGGTCTTGTTTTTCCTTTGACAATTTACATAACGACCTCACGGTGCACATAATAGGCGAAAAAAGACTCCATTTTTTTTCCATTTTAACACCTTATCGCGGTTAATTGCTCGTCGTTCGAAATTAGTCGCGAGATATTAAACGGGGCGTTAATTCGAGTTTTTCTTTTCGCGCGTTTTTAGCGCAATTATTGTTATGTGGGACGTTCGAGTTTGTGTAACGTATTTCGTTTTAACGTGTGCGATTTGGTTGCGTGATATAATAATTTTATGTGTGTTTATGGTTGTTTGTTTTGTTGTTGTTTTTTTGTGTTGTTCGATGTCGTGTCTGATTAGGGAAATGGTTAATTTTTTTCGTGTATGATTTGCATATTATTTAAATTTTATCGGTAGAAATTTGGCACTTGTTAGGAAAAAATAATGAGATGTTTTTGTTGGTTTTGTGTATGCAGTGGAAATCGTTTAACACGATATTGTATTGCGGTCCCGATAAAATACTATGTTATTTTAAGTGTGAAGATTAACACGAAAATATAATTTGGTCCCCACAGTTTCATTGTCGATTTAATTTCAAAGAAATTTCATACGTGCGAAGAAATTAAAAAAATATTATTAAGCAACGTGATTAGAGTTAAAATGATTTGATCAATACGACCACCATAAATCCAAATGATAAAAACGATCTATTGTCATAATAAATTCTAAAAATTCTTTTTATTCAATATTAATTATTTTTAATATATTGACATATTTAATTTTTCATCTGGACTCATCATATCAATTTATTGACTCATCGCAATCCCATTTTTTTTTCGATTCCCAAATCCAAAATTTAATAAAAGCATCAGATCAATATTATTCAACACCCAGACGCAAAAGTCAATCGAACCAACATTCGACGATAAACAGGTGCTCAACACCAACTCGAAACCAACACGTAACACCGAATTCCACCCATTTGCATTTTACAACACCCATAAAACGCCACGTCATCCACGTCATCGACGTCATCGCCCGACTCCCGACTAGGGCTTGCATTACCGGTTAACCGGTTACCGGTAATTTACCGGTTATTGAAATTTGATGGTAAATTGCAAGCCCTACTCCCGACCCTCCCGAAGACCGGCCGAACTTTCGCGCCTCGAAGCCTCGAATGTTCGAATTCTCGAATGTGGAAGATCCCTCGAATATTCGAATATGTAAGGTCTTCGAAGATCGCCTCTTCGTGTCGGCAATGAGTCAAAACGACGTTCCGGAGGCGTCGGTTTCGGCCATTATGTCATTGTCGGCGCAACAACGCCGCCGGGTTCGACGACCCGCCGACGTTGGCCGTTTTTACGAGTGTTTTGGCCGTTTTTCGGTTTAGTTGTTCGACGCAATTAATGTTTAATTGGCGGTGTGTGCGGAAAATTGTTTTCGAACGAGCGTCGTGTGGTTTGTTGGGCTGAAGTGGATCGAATGGTTTTATGTGTGTATGTGACTTTTTAAATATGAAAGTGGTGTAAGTTTATTTTCGGAAAATAATTGTTAGTGTATTTTTTTGATTGGATATAATGAACTTTATCTGATATTTTTTTCACAAATGGACTTCTACCACTTTTTAAAAAATGGCTCGTGTATGCGTATGCGTGATGTTTACAAGTGAATAAAACTTCATATCATAATTATTAGTATTATTTTTATAAAAATTAAAATTACTCTATGAAAATAATATATGTAATGATATAACGACAATCTGTCACGAATTGAAAAAATGCTCATACGTCAAAACATTTTTTATTGTTCTATTTTCCACCAATAATTATCGAAAAAAAAAACATTCTATCATTTCTAAATCGGTATAACAAACTTATAAAAGTTTAACTTCAAAAATTATATTTTATAATTCAACGACAAAAATTTCGCTTTCATTATCAAAAATTCCAGAACAAAAATTTGTAAAGGTCATCAAACTAACTTTCATTATCGAAAATTCCAGAACAAAAATTCACAACGATCATCAACCCAACAACGAACCATCAACTCACGAAAAAAACCCTAACGATCCTCACCATCAATTGATCACCCAAGGTCAAACTGATCATCCTTGAAAGCGGCACAACATTTCGTTTCGCGCGCTCTTTTCGACTTTCTTCATCGTCCCAACATCCCGATCCATCATCTTCCACTCTCTTCCATCCAACCGATGCCCGGTACAAAAGAACGAGAAGAACCACGATGGGGTTGCTCCTCTCGCAAGCGGTACTCCGCCATGGGTTCGCTTATCCGAGACGTGGGGACGTCGACCCGTGAGAATCGTGTGAACCTCGACGGGCAATCGTGGAATATTTATTTATTCGCTTGTCTGCAAATGTACGATTTCCTCGCTCGAAGGCGGTTTCTGGACCGAAATCCGATCTTTGTTGGTTTTTGGAGTCGGATCGTATTTTTGGATTGTCGGTGTGTTGCATCTGATTAAGAAAAATACTATTTAACGCATCCGTTTCGTAATGTGTTGCATTTAAAATGTACGAGATTGTGATTCATTGTAAATACGCCAATCCCCTGATTTACACCTGAATTAGAAAAAAAAGCGAACATACGAATACGCCTATCCCTCGATTTACATGGTAGATAGGTTCCTGAGAAAAACGTGTAAATCAAAATTGTATATTTTTTAATGTAAAATTGTGTAAATCGAAAAGTACACAAAAAACGCATAATTTGGTTGTTTTTTCAAGCTTTTTATTAACTTAGGTTAGGTTAGGTTAATTTTAGTCCAAAATCCTAATTTTCGAAGTCCTAATTTTAATAAGCAATTTATATAAATGTTTAATATCATGGTCGACACATCGTTATGAGGTTACACTTGAAACGTCAAACTACGACGTAATGACAAACGTGCGGGTACGCACCTCGTTGTTTACCTAACGGTGGCTATTCTATTTTAGTTAGTGATAGAATTCAATGTTAAAATTATTAATGTTATTATTATTGATTATTTTCAACTTTTTTTTTTTAAACCGTGTAAAAGCACAAACGTGTAAATAGGGACCGAGGATAGGATCGAGGGATAGGATAAACATATCCCAAAGTCATGTTAATAAAAGCTTGAAAATACTATTTAATTGAACGCATCCGTTTCGTGATGTGTTGCATTGAAAATGTACAAGATTGTGATTCATAGTAAATGATTCATAGTAAACATATACCAATCCCCTGATTTACGCGGTAGGTACGTTCCGCGAAAACAAGCGTAAATTGAAATCACGTAAAAAAGTGTATGTACCCATACAAATATATGAGATAGGTTCCAAGGCAAAAAAAGGCGTAAATTGAGACATGAAGTTTGGATATTAAATGGGAAGATTGGTTCAGGAAATAGCGTAAAAAAGTCTAATAAAATTAAAGTTAAATTAAAATAAGATTAAAGATATAATTTAATTAAATAAAAAAACGAAAAACGTTTTTATTTTTTTTTTTATTTGGCATATCCATATGCATAGATCTCATATTATAATATGAATTATTACTTAAAATAATAAATGGTTCGAAATTAGGTTAGAACATTTGCGTAAATTTTAGCTTACAAACTTAAATTTTAGCTTAACTTAAAAAAGCTTGTACAAAATCATCCCCATTTTCGCTACTATCTTCTAAAAAAAAAAGTTTTTTTTTCGCTGTTCCAACATCACTTTCATCATCACATGAAAACGTTCACTTCGTTTAGAGAAGAGCACTTTCGTTGATCATCGGCATTTTTTTTCTTGAGGAATTCTGTGATGGATTGTTGTTTTTTTTTTATTTTTTGTTTTTTTTATAGATCTCTTCGTATTGTGCACAAATATTTTGGAGATTTCTTCGAAATTTGAGGGCTCGTTCTAAATTTGGGTCGATATTTAAAACAGAATCTTCTAATTTTCATTGTGCAATATTGTAACTGATTAATTAATAAAAAAAAATTATTATTTGCATGACCACGTTAAAGTGACATAGCGTAAATCGAGTACCGCGTAAATCGGGGGATTGATGTATATGTCCTTGTGTTGGATTGTGAAATGTCATTTTACTGTTTATAAATGATCGGTGTAGATCCAATTTCGATTTATTTATGAAAAAGTTTTATGTAATTTATGAGCAGTAAATATTGATATTGATAGTACGACCCATTTAATTTTGTTATGGCAGTCGTTAAAATGTCATCGATTTTCTCTTGTGCAGATTATGATCTAATTTTGAAAATATTTACAAGTGCGTGATGAAATTCTAATCGATTTATGCAAGGTTTAATCTATTGCTGATATCATAAATCCGCTTACAATCATTAAATTATTATTTTTTTTGATTAAACAATAAGATGTTTTATGAAATTCTATTTAACAATACGCCTTTGATATCTATTTAGAAATACGTCACATACAGATTAAATATGGTCCCTTTAATCAACCTGAACCATGCATATTTAAACCCTATACAGGAAGCTTTCAGCTGAAAACCAATTTAACTAAAAGGTACGAGCGAACAATCCTGTCCCGTGTCAACTCACTTTCGATGCAATTGCATCATGTACCAAACTACAAAGGGCATACATTTGCAATTAACTAAAACCTTTATGCAACGGACATCCGATTCATTACAAAAATGATAAACATTTTTAAATCATCAATAATTATTAACAATTGTCAACCATTTTGAACCTTTCACATCCGCATTCGATGAGGATAACCATCATCGCGTTCAATAGTCATTTTTTGTTCACACACAGTCCAACGAGTTCATTATTCATCTTTCGCGATAGCATCGAAATGTTTACAATAATTAAACGCAACATGATCCTTATAACGTGCCCGCTATTGAATTCATTATTAATTTTTTTTAACGCTCGCTATAAATCAGGATCTCGGCTATGATGTACGACCGTTGTCAAGATTTGTTTCATATAAAGCGTGCACGATTAATGAGGACAGCGTGCACATGTTGCCTTTATATCGTCGTTTTTATTGAGTGCACAGTGCAGGGTTTTCCAATCGCTTTTCGTGGACTGATTGTGTTTGTCATTAAATTATTTGAAATGCAGATATTTGTGTCGTTGAAATCATATGTATATTTTATGTGACGTTCGTTTTATGATGAAATTTTGTTTTTGATTTTTTTTTTCTTAAATGAAAATATAACTGTCAAACTATTGAATACTAGAATCATCTTTGATCAAAAACATAGTCTTAAAATTACGTTATGTGGTTAATTTTTTACATTAACCGTGTTAATTTCTGCACGGTCAATTCGTGTCAGTTTTAGTTATCGATGAAAACTGATATATAAAAAAATTGACTTTTAATCAAAAAATATTTGAAAATTCTAGATCTGATTGTTCAAAAACTTTTCATTATATGAAGATTATTTCGAACGATAACGAATGAATTGTAAATTTTTATTATTTTCAAAACATAATTTTATGGGGATACTTAACTTTTCTACCATATTTATATATTTTTCGAATACCTCTGTACAATTTTTATGTAAGAATCTAGGACACTCGTATATTTTACACGTACAAACGTGTAAAACTGTTTTCAACATAAAGTTTCATGTACAATACAATAAGAATACGAACAGTTCGAAATAAATTTCGTCGGGTTTTTTCTCCCTCGTTTTTTACGCACATTATCCGTTTAATGAGAACGTTGCTAATATAAACGACCCATTAAATTAAGCATAATAGATCGTAAAAAATGTAAAGCTTTATTCGCTCGAGTTTCTGGGAAATTCTTCTTTTAAAATAAATCTCGGAGAGCTTCAAGATCGCAACTTCCCAGCGATTTTCCGGATGAATCGCTTATTTTCGAGCCACGCCAACTTGCTCTTTATTTATCTGTCGCCTTATGTTACTGAAATATATATTTTTTACTCAAAAAGTGATCACAATTTCATTTCGTCTAGATTTCAAACACTTTCCTAATCGAATCAAACACTATTGATTTTTTTGTTAAGATAACATATAATCATCTTAAAAAATCCCATCATGATGTCGTTAAACGTTTTTACTTGAATTCCGTCACATAAACGTCACACTTTTTATTTTATTTAACTAAACCCATTACCAGCGTAACCATCGAAGTTAACTACTGTCAATCGGTACTATCGTAACGAAATAAAATAAGCCAATTACGATCCATAGAAAATCCATTCGGGATCGATCCGATAACCTTTTTTCCTTATATGGATCGAAGATATATCAAGCCGTGACCGTTAAGAGATAAACGATCCAATTGTGAAAATTCGACACAAAAATGAACATATAAATTCATCGCATATCGAGCACATTTAGGGTGAAGTTTTAACACTCATACACAGCCCTAAACTTACGTTCATCATAGGGCTTCACCCTCAATATAATCCTCTTTTTACACGGTTCCGAAATAACACGGTTCAAGGAAGATGAACCGATAACTTTTTTTACACAGATTTTTTACTTTAACGCGGTATAAAAATAATAAAAATATGTACTATTATGCCACAATGGTAAGATTCGATGCAGGCTAGTATAATGATATAATTATATGCATGTAATTATAGTTTTTAAATAAAAATTTTCCCGGCGAAAATTTTTCACATTGCACACTTTTTATAAAGTACATTTGTATGGAAGTTCTATCCAAATATCGTAATGGAACCTATCTCCAATTTTTGTATGGTCACTATACATTTTTTGGTAAAGGTGATCTTTGGCATACATACAAACTGCGAATGAGTATTGGTGCATATACGTGTATAAACATGTTTCTGAGGTGCCAACTTAAATTCGTATGTATGCTAAAGATCACTTTTATCCATTTTTTTTACACGGTAGTCTATGGAACGTAACCCCCGTGTAAAAAAAAGGATCGGTTGTACTCATTGGAAGCTCAGATAAAAAAAAAACACATTTTCACTATAAAATATATGGAATTTATATATGAATCAACATCGGAACAACCTCGTGCCCATTAAAGGCCTTGATCCACCGGTCGGGATGGTTCGAAACCGCAATGTTCAAGGTCGGCTAATTTAGTATGCGATTGTTCGTGCGTCTCGAAGATGGTTTTACCTTCTGGTTACCCTCGGAAGCTCTTTGGGGTGGTCGTACTCGTTTTGTGGGTCAACGAACGGTATCCGAGTCGCTTTTCTGCTCTTTTGCAAGGGAAGTCGTTTCGGGGTGAGGATGTCGGGGTGGAGACGTGACGACAGAGACTTTATTGATTTCCTCTCAATGGTGTAGGAGTCGGAATTTGTGGTTGGGAAGATGCATTTCGTGGGTTATATAAGTAGGTGGTTTTGTTGCTTTGAATATTTTATTTTTTGAATTTGCGATTTTATTATTTTATAGTCACAAATATTATTTTTCATTACATGGTTAAGTCAGAAATGATTTCTTGAATTTTTATATGATTTTTTTTTATTTGCGCCATAAAAATTACTCAATTTAATTAAATATACATTATTTATATCAATATCATCTATTTCGAATTATGACGTAAAATTGATTTAACCAAATATTATTTTTTATGACTCGTTCCACATCGTATCAAGTACACATTTAGACCGCATGTCCATTAATCACAATGAATTTTCATTTATTTCTTAATAAATAATTACTCTCCCGAATACGATTAATAATAGAAACTACTAGAAAGCCTTCGCGGAAATTGCGCAACGACCATTCCTACTTATTCTTGGACAACTTGCTCGTTTTCGTGACATAATAGTGATTGATCGTATACAATGTAAATGCTGATGATTCTTCAGTTATTATTTCACTGTATATACCCGAGATTGTGGACCACAAATGGCAAAAGTGAATGCTTTACGATACGTCACAAAAGACGAGAATCTTTGAATTAAGAGAATGATTTTTTATAGTGAGAAACTATTCTGTCATTCGTTCCCTTGTACATTTTGCGGTCATGTCAAAATGCCACAAGCGATAGTTAAATTTTATGTCACATGTGATTCAAATGTCCTTTTCACTTTTTTGATGCATTTACAGTGACAGTTTGTTTATTTGATTTCGAGATAGGCGTTTCTACTTTTCGATTTTTTTAAGTAACATCTGCTCTGGAGTTCTGTTTCAAAAGTACCACGATCTACTGACAATTTTTAAAATAGCCAACATTGTTGTCTAACTGCGCAATTTCACTCGACAGTCGTTAAAGTCGTGATTTTCGCGGAAAATGAATCATTGCAAAGACAAGCGAATGTCCATTTGTTTATTGATGTACATTTCACGACGTCGGCTTGTTTTAACTAGACATCATGATTGCAGCGTTTTATTGATGATTGTGCTTCTTTATAAATGTACTTTCTGCAATTATTTATAGCGTATAATGAAAGTTTCGGGTTTCTGGTTATGTTATACCATAAAAGTTGTATCTTTAATATTTTCTATGTGCGCCTTGTTCGACCTCATTTTTTGAAAACTTAGAATATTTTGTTTCAACTTTTCGAAAGTTTCACGAGAGTTTATAAGAATTTCTAACTTCAGGATTTACGTGTACAAAAATAAGCTTCTCTCACTTTTTCACTTAAAATATTTAAATACTTTTATGTTGAAATACTTCCTCGAATAGCGCAAAATAAATTTAGCATAGTTTTATTATTTGAGTCGACACCGCGTAATAAATAACATTTATTTCATCTTGATTCATTTTTGAATATTCTTCAGAACATCGGCCTCTGAAAATAGCTGAAAATGACGCAACTAACTTAGTTGAACATGGTAATTTTGACATTGATCGCATCATCGACCGAACGTCCAATTATGGGTAAATCAATCAACGCGTCTATCCATGTCGAGCTAAAATATAATATGTTTACTCGTACATCGTATACTATGAAGTTTACAATTAAATTTCTATTATATTATGAGAATAATAGAATTTTATAAATGAAATATTTTGTACTCAGTATTTCTATTTCTATACTTATTATTTTGTGTTGATTCACTAGAATAAATTTGAGTATTCAACGAGTTAGCAAATTTAATCGCTGTGTATACAAATTAAACTTTGAACATAATTATATTTGAAAATCAACTTTTATAACGTAATATATAATTTATACGGCATTTAAAATTAACAAACAGCTTCAAAGCATTCACTGAATACCGTTGAAAATATCATAAATTCCTTCACCCCGAGAGATTCGTCACGCATCCTTGCACATGCATTTTTCACGTATCGAACCTCTCTAATGCAATTATTTATTACACAAAGCCTCCAAACAACACTATAACTCAACTACACACCTTTATTCCATCAATTAATTTCAATTTAGCAAATCTAAATCTATAATAAACATTTTTTTTAAATTCTTCGATAGATCACAGACATTCGCGCGGATTTCCTTCGGAACAATCTCAAAATTCAAAAACATGAAACACGACTCAAATATGGAGTTCCATGCATATGCACACACACATTCGGAGTGCATCGAGGCTGCTTCGGCCTTGCACCTTCGGCTACCGGTCCTCGAGATCCGCGACCGGTCAGTCCGGTGCATTTTCTCGCTCCGATGCATTCATGTCCAGTATGCGCTTTGCGTCGCCGGTACCCGGTTACCCACCTACGATGACCAGGTCACTTTTATGGTGCAGCGATGTGAAAAAATAACGCAGATCATGTGAAATGTGTTTTATAAGGGGAAGTCGGCTAATTACGAGCGGTCGGGTTTTTACGGCCGCGCGAAGAGTGGACTTCGCCGGTTGTTGTTTTCTCGGTTCGTGAAATGGTCGTATTAAAAGTATATCGTTTGATTGGTATAATGTGAATATTTTTTTATTGATGTTAGCGAAAATTTCGAGGTACTGACTTTTGATGTAAATTGATAAATCAATTTTGAAATTTAAAAAAATTATGGCGTTTTATTTGTTACAAAAAAATAAGCCATTTCATGTGTTATAACCTAATGTTTGTTAGTTATTGCAAAAATTATATGGGTTTTTTTATGAGCTTCGGTGTACAGATAAAAGTTACGGTGGGTTCATAACAAGATAAGTTCTGCTTAAATTACCAATCAACTTGCTTATTTGTAATATTTTGTCTTGTAATTTCTGATTGTTTTCAAAATTAAATTTTCCGATGAAAACAGTATTTTTTTTTTAAAACAAAACATACAATAACAAAACTATTTATTCTAGGAAAACATCTAGAAATGTTAGAATCATCTAAATTAATCAAAATCAATACATAATAGTTACTGGTATAAAATTTATATAATCGAATCTTTTCCGATACTTCTAAAAGTTCAAGCATTGTTATCGATTACAAAAATCGTCACATGGACAGAATGTTTTACCAATGCCCAAATTTTATTTCAACTGATCGTCTTTATGAATCGAAATAGTGCAACAATACGAAACGGTCCTTCCGTTACTTTATACATAATTCAATCCCTTTTCTGTATGCTTTGAACGTCCGATGCTTTTCTCGCCTAATGAATGCTAAACGAGCGCGTGCAAGCATGCACTCGGTTTTTTTTTCTAGATTTCGTATCGGAGTGCATTTTCGAACGTCTTCAACTCCATTTTGCAGAATAACTATGCATCTCGCCGGTTGCACTTCAAAGAGATTCGCTCTGATTGATTCGGGGCCAATGGTGCGTGAATAAGTCGCTTTAATGTGTTTTCGGTTATATGTATGGAGCGCGAATTCAAATAAGGTTTTGTCTCTTATGTTTGTTTGTAAGGTTTTTTTCGTTTCTCATGAGATCAAATAAATATTTGTTGATAGAAATATTATATTATTATATCAGAGTGCTTGGGAAAAGTTCCACTTTGCGCCTCTGATGTATTTTTAGTTCTGCTTGTGAATTGTTAATCCAGATGTGGATTTATCAAATTAGTCTATAGTGATGTTTGTGATGATTGAAAGCTCTTATAATATTCGATTTCTTAGAGGAAAATTTTGTACAAATTTAATATGTTTTTTGGTTTCCGAATGTGTGCCATAAAATCATTCATACGCAGATTTATGTTCTGGTTTCCAGGAAGTTTAATTTATCCATCTGAAACGATTGAATTGTTGAGTAATAATCCTACTTCTAAACTCTAATTGTAAGATCTTCGTATTTCTTAGAAATCTATTTCTCGATAAGATGATGCAAATTAAATATTTCAAATACGGACATCCAACTAAAAGATTTTCACCTGTTCACATATAGTATCGTTTTTTCAAAAATTATACCACAAAAAAACTCCCCTTTCCATCCGTTCAAATACCTTATTTCTTAATTAAATAAAAGCGTTTTCGCATAATAATTCTATGAAAGATAAATAATTTATTGTTATTGCAAAAGAATATAGCATGTTTCGGAATTTACATAGACTCAATTACTTATTAGATACATCTGTTTTTACGCATCGTCCATATCGCTAATGTAGATTGTATGCTAATTTAGAACTCAATGAAAATCCACGTGCTTATTTGTTTATACATTTCAACAATTTTGTACAAAAAACATTAAAATATTATAAATTAAAAATTAGAAATATTCATTTATTACCCCATGAATATGTATTATTTTTTGCTAATGAAAAAAAATTTAATCCACACTAATTACACGACGGCAGTCGAAAGCTAGCAAATTACATTAACGGTACCGATAATTATTTTAACATGTTAAATGCCTTTGGAGAGTATTTTTACAGATCCCTCGGGCGATCTCGTACGAACATTATATTTTTTCATACAGAGCTCGACAAAAAAATCAAAACATCCTACTCTAAAATTTCATATAAACGATACCCATTATATTCGAGACTATTAAACTGCGCAACACACCAAAAACCCATGGACATAAACTCCGTATATATCCGTCGATTGACAAACACTCGATATCCTTGTTCAAATATTACGTATTTGCTTTGATTATGCACTTCAACTGAACAAATACACGTTTCGCCGTCAATCACATGTGAGCGAGTTTGTTGGCATTTTCGATGTATTTTTTTTTTCTTTTTCGAAAATTGTGCGCAACCTTTTCTAATTCATATATCGAACACGCTAAATGAGGAAGTGCATGAGGTTGATGCTCTCCATGCTTCTTTTTGTTCTGAGGTCAGTGTTCTCGGTCCGCGTTCTGACCGTCTGTTTCGATCGATAGGAGGTTATTTATTTATTTCGAATTTAATAATAACGAGTATTTTTTGTTTTTCGTGTTCTTTGTTCGATTCTTCGGTTCATATTTATGGCGCAATTGTAAAAAATGCGGTTTTTTTGCGAGCGAAAATGAGTGATGTCTGTCATTCGATCACGCTTCGCGATTTCGCCTTTACAACATAATGATATTAATTATCTGATTTTTTTTAGTATATGGCCGTCAAAAACAACTATTTTTGTGTAGATTTAAAAAAATGGCCATAAAATTTAATCATAAATTTTATGGAATATTTTAATATTTTAATAAAACTGTCTCCTCTTTCGAGGATATAACATTTTTATAGTGTTCATTAAATTCCATTGATTCAAAACTATGCTTTTAACAATTTGAATATTGCATTATTTTTTTTGGAATTTCCTAAATCGTGATCCTAATTATAGCGACAACAAATCAAAAATTAGTGTAAGAGCTAATATATTATATTTTTTATATTGATGGCAACTTTTATGAATCACAAAATATAATTTTTGATATACATATACCTAGATCACGAGATTTATTTTTTACCTTGAAAATTGTATTTTATTAAAAAAAATAGAATATATGCAATTTAAAAGTATACATATTTATAAATTGAAGAACGAAAATCCCATAATTTACTTCATAACTTTGTAATTTGAAAGCTTGAATCAATTAAAATAATTTATGCATCTTAATTGTAAATTTATTTTTTTATAAAAGATTGTCTATATTGATTATTCAATATGTAAATGTGTATAAAAAAAACTTTGTCAAACCGTCATTTTGATTTACATGTGTAATTCATGCTTCCGACGCTCGGAGGAAGCGACCCATTTCGTACACTTACGATTGTCAAAATGTGCACTTATACGAGTTCAATATCTGGAAAATCCAACACATCGATCATTTATGTCTTTTCGAGCATGATTTACTTAACGATTGCGATGACTCACTCGTTCGCATAATCCGTTTTAGATTCGATTTATTGAGCATACGCTCGGAACGAAAACAGAAACCGGCCATAATAACGATCTATGGAACGTAGAATAATAACGATCGCGCCGTTTATGGCACAGATGAAAAAAACGTGGTCGATTTTTATCATAGATCGATCGAAATTTGGCCCAAAATGGAGCGTGAATCAATTCATCTGCGCATAAATCGCTCCATTCTCTTATGAATCATCGAAATTGTTCGAAATTTTCATAAATTTTCAAACGCAATTGCAGCGTTTTGTTTCGATTGTTTTTGGATGTTTGAGGACACCTGGAAGACTAATATCCCCATATTATCCTTGTGTCCCTATATGGAAATGATGGTATTGCGCGTTCGTTATGTGGAAGCGATTTCAAATGTCAAGTCCAATATCTAACGATCGATTTCCTCTGTAATTTACATAATCCTCTGTGTTTTAAAACGTTTTATGATTTGTTTGTCTATTTTTTTTCTCTGTAATATTATATTATATGTATTGCATTTATATTTTTAAGAATCGTCACGATTCAAAAAATTATTATGTAATATATGAATTGAATAAATTTTAAATTATTCTCCTTTGAAATCAAGTTTTATATTATAAATTTTCCGTATTTTTTTTTATTTTAACCTCAAATATTATCTAATTGTATTCACACAAAAAATGTTTATTTTTCAATGACATCTTGGTTCATTTTGAAAATTATTGTAATCTGACCGCAGTACAACCTTTAAATTAAATAATCTGTATATCCGAAACGGAAATTATGGTCAACCGACGTTTCGAACAGGAAATCATGTTATCTAAACTTCGATCTGTATTCCCACAAAGTCTTAACGAGATTCCTCTATTTTATTGAAAGAAGCACACGTGTAGTGAAAGGACAACTGCTCCTTTCAACATCGAGTACAATCGAATCAATTACAATTGTAGAAAAGCCTTCATTATATCGACGTTTTGAATCTTTTGATCGAGACCCGATTGAAAATCGAAACGATCTTCGATTAGTTTTAATTGAAATCGTCCTACGCTCTCATCCTACGTTAGATGATGATGATGATGATGATGGTCACCATTCGGACCTCCCGTCGTACTCGTGGTGGTCATGGACATTTGTGATCTTCGATAAAACGATCGATGTCGTATCTTTGTTATTATAACGTTATGAGGATGGTAATTATCGTGGAAAATACAATCTTTGTTTGACTTTGAGGACTGGTGATTTTGATTTATTGAATTGTGTTCAATGTTGATTTTGTGATTCAATGGTTAGTGACATTAGATTGATATTATCTGTCAATATTTGTAAAGTTTCCGTTTTTTAATTCGTCTTGACGTGTGGACTTTTGGAATCAGAAAAAATGCTTTTAAAAAATACCAATTTGAATTTAGAAATCATAAAAATTGACAAAAAGAATTGATGATATTCAAAATTGTTGCAAAATTAATTTATAATTATTGGCATTTTGCAATATTCTTAAATTTTAATTTATATGATACTTAAGAATTAATTTCAATCGCTATTTTGCGTTATCGTGTTTTCGAATTACACGATTTTTTTAAAAAACGATATGCATCTTGCAACATTATCCCGCAATCGTGAATTTTAATCATCTTAAGCCTAAGTCATCAATAATTTTAAACGTTTCATTCAAATATTTACAAAGCTGTTCACATTTCGAATATATAATATCCCCACATTATTAATATTCCCACTTCGAATACACACAAACAAAAAGCCTCGATTACGTTTCGAATCCACACAAAAAAACAACACGAAGCCCAAAACTTTTCATCGACCCTGAAAACCAAACTGTCTCATTTCGGAAACCCACTCAACGAATTCATCCAAGTTATCCGTTTTCACTTCAAACGTGGGCGGTTTGTTTATAATAAGGTCACGATTCTGTCTCACCCGGCTCCCGAAATAGCCCAAAGTAAAGGGAGACTCACACCACTGCCGCGAACGCGCACTCCACCGTTCGGCCCAAATATAATATCTAGTACGCGATATTCGTATGTTACGACCTTTATAAATGCTTCTTAATGTACCGAAGGATATTCGAGTCCTTTCTCGCGCTAAAGGATTCTGTAATGCGGTCGGTTGTCTGGTTGTTGAGGTGTTTGACCTCTTCCCGATCTTCTGGCTCGCCGTGTTTATTATACAATACGTAAATGTATACGGTCGTTTGTTCGTGTAATATATTTTGCATTAATGCACGTTTTCGTAATATAATTATGGTTGTGTGTATGAACTTTGCATGGTTGAATTGTATTTTTTGTAAGTCAAGTTTATTTATAATTTTATTGAGGATAAAGTTTAAGTAGGGGATACTTGGAATGTGTATATGTTTTATATGGCAATTACTCCCTAGATAAATTTAAAATTAATAGCTTTGTATTCAAATTCGAATTTTGTACACTCATTCGTGTCATTAATCATTTCAGATGATTAACTTTTCCTATATCTTTAACAATGTCACTTTGAAAATTTGAATATACGTCACGCGCATAGCACACAAAACCGCGTTCGCTTCATATTCACACAAAAAATACGCACAAAAAACTAAAATTTTATATAAAAAAAACGCTATAAATAGAAAATATGAAATAATATAAAACCCACAACGCATAAAAGGTGAACCGAAATCTCTGCGCGTGTAATTGTTATGCAACACGTGCCGACTCGTACGAAATTAACATGGGGTTGTGGCACGTGACCGCACTCGAAACCCCATTATAGAGTTAACCAACTTTGTGGTTTATAAATGACCGATATATTCAATAATACAAAAAAAAAATCAAATTTTATTTTATTCCAACAATAAAAAATATATTTCCTTCCTTTTCAAATATCTGATTCAATCCCCAAATATATTTTTGATATAATTTTTATATCATCCGTTCTATATTCTTTCATAGTCGCTCTAACACCATTCTTATACTTCATATGTCCATATACGATTCATTCAACGCATCAAATAAATAATCAATATAACCACCCACACAATTGCTATTTAATTCTCTTATTTCGGTCCAAAATTTCTGCCAATTTTAGTACCCCTGCTCTACACGATCTGTATAAAAAAAAAGTACTATTTTAACCCCATAACCGAGACCGCAAATCGACCCACGTGTAGTATGGTGTCGCATTACGTACCTTCGCAAAATCCGTCAGATCGTGCTTTTTAATGAAAATAACTCTATAAATAAATCGAGTTCTTTATAAATGTAATGTCGCTTTGAAGTTTGCGAAGTTACGAGATGTTTTGCTTTTTCAGTACGAGCTGTGTTGCGTGTCGTTCGTGTTGCAAATGGGATTTATCGTGTGTGGTGCTATTCCATGTCAATTGTCAAATGCGCGGTAATTTGCGTGTTTCGTAGTGTACTTTGAGTTTGTTCCGATTTATTTTTAATGCTAAGTAGGTGTATTTTATGTCTAGCGTACGTCTGTTCGAAATATGTTTCATATTCAAAATAAATTAATCGAATCGATGGAATATATTGACTTATGTTTTATCCTGATTCGGTTTTGAACTTTTGAATAAATTCTGAAATTATTGACCTCTGATGAAACTATGATGAAACCATTTGTGACAATGAATCTCGCTATTTCATCATCAATAACACGTATAAACAAAGATATTTTTTCTGAGTATTACAAAATTTTCACACCACGTTCATGACACGGTCATCAAAACTACTAACATACACACCACGAAAACTAATAACCAATTTAATAAACAAACCAATGCGTCACGTCAACTACAGCTGACGCAAATCGCACTGCACAACACCATCGAAAACGAGATCCCAAACACGAAAACACCATAATTGATCGCGTTCCCCAAAATTGAAATCGATCCCACCTCAAGCTCAATTGGCGCCTCGAGCTTCAAAAATGGGGTCCGAAAATTGAAATCGCACCCTTGTGGGCCTTGGGCGTTTTTGACACGTGTCAGACACGCCTACACGTCATCGAATGAGTGCCCTTTTTATCCAAAAGTGCTAGAAAAACTGAGGAATGAGATTTCGGACGCGTGTTGGTCCACCTGTTTAGCTCCCGCGGTTTGGGATTGATTATGTTTCTTAAACTGTGATTCTTATTTAAAATGCATCATATGCAATTTTTATTTATAATAATCTAGCAATTAATATTATGTGATATTTAAAAAAAATCTTTTCTATTATAATATTATAATGTGATATGGAAGATAACTTTCGATCATTTACATACCAAATCTGCATATACTAAAATCATCTCTTTTTAAACGATTTTAATTCAAAAACATATGATTAAATTAATCCATTGATCTCAACATACATATATTGCATGACTTGGCTAAATATAAATTTTGCATCAGAGCTCGAACATAAACCGAGATTTTAACTGGTTCCTTTCGAGATAAAATAGTTGTAAAATCGCTGGATCGCAAAGCAGTGGCACGCGCCACAACACACATAATTAAACTGGGCTTAAGTTTTTTGTCTTGATCCCTAACATTGGATGGAGCAAAAAATGCGGTTTCTCTCCCCATAAATAACTCGGTCGGAAAGGTCGAAACCGATCTGTCGTTCATAATGTGCGGTGATTCGTAGATCTTGATCGTGTTTCTCGAAGGAATTTTGAAATTGATACTTTTTTGCCGAAGGATCTTTGAGGTCCGTCAGAAATTTCGTGATCGCTCAATTCGGTGGATGTGATGGTTTTTTCTGTGGTGTGTATTTCAAATTTTTATATGGTTTTATCGATTTTGTGATATCATTAATTTTCCAATTCATACTAATCGACTGTGTAATTATCCACTCGTAGTTTTAAATGTATTATTTGTAGTTATATTTTCCTTATTTTGCTTACTATGTTATATATCAAAATACGGAAGTATCCAATATAAATTATCAATTTTCAAATATTTATTCTAATTAACGATTGCATATCATGAATCAACGTCCTATTTTTCATATACTGAACGATAACAAATGTGTTTTGAAAACATTTTTTTCATAAAGTGCGGTTTTTTATCACGAAATTATCAGCATTTTTTATCCATTGTATTCATGATATGAAGTACATATTACGCTTATCTAATGCGATGTGGTTTTGCGTCCACAATCTGACTAGAAATAAAACTAACCACACTCTCGGCTAAAAATAAACCTCAGAAGAAACAGTCTTGTTAGAATCTCGACAGAAACCAATCAGAAAAACGCGTCCATCAAAAAGAGTTGTTCACTGCAGACGTCATTTCTAATAAGGGTGGTAATGTTTTGACATACAGTCCCTAAAAAAAATCTGAAAACTTCACCCTAAACTCAAAAGTGTGTTTATATATAGGGTGACGCGTACAAGGGACGCGATCCTTTTATTTTTATTACCTGCTGCGTAAACACGAAACGGTAATCCAATTTTGAAAAATTATTTGTTTTATTCAAAAATTTTCTATTTTTTTTATTGGAATATAATACGAAGGGCTTATACCGCAAACTGCCGATGGGGCAGTCCCTTTTATTGGATCTCATGGGATTCGAATGAATGGGTACTACGTCCCCTATTTTTGTCCTAATAATGCCATTTGAAAGCAAACAAGTGCATTCGAGCATTGCGATAAACTAGAATCGTATACAAGGTGGCGCCCAAAAGTACATACATATGTAGAGATTAGTATCAAAACTAGCAAATGTAAACAGTCGAAATTTTATCAGATATTGTATCATGGTATTAACCACTTACTTCGATATCGACACACCTACTTCAGTACTGTGTTAAATTTAGACAACTTCGTTCAAAAAATATTTTCATTCGACTAGAAACTAGATAGTTTCAACGAAATTTTAATGCACCTATCCAAGATAGGTGTTACATCGCGAGTTTCAATTCTGCACCCCTCACATACAATGCCAAACCCTCCCCTTATATGGGGAAATGCAATTTGATTCAAGGTTGACCATAAAGCATTGCTAATGCGGATTAAATTAAGGTGGCGATACGATAAACGGATGCGATTCCCCTTACAAATCTTGGGCGTAAACGTCGTTTTGTATTTCGCTTATTTTTTTCGTATTGTTTCATTTCGTATTCTCAGTTTTATAATATCTTTTTATGAGCTATTGTCGCATTTGTGTGTGTATTATATGTGCGGTCACGTTTGTGCACACACTTGTGTTATCACATTGCGATACGTTGAACAAACATCGCATACATCCTGGCTTTTGTTAATCGAAAAACTGGTATGTGTGATGCAAATTTTTTTCATCGGAAAAGTTTCAGGAGATCGTGTTTCGATATTATGTACGAGTATGTTGAGTGAAAACGTTTTGACGATCTTCACAGTGCGTGGCGTGAAGCATCTTCGCCAAAAGCTGGTTTCTATTATTTTATTGTTCGTAAACGTTATTTCAACCGTCGATAATGAGACGAAACTTTCTCGTCGATTATCCATGTGTTCGATGATGAATCTGATAAAGTTATTTACGATTAGAAAACGCGATTCATAAATGGTTGATGAGTATCAACACGTTTTGCCATGTGGCGTTGTGTATGTTCACAAAGTGCACGAACGATACTTTGTAATATACCCATAAAATATTATAATCGTATGAACTTTGTTGTGATCCGATGCATAAATGGAGGTTAAATATACATAATAGTATTTTTGTTTTATAAATAAACCATGTATTTATAAGAAGTCATCGACTTTTGAAACAAAAAATTCTAGTTATATTTCTAAAAAATTTCGTACGTGCCAGATCGGGAATCATCCATCTTCGCAGCACCCATTACATTTTTTAATACTTTATCTCCATAATCCACACTACAAACCCCCTACATCGCAGTCTAGCATAAAAATATAAAATCCTCCCCGCGATCGGGAACATAGCATCGCCAACACGTACCAATTCCCAATAATCCGAAAACACGTCCAAAAGTTGCACATACACGCACGTCCCAGACGAGCTTAATATTAAATCCTACGCGACTTCATCGCTCGGAACATAGCCACAGTATCTGTATTCAGCCGCCGTACTGGCGGGGAGTCGAATTTCAGGCAGCTGATCGCAACCAGACTGGCGGGGAAACCCATCCCCCTTTTCCGACAGGGTGGAAAATCCACCCCATAACACAGAAAATGTGGGAAAGCCTCTCCACGGCATGAAGTGGGATGAAAAACCACCCCTCTGCCCAACAGGATGGGGATACCCTTCCATGACCCAAAACGAGAAGCCGGGTGGGATCCGAGCCACCCAGAAAGGGAGAGTCTGCCCCGGAAGGGTCCCCTGTCTCCTCCAGGGGGTGCTCTGCCCCCAGGCCCCCTCCTGCGCCCCCAGAGTCCTACGACCCCCGGTTACCTTGAACGCATAAGCGCCTCGGGGTAGCTCCGAAATCAATAAGACCCACCTAGTGGCGTAGTAGTACTACGTACGTACGTACGTACGCTGAGCCTTGAATCTCAACAGTTCATACACCCACTTTGCGTTGTAATTTTAGATACGCGGAACGGAATTTAGCCCGGATTCGTTTCGTTCGGGATGAGTTTCGCCGGCGTACGATTTGTTTTCGTATACGCGGACTTTATTTATATTCCGCGTGTTTGTTTTGTTTATTATGGCTTTTCTTTTTATAAATATGGATGTTTTTGTTTATTTTGATCGTTGTTTGAGTCCTGGCAGAAAAAAGCCTTTTTATTACTATTGAAGGTTTAATTTTTTTTCTTTATCGCTTGTATCCATTCAAGGAGTTTGAATACGTAAATCTATACCTCATACCAATGGCATATAATCATACTATTCCATTTTTTGTATAATAAAATTTTAGTATTTCATAAAAATCCATACTTTAAACAAGTTTAAACCGTCAATTATTTTTAAATTGCTCATTTTCATATTATAATATTTTTTATCACTTACAATTGAGCTTTTCATATAATATTTTAAAAATAAAATTTTGAGATACACAAACATAGTCCCCGAATATAGGGGAGTCCGCGTATAATTGGGTAACTTGTACAAGACAATCGTTCCCCTTACGAAAGCGTCAGGTTAAAACCCACCCCCGAAACACTTCTCGGTGTTTAACCGAAAAAGCTGGGGGAACTCCGACATTGCACTTCCTCGCCAACATCCAACATTCTAACCGAACCTACGAAATTTAACTTGCATTCACAAACATCAGTGTGACGTAACCAGTCTGTTGAGAATGCATTCTGTGCACGTACACACCATCATTTTATACGCACCGTGCGCTCTTTACCCGTTCCTGTGTATATCTCATGTAGATGCGTTTCGTACGTATCATGACGTGTGTATATTTTTACTTTTTATGGTAAGGTCTATGTGTATCTCAATCAATCAATCTTGATGGTTTCCGATGGGCGCTATATAGCCGAGTGTGCTTTGATGATGATGGCGTGCTGCGTACTGAACGGAAACTATTGAGCCAATCAAATGTGTTTATGTTTTATATATGGTGGTACATCTTATTTTGAAAATGTGTATTCGATGTATTAAGAATGATCTCAAAGGTTGCTTATCCACTTAAGATTAGTACTGCATGCTGTTTTTATTTTATTGAATTGTTTTGTAATTACTTCGATCGAGTAATCTTTAGCATTTGAAATATCTTCTGCTCTCGTCAAGGTGGAATCTATAATCGCATATACGCATATATTTTATTTTTTCGAAAACAATATTTATGATTTTCCATTAGAATCTATTTTTTTTAATACTAAAAATTATGTAAAATATTCTATATACAAAAATCTCAATAAATTAATGTCAAGCTCGTTCCTTACGTATGGAATAATCTCATTTTTCAAGATAACACGTTCCGGTTCTCGAATACAGGTGTTGTATGCTGTACGATTGTTTTTTTCATGTTGATGACATTCTAAAATGATGTGCCTCTTTCGGATTCATAACAAAAATTTGATGGAGAAAGTAATCTATCCGCTGGACTAGGAAACTTTCATAGTTTTTAACGGAATATCTACTTTCGTACAAAATCGGGTTAATGCGATGAAAAAGATTGGAAAGTCACTGTGATTTCACACTGAAACTTCAATGCGAAAAAATTACGTTTCTTCTACACCAAAATCTCGTTTTAATTGTTATTTTTTTCAAGACCATTTTAATTAAACTCTACTAAAAATTAATAAATAGCCATCGAACGCAGTCGTACTTTAATCGGGAGTCACACCCTCGTCAACTCCCCGAGGACCATACGAACACACTCCGGTAATTACCGACGTACGTTTTTGGACTCCCTGTGGTCTCCACGAAGGGCCTCGTTTATTTTCCATCCTCACAAAACCCCTACCGAACCACCCGACAGTCTGCCCTCGTCGATTTCGTGCCGCCGAAAAGAAAACAAAGTTCCATATAATGAATGTTTGCTCTGTCGATCGTTTGTTTCTGTGTTTGCTCTCGAAGCTTCTCGAAACGCCGAAACACGAAAGCCGTTAATCCATTGTCTATTATCATTGCAAACAGAAGCCGACTGAATTATGGAGAAAAGAGGAAATCTCGATTCGTTGTTGTAAATATCGATACAATGGAGTTTATAAAGGTATTTAGCAGTGTCTTCAGGTCAAATTCGACCGTTTTAAATGTTGATTAAAAAAGTGTTTTTTGAATAAAAATACCGATAAACATCTGAATTGGGCACGTAATTGCGTTTGCTGAACGTTTTGTGTGCACGTTGTACATAAATTTCAACGCGCTTCTAGTGTTTGCCGACTTTCGATATTTGTTTTGCGACAGTACGTAATCGACTAACGATTGCGTGTCTATTGTTTTTTTTTAGTTGGAAACACTTTGCAAGACCACCCTGTATGTTCGTGTATTATTTATGGTGATCGCCTCCATAAGCTTTCTCTTCACATGTGGACGATTCCCATATGAAGGGGCACCATTTCGCACACTGAATCCAAATCATTTTCATATTTTTTATCATTATAATTCTGCATAACTTTCTGTATACTTTTCAATCAATTTAAATATCATTTTTTTTAGATTTTAATATCAAAACCATCCCTTAATAGACTATGTCATATATATCTCGTAACTTCGGACCCATACATCTCAACGACATTTCACCGCCACATAACAAAAACGCGAGATGATCATATTATCACACACACGACATTTGAGAACCATCGCGTCCAATGACGAACAACTTAATGGGAATTGACAGGAACGAATAATAGGGGGAATACGCCGCTTTGTGTCGCGCTAATTGAGCGCGAAACCGCCCGCACTTCGGCCACTCCTCCGAATTCGAACTTTCGCGCCAAATTTGCGTACTCAACACTGTTTTAAGAATGAAATTCAATCAGAATGTTGTCCGTAGAATGGCTGAGATTTACACGAAGTCGGCGCGAAATCTGTACGCGTCGCGCAGGCCGCGCGATAAGCACCACTGGCCGTCAAAGCGCCACCACCATAAGGTGAGATTACTGATTTTAATCAATTACCTTATTTTAGTTTTTTCGTTTTTGGTATCGGGTCGATTGGTTATGTGTTTGGGATGATTTTGATATAAATTGATTTTTTAATTTCGGCCGTTTTTTGTTGTATAGTTTCAAAGTCGCAAATGAATCTTTCGTTAGTACTCGAGTTTTCAAAGAAATCGGTTGTGATTAGATACTTTATTTTGAATATAATTTATATTTAAAATTAATTAATATTCGTTGAGAATATATCATCAATCGCTTAATCTTTTTTAATTACTAATTTTAAACTATCTAATTATCTCGTTTTAGTCGCTGGAAGATGGATTTTCATGATACTCTACAAATAGATCTATTTTGAAGTGAGGGGATTCAATATTAAATTCAAACTTATTTTAAAACAAATCTATTCGATCATTTAACTTTATCAAAGAAAATATATTTTTCATTTGTGATCAATACGTGCAATTTTAAATTTAGACTCATTCAATATTTAATATTGGCTCGTATGAGTTAACATTTAAAATTATAGATATAAAAATGTTTTCGATACCAAATATTTGGCTTCATAAACTTCGAAAAATCGAAAATAAATTCTATTTCCATATAATTTCGTTAGACTTCACATAAATTAAATTTAAACAAACGCCCAACAGCGCTCGTAAAATCCGACGTCGAGTCATTGTCGATTTTAGTACCACCTATTGCATGCACTTCTAACACGAGCTGCACTTTTCGAAAATACTACAAGACCAACGTCGATTATTCCTCAACTTATTATTGAGACAACTCTGTCTCGAACTGAGGATAGTTGTCATTGAAATTCGCACCATCGGACTTATGCCACTTTCCACAATGGCGGCTCATATATGCACTCGCATGGAGCGATCGTAAAATGCACCAGCCGTAATTTCTTCTGTTTCGCATCACCTTTGATGTTGTCGAATAATATCAAACGTGACAAACGACCGTGACATTTTCTTTTGTGAGGATTCCCTTTGCGTGCTGGCAGCAATTTGCCAATTGCATTATTACGTACTGGCGTCGTTCGAATATAACATATTGTGTTATTTCGAAACGATATTGTGCAATTCGGATGTTTTAAACATTGTTGCATTTGCGGGATTGGTTCTTTAATTATAGAAATATGTTTTCATGAACATTTTGTTTGTGTCTTGTAATATTTTCAATATCGAATTCGTCTGTGAAAGATCAAGCATAACTAAATTTCTCTTCGTAAACGTGTGATTAATGGCGTATCGAATCGTTTCGTTATGATCATAATTTTAGATTATACGAATAAATGTTAATTATCTATAGTTAATTTAAGTCATCTTTAAATAGAATTTAGCGAAATCCAAAGAGCGAACCTTCGTTCGAAAAAAAATTAATTTACGAATAACGCGTCGCAGAGTTTGTTGCCGGATTTAAAGTTGCGCCATCCGCTTTTATAGGACAATTCGATTATAAAGCCCGACACAGGAAACGAATAAATCTGATTATGTTGCTTCGAATAGATGCCCTTCCATGTAGCGAACGAGTCCTCGTTACAGTGTAGTTGTCGCCTGAAATTAAATTCTGAAAGGTAAATGTGTGTTCCGCCCGTGTTTGTTGATGGACGTGTTATTGGCTTATTGGAAATTTCTTATAATAAATTTGGTTGTAGTCATCAATTCGAATCACAATATATACATTTTAACTTATTAATATTTTGTAAAACGCTTTGAAATTGTTTGACAAAATTTATATTTTGCATATTTCAATGTGCGAAAACAATGCTCGATTGAGCAAGAAGGTTATTATCTAACCACAAATAATTAACCGAAACAACCCATTGATTCTCACCTCAATTTCAAATTGCCATTTTACATTTAAATCAACAGTTTTCACGCATTCTGAACAACATAATAGAATTATTCTGATTTCCACAACTGTCATTCCCAAATCAAAAAAACACAAACCACCCGACACCAAACAATCTTGAAAACGCTCCCATCGTCCATCCACCTACCGACCTCACAAATCACCGCCCAACCTCGTTCGTAACCGTTCTCATTCGACACCGAAACAACAATCGATACAATCTGCACGCCATTACGAACCACGACACGATCGATTCTTATCGCACAGCGTATTATATCTATGAATTTTTAACAGATCGGCGATCCGAATCGGCCATTATCTTGGAATACGAGAGTACACGTGCACCTCGTCCCTGACCTCGTACACTCGGCTGGCGATGACCGATCGTTAGCTGTTAATAATTGAAAAGCTCGTCAATGTTTGGCCTGGGCTAAATTGGTCCGCGTCCGACTTCGGTGTGGAAAGTGCCCTCGACCTTCTTGTACGGTTTTTCGGTTTTGCCAGAGGTTTTTTTTGGCGTTGACGAAGGTCTAGTGTCGGTTTTTTGTCCGGGAAATGCGTGGGTTTGTGTTTGGAGTGTCCGGTTTGAGGAGTGGTGTTCTGAAATGTTGAGCTTCGGTGGTGTTTTGATTGGATCTATGAATGTTTTTGTGTTGTGTAAATATTTTTTTTAGTATTGACTTCGTGTTGCGTGTGTGTTTCTATGGATTCATTAATTTTTTTATTGATACGTCTCGATTGTTTTTGAATTTTTGATTTTTCAATGTCAAATTTAAATGTTTGATGTTTCATTTGTATTAGAATAATAAGAAAAATCAATATTTTTTATGAATATTGTTTTGAAAAAAAAAAAGAAAACTTGTTTTTATGTGCTCAGAATTCACGTTTTTCCGCTATTTACGTTCAATTTCTTTAGTCCCTCTTTTTTCTATTATTAGTAAATTTTAGTGCAAATTACGTCTGAAATATTTAAAATTCAATTGATTTAATAAAAAACATTAAATTAAAATAAATTCGCGGCAATTGACGATCATTATTCAATCATTATAAATGGCTTGTTACTGATTGTGAGTCAGTAATACTATCATTTTTTAATTTGTAATTTTTCCGTTCTTTCTATTTTTTTGTTTACCCCTATTGACATAATAATAATAATAATAATAAACATTTATTTATAAAAAAATACATATACATAATACTTAAATATAAATACAAAAATACCACCCTGGCATTACAGGTTTCCCCAAACCGCCAAGATGGTTAAAAAAAATAAAAATAAATAAATACAAAATATAAGAAAAATACAAACATTCGTATAAAATAGTTTAGTAGTTCATTCATATGACATAGTTTTCTTATCTTGATATATCGAAAGTTCAAATTCATTTGTAATATATCATCGAAAAAGCTTATATAAACTTAAAAAAGCTTGAAAAATATGTGCCAAATACGTGACTTTTTCAATAAAAAATAATTTTCGATTATTTTTATTTTATACATTTGAAACCCTCAACCTATTCAACATACATTTTCCCTTTAATCACATCATTTTTTTTCCTCGATCCCTCCCAAAACGTAAAAACAGAATTCCACTATAATTTACAAACAAACACCACTCAAAATCATCTCCCCATCAACATCCCCATAATCGAAATCCCTCCCAAAGCCCAGCTTCGATTGATTCGCAGCCCATCCACCAACAACACCGAAGGATCACTCCTTAAACGGGGCCCAATTAATCGGCAATCATACGATTATCAGACCAGACGGTACTTGCGGCCCTCGCTTTATACTCGGCAACTTTGTTCCATCGAGCGTGCCTTATTCCAATTTGGACATCCGGCCAGAACGTTGTGTGTCAGTCGTGTTATGATCCCGTCATTATCGTCACGTTGTACGAGGTTTGTGAACCGATCGGTGTTACGGTTTGGATGGGTGAAGGTGTCGGTTGTTGATATCCGAGGCTAGGAATGCGTCGATGTATGGGTATTTGATGGTGGTGTACGTTTGTTGGATGTGTGTAAAAATTTATGATTTGTATATCGTTTTTTGGTAAATTGGTCGTTGATAAGCTTATCGGATGTTTCGGTTTGAGGTTGGGTTGGTTTAAAGTGATCCGATTCGTCAAAAGTCTCAATTTGTTGTTTTGCTTTTTTGGAAAAAATAATATAAATAGAACGAGATATAAATCACGTTTGCTGAATCTGTATAAAAATTTTTGATTTGTGATATCGTTTTTTGGCAAATTGGTCGTTGATAAGCTTATCGGATGTTTCGGTTTGAGGTTGGGTTGGTTTAAAGTGATCCGATTCGTCAAAAGTCTCAATTTGTTGTTTTGCTTTTTTGGAAAAAATAATATAAATAGAACGAGATATAAATCACGTTTGCTGAATCTGTATAAAAATTTTTGATTTGTGATATCGTTTTTTGGCAAATTGGTCGTTGATAAGCTTATCGGATGTTTCGGTTTGAGGTTGGGTTGGTTTAAAAATTGATCTGCTTCGTCAAAAGTCTCAATTTGTTGTTTTGCTTTTTTGAAAAAAATATAATATAAATAGAACGAGATATAAATCCTGATAGCGATTTTTTAAATTTTTAATTACCAGTGCAAATCTTATAATTGAATAAATGTTACACACATTTAGCGGATCAGTTTTTTATCTATTCGAAAGATGTAGTAGATAGGATCTCTTGATTAAAACATTTTCATCATTGATCAAATGATTGATGTTTAATTTAATGTCTTTGTCCTTGTTCGAAAAAGAAAAATTGCGCTGTACCTACTTAGTCATAGGACAATGACACGCATTTTATCTAACACTCACAACATACCTTTCCATTATTAAATTTCCTTCATTTTCAAACTCAACCATCAGTTATTAAAAACATACAATAACCAGCCAAGCCTTCCCATAATCAAAAAGACATCGCAATTCTATAATACATCACGATCCCGACTTCCAACACACCGAAGCCCCGTAGCCTTTATAAGGACCACGGCTACCGAACGGTCGTTTATATCAATTATGCATTCCCTTCTCGACATGTCCGATTGACATTTTAGATTCACAATGCACGCGGAGACCACTTTTACTAAAGGAGAGGCAACGAGGTCGGTTAAATTCTATTAGGTTTTCCCACGACGCCCATTCGTACGTAAGTTTCGTTCGGGTTATAAGATCAAATCGTTTCGACAATCGAGAATTGATGATTGCGAGCCTCTCGTTAATGAACGATACTAATTTTCGCATATAGATTTGACCTTTTTAATTTTCTGTGGGCTTTGTGAATTAGCGGCGTCGTAAATCGGCATGGAAATGTGTAAAAATCGTCATCGATCAACGGTGGCGAAACGATTGCGAAAATGGCATATAAAGTGCGTTTTGATGGTTTCTGATTGAATTGCGCAAATTTTCCCATATGAAAATAATTGAAATAAATTATGAAGCGCTCTTGAATGATTTTTCGAATATACATTATTGCAAAAGGTCGTTAAAATTTGCATCTCCCGAAGCGATCTATCGAATTTAGCGTGAAATTCGAAAACGCTCGTATATTCTAAAGGTGAAAAGGGGTCATTTCAAAAGCGGGTCACAGGTATTATGTTATGTGCGGCACTAAGTACCAGGCCGGAATCATTAAATTTTGTTTTAGTGCTTTCGTTGTATTGTTCCCGGGTCCGAATGATACCTTTTGTTTCTTTTTCACACGACACGTTCGTGAGCGTCACTCGTTTTACTGCCTTTTGTACGTATTTACATTTCAAAATGCGTGTGTATGCTTCAAAAATGTTCCTCGACCCATATCCTGATGAACTTTTGGGAATTTTTTTGAAAATTCTCTTGTACGTCAATTAATTGTAAGAATCAACGCTCAACGCTTATGTAACGCTCTTTTTTGCGTTTGATTTGAATACTTGAACAGTTTCTCGATTTATAATTTGAATATGAAAAGTAAATTCAGTTCAATTCGTATCCATTGTCCAATTTCACATTTCTACCGTGTTCATTAACACTATTTTGTTATTCGATTTCACATACAGTATTTTTTTTCAAAGAGCTCGGATGAGTTTGCGCATATTTCGCAGGTGTTTTCAATGCTGAAATTATTTGCATATTTACTTCGTAAAAGTTATTCTATTTGTTATATACGCCCAGCAATGAAAACTCTTGTTTGCCCCCGATAAATAATAAAATACGTTTCATACAAACATATTTGAACACATGGAAAGAACATTTTTATGTGTATGCGAGATGTAAAAGTTAGAATTATAATATAATTATTTGATGACTTTCGATTTTTCATTAATTTTTCCAAAGAAACTTTAGCGTTATCTTTTATAGCTTCGACTCAAACATTTGAAAGATTTATGTAACATATAGAATATTTTTTAAAATTCCAAATTTTTCCACTGCTAAAATTCGTCAACATGTTTACGACGAATCTTGAATTTCTTAACAAAACGTTCAACATCGCAAATTTAATCCACTAAACACCAATTAATTGTAATGACTCGAATTTATGCGATGTAGGTACCTCTTGTACGTTTCTATCGCTTACGTTAATTGCACGTCAGTTACATATGTGATAAAATTAACATTTAACGTCAAGGAGCCGTTACGAAAAGTTACATGTAAAATGAGATAAGCCTTCGATGTGCTATAAATAATATACAGAACAATTATGAACACAATTTCATTCATGTTTTCACGTCATTTTAATGCTTTAATCTTATGAACAACTTTTCATATTCATATAAAAATAAATTAATACGAAATATGACATACATACAAGCATTCCTGTTAAAAAACGATTTCGATTTTCATACCTGAAACACAAAACGAAATTTTTCGGTCGCACAATCGGAATAATATAGTCATCCGCTCGTTTGGCGCTCGCTGAAGCGCCGAACCAAATAACACAAAAAGAGCGAAAACGAACATAGAACGAAAAACGACCGACAAAAAGAAAGAATGCGTACACATAACAACAACAAAAAAAAGAGGAAACATCAAATAGAAAAAAATGAAAACACGACGAAAGGGGTGTACGTTCCCGAAGGCCTTTTGTTGCGCTTTTAGAGCTTCACGGACCGTTTGGCGCGCGCTCGCACGCGCCCAAAAAATAAAACGAAAAATGAAATGAAACACAAAAAAGGGTCACAGATTCTCAAAGAGAAATAAAAAGAACGGAGGTGAAAAAATAAAGCGAGTTCTCGTTATGCGCCGCGTTGCGTCATTCAGCTCATTGCCAAGAGTTGAAGGTCCGCTGGCGGGTGAGGATGGTCAGTTACCTGGTCTGTGTTGGTTTGTTTGCGTGCTGACATGTTGGTCAATCTATGTGTGAATCTATTTTTGTTTATTTTTTTATTTAGGGACCACCCGTGATTTTGGAATGGTGAATGAATCTAGGGTCGTTAAAGGTTTGATTTGTATCGAATGGTGTCGTATCAGATTCTGCGGTGTGTGGTGTGATTTAAATAGACTGTTGTGTTTTAATCATTTTGTTGTTTTTCCTTTAGATAGTGGGTATGTGTGATAAGGGAAATTTATCAAAACTTCCGTTGGTTTGAAAGAGCACTGTGTTGTGGTGGACGCTATAAAGACCGCATTTGATAATCAATATCTATCGTATATCAATGTTTTCATTTGTTCACAGCTCTGAATATTTATTACTGTAATTTATAAAGTGATCAATGCAGACTTTAAAAGCAAACATTGTATTTCACTCGTGAAAGCGCGACCTATTTTACAGCCATTAATTTTCAAGCGCTCATAGGATTTAATGTAATAATATAATATATCACATTTAAATTTAACAGCTATAACGTATAATCTCATGATTTATATTTCAAAAGTAAACTGTTATAAATTTCAACCTAATTCCTGAACTTTGCATTAATTTCATAAGATTCAAGCGTTACTTACTCTCGGGAACAATACAATCAACCTGAATTCATAATTCTTCACACTTTAGATTATAAATATCCGATTTTCTATGACCAGTCGATTCGATACAGATAACTTTGCGTGTCGATTGCATACGCAGTTCGATTCTTTCTGTCTTGTGCGAAACAGAGCATATCGAGATTTCAAATTAGAGCATGGTTTTAACCGTCATTCAGTACACATATTTTTATTTATGAGCCTAATTAAACGTGCACAGATTGTACAAGTTCTGTTGAATTTTTAACCGTTACTTCTTTTTTATTGTGTGCCAAATGCACCATTATATCATATAATAACTCGAACAAATTTTTAATATAATATTATATTGCGAATTCTAATAAGCGTCTTTCATATCATGCCGATTTCCCGAAATTATGTAACATAATACATTCGCAAAGTCAACACTCATTCCGTGTTGTTATACAATATTAAAGTTGAGAGAGAACAAAACTGATCAAATATTTTCCCAACTATGTTAATATTGATTCAAATCCTACGTTGTACCAGAAAGACGTCTCTTGGAAAGTTTACATATTACATTATACTACAAAACACTCAAGAAATTTTCTATTAACCCCTTTCTATAATTTATTTTGATAATATAACTTCAAATCAATCATCGATATGTGCTGTTAAATACTAAATATATCATTTTCATTCAATTTCAATTGAATAAACTTCACAACATCAAAACAGAACATATCCCGGAATTGGCAATCGACAACTTTAGTTTCACGGACATGGAAACGGATTCTACATTCCGATAATTCAAAATCGAACATATAGATTATTCAAAGTGTGTTTAAGGCCGTCTATCTGTAACAGAAGTACAAATACACGAATAAATAATGCAAGCGACAGAGTGGAACGAACACATAGACAGGGGAGAGCACAATACGTGTACACACACGATAATTCGAACTGCTTCTAAAAAGGATTTTCGAAAGCTCGATGGGGCGCAAAAAGCTCGGGGATGGTTCGATAATCTCGGCAAAAACCCGCCGTATGTGAAAGCTTTGCTAATCGCTTAAAAGCACTTTCGGTTTAATTGGAGCGAAATGTATTCCCGTTCGTCGGATTGTAGTGCTAAGAGTTGAAAGTGATCGATGCGACCATTTGTGCTAATCCCGATGAAAACGATCGATATTTTTAATCAATCATATATGTAAACTCAATGATATTCAACTGCGCTATTTAACGAATTTGTCTGTTTTCGTTTTTGTAAAATATGCCCTAAAATTTACAATGATATTAAATGGACGCTTTTACTACTGCATAAGAATGATTGCGATTCAACATAACTTAAACTTGCAAAACAGAATCCATTCTTTTCCACGCTCGACACAATCTACATACCATTTAAAATATGAAAATCGTATTTGTTTTTCCACTAAAAATACTTTTATACAAAAATACGAGTATTTTCAATACGATGCACTCTCGCTTTGCAGACCCAGCACTCGACGAATATGCAAATCGCGCACAGTAAACTCGTGGGAATACAGAAATTTCCATAGTCCGATCGTGAACGTCTTTTCACCACATACACACACACACATGAATAGGGGTTGTCAATCGCCAATTCCCAAAATAAATTCACGCACTCACGTTTTATTACAGGAACGTGACGGAATTTTTTTTTCTCCTCCGTCGACAACGAAACGCGTTAATGAAGAAGTGCTCTAACAAGTGCTACGCGTCCGTGGAAATTACACGTTTCATAACATACGCTCGTGTTGAATTACGTGTAGTGAAATTGTGGGCTTCGACGGTGATGATCATATTATGTGCGGTGTGTTAGTTATTGGCCGTGTGTTAGTTATTGGTCTGTTTGTTGTTTTGAGACGTTTGTTCGTTTTTTCTGCGATTTCGTATCGTTTGTTTGTTTGTTTGGATTCGGTTTGTTTGAGGTCATTTTTTAATCGGATGAATGTTAAATTGTTTTGAATTGATTGAGTGATTCAGAAGAAATTGTTAAACATTTTCCTGTTCAATTAGAACCTTGTAATCAATAAAAATGGTAGATCGAATGATTAATTGTTTCCATGGAAATAAATCATTATCATTTGAGCTTTTTTGCTTCAAAGAATATATAATTTAAATAATAATCTTCCTTATTTACGTTTCTTAAATACGGGAATAGTGATAGTATTATATATATTATGTACGAGTGCATTAAATACTATCGCTAATTGTTAAGCAAATATGCGATAGATAAAAAAAAAATATAAGGAACAGAAACAACTTCATGATATCATATCAAATTCTTCTAATCTTTTAATATAACTCGATCACACTTTAATACAAAAAGAATCGTGTTTCAAATCACATTTCATAAAAATCAACAGGCACGACCCAGCGAACACACCAACACACCTAGAAACAACCGTTTTTTTCCTATGAATCATACATCCGACATTCTATATATTGTGCACGATTGAAAAAGACTGACATATATGTACGTATATGGTAGATCGACGTGCATCGTCGCAAATGCAATCCGACATTGCATCGGTGCATTTGTCCTGAGTGCATCCTAATGTCACCTTGGCGGTGGAAAATCGATCAATTAATGCGTTTAGTGCACAAGAAGCCTTGGCATTTGTTCTGCTCTGATGGACATTTGTCTTATTGTTAGACGACGGTTTTTAGTCATTAGACAAGTGTTCATTGTCGTTTTATTTGGTTGGATCGATTGATGACTCGATAATGTTCGCTTTTTGTATATTAAGTGTGATTGTATTAGAATCAGTTTTTTGTGGTTATTCATTTGATTGTGTCTGTTTTAATAATATATTTCAAATTTACATTTATCATGTACATTCCAAATGTCAAGAAAAGCTTAATTTCATGTACCACGCCCAAAGCATGTCCCGAGGTCGCTTTTAGTTTCACAGTTCACGGAGAGAAAACACTTTCTATGAACAAAAGCTCGTTCACCTTCCCCATTGTGTTCATTAACTTCAGGTAATTTACGACTCTGATTCACACCTTATATACCCTTTATTTCTTTGTCCTTCCATACCGAACTCTCACGATTTTTTTTTACGAATTCAAGTTTTCTACAGAGTGCTCTTTCGAAATATTAAAAGACTCGAGTCCTTGACTTATCGAGTCCAAATTGTTTTTTTAACACCAACTCATTACACATTTAATTTGGTTCAGATCAAATATTCAATGTTGATTCGAGATCTTTCGAAAGACCCCACCCGTGACCCATCACGCTCCATCAACTAAATCGTTCAAACAATCGCTTAGGAATCGTAAATTCATTTCATTTCGAAATCTTATTACGATTTAAAGTTTAAAATAAATTTATTTTATATTGTTCAAAAATTCAAGGTACATTCGGTAATCAAATATTATATATTATTAATCAAACTTATTCGATTTGATTTGAGTATTTATTTACATGTCGAAACGTATGTGCCTATACTTGACTCGAAAATCCTTGTTTTGACATTTCTTTATAAAGATTTTCAATGAAGCAATCACATTTAAGTCCATTGCCCAACACTATCTAACATTATTGATTTTCTCATCAATACGAAGTGCCTCACACGAAAAGACATCGGCAAACAAACCGCATGTCCGAAACTGGGCGAAATCGGAGCGAAATCACATCTCGAACCGACAGTGCAAAGGTTCTATACAAAAAACCCAAAAAAAGAAATAAAGAAACGGAACTGAAAAAATCACGAAATAAAAGAAAGGCGACGCAACAATGGCGGCATGACCTGACCTTCTCTTGAATAAAAGATGCGTATGGAAATGGAAGTTCACGTGTGCCACATAATACGCATGTATCATTCGCCCACGATCGAAATAGTCGTTATATATTAATATATTTTTTTAGTGAGTGTAAAAATTAATTTCTAGAAAAAAATTGATCGATTGACTCGTACGGAGCGGCTCTTTTTCGATTTTTTTACCTGTGTATACTATGACTCGATTTATACAGTAAATATATTCTGAAAATTCTGAATTTATATAAAGAATCAAAAAATTATTATTATTATTTTTTTTTTAAATAAATGTACAAATCCTCTTTTTACACGGTTCAAGAAAGATGAACCGATTACTTTTTTTTACACGGATTTTTCACTTTAACACGGCTTAAAAATAATAAAAATATGTATTATTATGCCACAATGGTAAGATTCGATGCAGGTCAGTATACTGATATAATTATAGTTATTAAATAAAAAAATTCGATGATTTTACACGGTGAAAATTTTTCACATTGCACATTTTTTATAAAGTACATTTGGATGGAAGTTCTATCCAAATATAGTGATGGAACCTATCTCCAATTTTTGTATGGTCACCATACATTTTTTCACACGGTTTTTTATTTACACGGTAGTCTCTGTAACGTATCCCCCGTGTAAAAAGAGGATCGGGTGTAATTTATAAATATTCATGTCGGAATTTGTATATTTTGGCGATTGAATAATTCGTTATGAATGAATACATTAAGTATGTAAAATTAATGATTGAAGTTTTGTTTGAATCGATTTTGAAATTATCCTATAATGTATTACTTTTATATATTTTTTTTTACTAAACGGAAATCGTATGAATCAAGGTATAGGTGTATTTATGTATTTGCTCAATGTTAAGTGCGTTATGTGTGTCGTGTTTGAATTATTACAATGTGTCGTTTGAGTTTAGCTTTCGAATTTTTTTGAATATTTCACATGTCCGTGTCACTGTGGATATTGTTTTTGAACGCTTGACCTTCTATGATGAAAATTTAATTTTTTAAACGATGACGTTTTCATAATTGATTTTTAATTTGTTTGTGACATTTCGAAAACGCCGTAACGATCCGATATTAACATATCGGTCAATGTTTTATTTAATTGAAGTGGTTGACCCGTTCATTAATTCTCCGATGCATATTTATATCGAATAAATAATATTTACGATAAAAATCTAATAAATTCGCTTTATGCATATGTGTGTTCGATACATTTTGCATTTGCAGAACGATGGCCCAGTTCGTTCCTACGATTTACATACCCGATTTACATTATAAACAAAACGCGATTCTGTGCCAAAAGTTTATGCAATTGATATACAATACGTTCTTTTCGATTAATTAATTTTCATTCTTCTAATATAATTATTTCTGCGAATTCTATAAAGCAATTTACGCGCATATTAAGTACCTTTTCGCTATATTCCGTGCGTCGTTTGTCATCAAAGTCCATACATATTTCATTCTTTAGTCGGAAAAATTGAAATGAGCGAAAAATTCAATACGTTTCGTGAACGCAATTACGACGATAGCGCTTCGTTTGCAATTCTAAATAGATCGTTATTGAAAGAGCGATTTCTTTTGAAACTCTCGAGACTTCCTATTTTCGTGAAAAAAATTCCCGGTGACATTTTCGAGGCACCAATCTTCGTGAATTCTCTCGTATATAAAATGATATTTGGACAAAGCTATTCAAAAGTACAATAAGTACATTTTGAGTTCATTTTTATCAATTTGCTGAAAATGTATTTTGTCATTTTCACGTATTGATAAAAGTTTAAAAGATTATAAAACTTTATACAGTTATATTTCAACTTAAACCATAGATAAGATCTAAATCCAATTGAAATCGAGATTAAGAAATGTACGAAAAAAGGGAGATTACATTTTTTATATTAACCACTAAAATACACAAACGGAAATGATATTTTAGATTTCTTGACACTTGCAGTTCATTTTTTAAATTTCTGCGATAATTAAAAAAGGCGTTTCAACAATATTAGTTTTTATTTCGAATCATTATATTGTATTTGCGTATTTATAATATTTACTTGAAACGATCACACTTTTCTCACATTTCTATACGATAAAAACTTAACAAACAGAAATAATATTATTTATTATTAACTTTACACAACAATTTTTTAAAATTAGACTCCTATTATCAATCATTCGAATCATATCAATACAATGCGTATTTACACTAAAATTTCCAATCACGTCTGGCTTATATAATACGATTTTCATTCCGCCTCGCAAAATGCACTCGCCTTCAATGTTTATTTTACAATCCGAACAAACACACACACACACACACACACACACACACTCACACTCACACACATACACACACACACACACACACACACACAATATATATTTGCAGATGTTCGCCGAGAGAAGCGCGGGTCGTTAATTGAACGCTGATTAATTAAACGAAGCCGTTCGTTAACTGTTAACGCGCCAATTCACATCGCACCGTTAGGCGAATTCGCCGGAAAAACCGATTGCAAATTTGAGGATGCATTTCGGGAAATTCGCGAATGCCGTTATCGTCGAATTCGAAATTCACAATAAATTTTATATATGGCCAGTGGCGTAGTTAGAGTATTGTGCGCCCGGGGGCAAATTAAAAAATTGGCGCCCCCCCTAATTTTAAAATATAACAAAATCAATTTTTTTTTAATGGAAAAAGTGTTGGTTTAAAACAAAACATTAATCGCGTATCATTGTAATTGAAAAAATTGGCGCCATGGGCGAAATTTTTTTCGTATAAATATATATTTTTTTTTTAATATACTCGCATATGTTTCAAATCTCGTTTTTTCTCCATTCTCAATTTGGCGCCCAGGGGTCTCTATACCCCCTTGCCCCCCCTAGATACGCCTCTGTATATGGCCATATATTCGCATCCATCAATTTCCCATCGAAGTCCCGAATGGTGAGTAACATCGGCGTCGACGTCCGCTGATGGTCCACTGATCTAAATAAATGCACATCGTCTGGTTATTTCCGTCGTCTGACCCAGTAGTGGTCCGTCTGGGACTCGACTCAAATAGACCATCATGTCGACAACTGTCAACTGGTTTTTCGATTCCATTTCGGCCTCACGATCGGTGACAGCTTGAGGATGATGTATTCTGTGAGCCGTCTCTGGAGATTATTGCCGAAATATTCTACGAGCTCGTCTCTGGAGATTATTGCCGAAGTATTCTGTGAGCTCGTCTCTGGAGATTGTTGCCGTTTTGGAATTGTTAATTTTCTGTTTGTACGTCCGTTTCGAACCGCGGTCGATATTAGCGCTAATGTCATAACGTGTCACAACATTAGCACCGCTGTGACAAATCGTTTGCTATTAGCTGTCGAAGATTTATCGCATGGGACTGAGTTTTTTTGCTGAAAGCTTAAAAGCCAGTGATCGTTATGTTGTCGTTGATGTATCAATACGTGTGTGATATTAAATTTTCATAATTCGAATCGTATTTGTTGTGGTGTGTACGAACAACTTCTCAGTGCCAACTGGTGATAAATTCTAATTATAATCATGGTTTGAAACGAGTTTAATATGAAAATATTAATCGTCTACGTACAGGTTCGTTAAAATGTCAACTGAATTCAATAAGTGTGAATTATTTATCTCGTTTTCTATTGAACCTACCTTTGTAATAACGGTATGAATGAAACAATCCTGATTTATACAATACAAGTATTTGACCACATCTTTGATTTTTTTTATGAAAACGCCTACTATTTGACCCGGCAGATGTTTTCTAAAGGATCTTCACACAAAGATAAAACGAAACAACGTTCAACAGTGGTGTAGTATTAAAAAGCCCGGAATAGTAAATTAATTTAAATAATCTTACTACATCAACATACTCAAATATACTTTTTGCTTCAGAATTTTTTATTTTATTTTAATACAAATCATCACGACACTTTTACTTCATCACACAATCCTCCCTCACTACACCACTGACGGTTTGAGTATTCAACTGCAAACCCGACAATATGAATAATCGCGCGCGGATGTGTGATGTATTTTCCGACCGACACAAACATTAATCTCGCTTCTCGGGTGCCGTCCTGTCTGGTGCAGAAACCATCTTTAAAACCTTTTTGTGTCGTTTTTATTTCAACCTTCAAAAATAAAATCTTAAGTCCAGTTCTGCGGAGAAAGTCACGGTCTTCCAAAGGTTAACCTTCCATGTCCGCGATGCGAGATAAACCTAGCGAAACGTTCGCCTCTATGTGTTATCTGAGGTATGCAGATTCAAAATTAACAATATTTATCGCTTATGAAAACATGGTACAGTTGTATATATTATCGTTTATCTTTATGTAATTAAATTCACTTAGAAACACATCGTGGATTTTATCCGATAATAATTTATCATTTTTTTGACATTTGCAATGATGGTTTTGAGTGGATTGTAATGCATCGAATTTCGTCGATACTTAAAAATTAATAACTTTTTGATAATTTGACAATAAATCATTTTAGATAAAAATTGCTGTACACTTGGGTCTGTTTTTATGCGATTTTGAAGTTATGCTGTTTTCAATAATGAAACCTATCCCTTATTTTTCTATAGAGGACAAAGCTTCTTTTATGCGAATGCGCATTAAAAAAAACCCAGATCACTTTCATCCAGTGATGAAAGTGATCTGGGCCAAGTTCATAAACCATGCCGATTATAATCGATTATAATAGTTCTGGTATATGTTCATAAATATGTATGCTGAATGATAACGATAAATTGTACGACTATCGTGTAAAATAGACTTTAATAAAGCAATTCTAAGATTAAGATGTATTGTTTTTATTTATATGAATTTTTTATAAACTTTTTTTATGCGAATTTTGGTACATTCTATCACATTGATTTGAAGTTATACAGTTTTTAAAAATAATGGAACCTAACATTTAGTTTTCTATGTAGTTCAAGTATTTTTTTATACTATTTTTTTATATGCGACTCTCCGTGAAACGTATGTATCGCATAAAAACAGACCCAAGTGTATATCTAATCAATCTAGAACAGGCTTGTCCAAAGGGCCACTACGGTGCCAAAGTGGCCCCCACTTTTCACACAAAAACAAACATAACAAACACCATTTATTCTGAAATGTACTCATCGAAATAGTTTTATAATGGAAATAAATAACTTCACCAATATTTTAATACTTATTACGTTTTGAATGTACAAACATTGAAATTTTGAGATTTGAAATTTGTAAGTGGCCCCCGCATACTGAAATTTTGGACAAGCCTGATCTAGAACGTAAAGTTCTTGTTAGTCACAAATACGAATTGCTAGTTTTGAATCTATACAACTAATGTATCGTATTAAATATTTCATATATTTATGTCTATGTTCTATGATGAGAGTCCGTTAAGCGTGGGCGTACTTAATCCGCATAAAATTATTATCGTGAAAGTTATCCGCAGTTTGTGCGCATTCCATGGTAATTGTGTGCTGCGTACACACGCATTTTATTAATGTCGAACCCGGCGTTTTATTATATATTTACTTTGTGTCTTTTCTGCGGTTCGATTCTATTTATTTATTTTTTCGGGGTATTTCGGTCCGTTTTTCTTCGCTTCCTGCTTTTGTTCTGCGGAAAAGTAACTTTTCTGTTTCTTACACGAGTTTGCTTTTACCGCGAGCACGTCGTTCCGGAAGAGGGCTTGTTTAAATTTCGTACGGCGAATAAGTTTTTGAATAAATTGTTTTTATGTATTTAAAGAACGTTTGGTCAGTGTAAATCTTGATGGATAATCCCGCGCGCAGTTGAATCGTTTTCACTGTTGATTATTTTCAACTTGCTTATTTATCTTAGAGAAATCTCGCTGTTTGCTATGTGATTAATGCTTTTAGCTTACGGAGATGAAAATCAAACGATAGAATTTTCCCATATTATTCATTTTGCATAAGAAAATAGCACTCGAACTGCACTATTCTTCAAATTTGACCTCAATATCAGCAACGTATTTGTGCCAGCAAAAATGTATTACAATTGAAAATGTATCGTTTCGATTACGTAAAAGCTTTCCCATTCTTACATTTTCAACTACATACTACAAATTTATATATCCTGCATATCCAAAGCACCAATTCCAAAATTCGAAACCGCAAACATTCACAAACCGACGATTGATATAATTAATCAATCCTCGATGGATCAAACCGTCGTCTGCCATAATTGACAAAGCCGGCCTGGAAATCCACGTATAATATAATGTACATTCGAATGTAATACTTGCGGTCAACTCCCATACAGGAAACTGGACTGTTCTCTCCCGTCCATTATTCAGAACTAGACAAAGAGTTGGTTGGTTGCAGAAAATTAGCGGTCAATGCACTCGATGGTCGGACCTTTCTGTTTTGTGACACAGTCGAGGTGTCAAAAGGTCGTTTTCAGCCCATAATTGGGTGAATTTGGTTATTTATATTTGACCTTTTTTTGAATGATGTCCTTGTATGAATTTTAAAATTATTCAATTTCCAGTTTGGGTCGGATGAGAAATAATTAGTTTTCAATGCATCCGATTCCTTTCGAATCTGAAATTGATTTTTTTCGTTCCGCTCAATCCATTGTTTTTTCATTTTTTTTTTTTCAGAATTCACATAAAAAATAATAATAATCAGACGAATCAACCTGAGGCTATCCATTCTAAAAGTGGCTTTTCATTTGAGACGTTCACATTAATTATATTAAAACGTTATTGGCCTCGAGCCGCCGACTTTTTTTTCAGTTCACCCATATAATAAATTAGCGAATCAACCGACGATTTACAACACCGAATTTTCGTTACCTATTTATTACAACGCGAACTTTCGTGACCCACTTATTACAATTTTACATAGACTCGTGGATCGTTCGAATATATTCAATTGAAATTCATATACGACCGCAACGTTCATCCAATAGATTCTTTCGAATGAAGTAAAATGATTCATTCATTAAAAAAAACTCATCAACCTTCTCAGTCTCTATATACATACATTACAATGTATATAGACTTTGTTGCCTTTTTTGAAACTATTTTACAATTAGATTTATTCTCATCGGGACTTTTTGTAAATTATAGTGTAAACTATGTCATTTTGTTTAATTTTTTCTGTTTTGCCATATGGGGTGAGAAATTTTTGTTGTATGGCAGTTTTGCTTGACATCTCAACGACGTCGCGATAAGTTACGTTTTATTTTCAATATTTTGTTATTGAAAATTCACTCACATAACATTATTATGGTACAATCTTAAAGAGAAAGACTGCTTTTATCGATTGAAATCCAAATTTCATTGTATGTTGTAATTTATCATATCATAATTTGACATCAAACATGAATGTACATCAGAACGTAAATTTGATCTGAAGGGCAGTGGCGGCTCGTGAAAATTTGTAGTGGAGGGGCTGCAACAATGAAATTGAAAATAGTACACATGTTTTCATATAAAAAATACGAAAACGTCATCATCAACACATAAAGAATCAAAATATATATTGCATTCACCCATATACAATATACACCTATACAAGACGAATATAAGAATTTAAAAAAAAACTTTATACAGGGAGGGTTGCAGCCCCATAGCCCATTAGCACGAGCCGCCACTGCTGAAGGGTCATTTTTGTCACTTTAGCAATATTTGTTATTTTCAAATAATTAGTTATTATTATGTGATTTAGATAGATAAAAAAGTCATAAAAGACAAAAATATTTTTATGATTCTTCAATGCTATAAATACAAAATTTAAAAAATATTTTTTTTTTATAAAAAAAAGTCACTACTGAGGAGGTTAACCATTTACTAAAACCATTTTCAACCAAATATGTACATATATTTAAAAAAAATTAAAATATATTTTGAACCCTATTTATTACGGCCTGTATTTAATTGATCAGTAAAAAAATACTATTTTGATCAGTAAAAACAAAGTATATGGTTGTTATTCGGTTCTGTGCACGTGGAAACCTGTTTGAACTTGTCGGATCAAGTCTCAATGTAGTCACACGTAGTAGTAAGCTAACCTAACCTAACCTAACCTAAACCTAACCTAACCTAACTTAACTGATCATTTAACAATTTTTCACTGATCATTTTAGTTATTATTAACCAACCAAATAATTAGTTACCATTATTTACTGCCAATTTATACTAACGAATTCCTTATCATTGTCCACAGTCAAAAGAACTACAGCAGTCCATGGAACTGGACGACGGTGACCGTCAACGGAGACTGACCCTACGAGCCGCCCCCGCGCCGCTGGTAGGCGGGGGCGGAGGCTCTGGGTCACCCGATGGGGACCTGCCCCCCGGGGGCGCAGTCCCACCGACCCACCCTGCTCTACTGATGACGTGAGCCGAGCCTCCGGGACGATGAATGTGTTCAATCCTAACTGTGAATGACGATTCTCGTCTCCGAACCGACTAGGTTCACTATCAGATATTTTATTTGTGAAATTTATATATTTTGTTGGATATATAAATGTGTGTGTGTGTGTATGTGGCGGCTTTCCGATCGTCGGACGGGAAGAGCGTCGTCCTAAGGAATTTCATTATACGCTTCTTTTGTACTTTCAAAGTCATTTGTGATCATCGAGCGGCCATTATTGCAATAATTAATATCGAATGTGGCGGTTGGGGAGAGCGCGCGTCGCTAGGGTTGCGTCCGAGCGCTTTCGCTTGGGTAGCGCATACGTTTATAAATATATTTTTTATGATCTTTACTTTTATGCAATGTAATTTAATATTTTAATTGATTATTTAATGCTTTATTGTGATTTTTAAATTAATATAAAAAATAAACGTATACGTTTTCTTATTGAGTACTAAATAAAAATATTTAAAATTTCTTGTAACTAAATATTTACTGACCAAATATTGAATATTTAGAAATCAATCATGACCATGAAAATGCATTTGTAAAGTACTCAATAAGATACAATAACTTATGAAATTTCGATTTGAATATAAAATAAATAATATTTTGATGTTATTATAATACGCTTAATATTTAATATAATTAGATCATATTTTTTTTATTTGACGGATTTTAGTACAAAATTGTATATTTTTTCATGCGACGTGCGCTTTCTTTCGCCGCAAAAATGCTTAGGTGTTGTATCGTAGTCGAAACGTGTACAGTCAATCCAAGTGTCCAAATGATATCTCCATATATATATTATGATATACATATTTATATATTTTTATATAAAGGGGTGGTCGAAAACCTCCCCGCCCCCGATCTGTTTATTTGTTGTTTGTTATAATCAGTACTAGATGGTTATTTGGGTCGGATAAGTGCAATTTATAAAAGTGTAAAACCCTGTAAATTGTGTACAAAAAACAAATTGATATGTTCATTTGAAAAAGTAAAATTATCGATATAAATTTTTTTTTTTGAATTTTTTGTGTGTAAAATATAGGTGTGTATTATAAATGAATTTAAAAAAGAGTTGAATATTGCTTTGTTGTGACGTTTTGATTTTTATTATTAAAAGTGTTCGGCCGAATATTTCAGAAACGGCTTTTTCAAACTATTGTTGTATGTTGGTTTCTTTGTTGTTTCAGATGACGCGTATGATATTTGCGTCGCTTTTTTTCCATTTTTCGGCAAACGGTCGTTTTTTAAAAACGCCAATATTGTACGTGCACTTTGAACGTAGATATTTCCGACACAGCGAAGTCTCATTTTTTTTTTGTTCTAATAGTAAATCGCGAAAATATTCAATTTCGCTATACGAATCGTTTTGTAAGGAATTTGTTCGCATGATGCGCTTTCTAAAGCCGCTTACGCGTGCAATTATTTCCTTTTTTTTCTCAATTATTTCACTCATTTTCAAATATGCAATTCGGTCTACATTTTGCAGACAACGCCAAGCATGCATGCTACAAAGTAATTAAAATAATTCACAGGATAAATTCTACTGTGCTGCTTGCAGATATTATAAAATTTCTAAACACATACAATTCCCTTAACTATTCTGATTAAAAATTTTATACAATTTCGAATCTATCTAAAAAAAATTCATTACACATCGACTATTCGGATTGGATCAAACAAAAATAATATTTTGATAAATCAAATTTTTTCCAACTATCCGGATCCAATCCGGATATCCGAAATTTTTCCTCAAACACTCAATCACAAATCATGAAAGCGATCACAGAATTATACTCAGTTTTCCCCATGGCGGTGACGTGTGACGCAAAGCTTTCGCTGATAATTGAACGGGAAGCCTGCGCCCCTTTTCCCCTCGGCTCCCCACCCCGCGGGGGGCTGCGGGGCGCGGGGCGAGGGCGCTTTCCCGGAAAATCAATAACTGCTGATAGCCGCACACAACTGCACGTGCGCTTGTACGCACGCTTTGAGTGAACGTACACACGTGCATGGGGTTGTTCTGTGCCACTGGGAAAATTCCGGTCGTCGTCCCCTTATATGTGGGGTTGTTGTGTTCCCGTATATATATATATATATATATATATATATATTTTAATTTGAAATAATATTTTTTTATAATATTTTTTCGTATGAAACGATCCGTTTGTGTAATTGTTTGTTTTGTATGGGTTTTTGGGATTCGTATTGAATTTTATATGGGGTGTTTGTATTTTTTGATTTCGTAAATTTTTGTATTTTTGATGAGATTTGAAATTTATTTTATTAGATTCGATGTGATCATGGAAATTGTGTGAGGCTTCGTGCGCGTCCTCTGACGTATGTCAGTTCGAATGATAGTTTGAGTTTTAGTTCATAGATGGCTTGTGTCAAATGTACGTCAGTGTAGTACGTGTGGCAGTTTAAAACAAGGTTTCCTAAACTTTTTGTATGACGTAATACTTAAAAATTCTTAAAATTTTAAAGAAACGCCTTATTATATTTAATAAATTTGATGAATAACTAGTTTTGAGACTCTAATGTTAAATTCGTTCATTAGTCGTTTAATAACAGTTCATTGTATACTTATTCTTAATTAATAATTAATTCGATCAGATTTTCAAAATGATTTACTCTGAAACCTGTTAGTTTCTCAATTCATGCAAGGCGGGAAGACAATCAAACTCATTCTATTCATCGATAGAAATCCAGAATTGTAACTTCCTCTTAAAAATGTAATTTTATCTATTATACTTAAACATAAATTGGGAAACCCTGTTCTGAAATCCCATATTGATTTTGTATTACGAAATTCATCAAAAATTTTAAAAATAAATGCGTTCAAAGTGCACCCAAATCGAAAAAGAATCGATATTGTATCAAGAAAACAAAAAACTTAGATAGTAGAAATTAAAGTTGTTATTTTATTTAATTTGATTTAATACGAATGCGACATTCCTACCGTTTTGACTTTTGCGATATTCAATCATAAATTATTGTACTGGACTAACGCCAAAATCGAGATTGATCTCACCGAACGGAATGTCACGCGATCCCGAAATTTCGGGCCTCGATCCATAGATCTAATATAGATCTACAATGTGAAACGGAGGGTTTTCAGAAGATAGACTGGATAATCTGCAATAAACGATCGTAATCGTGCATAATTATTTATTAAGGTTGTCGCTTGGCTCTTTCGGATTCGATCTTGGCTTTCTTGGAGCACATTCCTTCTGGTAGTCCGTCCGAGTTCGAATCGTTTGTTGTTGAAAATTGTGACATTTTGATGTTTTAAATGTGACGAGACTAATAAAACACTGCGAGTACAAATCGAATGTAACAATCGTTTCGATAGTTCGTTCGATCTTAGGATAAATTGTGATTAATTGTAAGATTTTTCTGTGAATTGGTTTTAGCGGATCAAAAAACAGTTTTAAGGAAAACATTTTCTTTTGAAATGTTCGATGTATCATCTTTTTATACTTTCACTCCGGAAAACGACCATCTTTCATAATCTCGCGCCCGATTCGACTCAAACCATCCGCTTTCCGACTTCGAAAACGAACCATCAGACCGAAAAGGACCTTGACTCTTTAGAGTCCTTTTCCTTTTTCGAAATTTCACTTATTTCATGGAGAGAGAAGATCGAATCCGAACAATCCACGCATCGGTGAGCAAGCGCGAGGTTCCCCCTGGGCACTCGAGCGCGAACGAGAACGGACTGTGTGTTCCTTGATATTACTTTTATTATTATATATATATATTATATATATATTTTTTTTATATATATTTCATTCTTATATCGTGCGCCGTTGCCGTATCTTCGAGTTCTTGGGGGTGTGTCGAGGCTCAGCGTTGCCGTTTTATATACGTATTTCTAGAAATTTGTATGTATTAACAATATCAATTCATTGACTTTGTAATGAATAAAAAGAATTGTCGTTTTGTTTCAATATAAATTATATTCGTTTGAAATGATTTGTTGAATAAATATTTTTAAAAAATATTAATAAATTTTATATAAAATTTTTGCACGAAAGTCGTTTCAAATTTATAGAATTAAAGTAATAAATCGAACAGATGAAAGGCAAGTTTCAAAATTGTCATTGAAAAGTCGCCAAAAATGCTAATTCCGTATTAAACAAAATGAATAGCTCTTCATGAAGATTATTTTAATGGCGTCCCGAAATATTACATGCAAATTTCTAGAAACGTAAACAATCCCGGTATCATTATTTCAGTCTTTTCGCATCATTATATAATACATATATTTTTTTTTTTAGAAATGCAAAATCGGCCTATGCCTTTGGTTTTATCTCATTTCAATGCTAGGCGTAATTTATTGAATCGTTATTATGAATTGTAATTATTATTTATGTGTAGTTTAAACAATGCGTGTTGCCGATGCGGTTTTATTAACTATTGAATGTAAAATGAGAATTAAAAAAAACTAGTTCGTTGTTGACTCTTTGATATTTAAATCACATTTTTCTTCTGTTGTAATTATTTCTCAGATAATTGTGTATAAATTTATGAGTATTTGTCGCAAACAATCAATGTTTTGACACTGTTGGATTGCCACTACGCTGTTCATGGCCAAAATTCGTATCGTTTAAGGTTTTTTTTAACATTTAATTTTGAAAACGTGTTTACTTTAGTCCCACGATTCGACTTTCCATATCATAATGCCATAATTTCGATCGGTTTCCTTTCTTAGCGACATATACAAAATGTTATCGTTTTTCGTTTCGATTGAAAATTGACGACGTAGTTAACTTAGGGTGGCGGCCCTGTAATTTTCCGCTTCTGATTTGAATAATTTGTAAGTAGATCTGTTAAAATACCTAGTCCTTGTAAATATTAGGGATACTTAACTTTTGTAATTATATTGAGAAAATCTTAGTTTAGTGCTTTATATTCCGACTTGAAATCGAAAACTGTTCATGACGATTATGTGACATATCGTGTAAAAAAAATATATAAAATATTTTGTTGTACTATTCATTTTCGATCCGATCGCAAAATATTGTTGGACGTTTTCGGTGCGAGGCTTTGTAAATATGTAGAAATTTTGTTTTTCGAGTCGGAGTCTAAGACATTACTGTGTAATATATATCATATTATAAACAAGATGAATTATATATATTGATTGATTTAGGCTAAATCTTTAGGCCAAATATGTACTGGATGTTAAATGAAATTCATCAAGTAATTTCCCAATTGCATGCCGTAGGTGCGATAATGAAATATTCTGCATCAATCGTGTTTAACTTGGAAAAATCATTCAGATTTCAAAACGAGAAGGCTCCTTTTTTCATTAATTTCAAATCTATAGACCTTATATTTTTTTAAACTTTATTATACCATATTTTCTTATCATTATTTTTCGCTAGAACTTACGTTTAATTGGAGCGATATAAATTTTATACTATACAATTCGGTTTACGACATAAACCTATCTTTATTATACGTTATAAAATTTTATATTTTATTATTAAACTGTGATTCGTTTCGTATTGATTTTTTTAATGTAACATTATTTTTTTCGATAACTTGTATGTTGTTGAGTTTTTTATTACGCATGTACAAAAATGTCAATGTAACGAACGTTTAGCATTACAAATCTGATCATTTTGTATAAAGGAGGAGCATATTGTACAGCCCATTGTAGTTAGACAAATTTGCAGGTCAGGAATTATTCGGATGAATACCTTAACTAACTGCTAGTTATCTCCTATGTAATTTTAATTAAGAGAAAATGAAAAAATCCAATATTTATATACTTTTTTCATGTGTAAAAAGTGATGTAGTGTGGAGGCGACTGATCGCTGTACTTCCTTATAGAGTTGTCATAATCATCTGAACGGTACTCCTATGTGATATCAATAAAACTATTTTAAGTTCAACAACATCAAACTATCTTTCATTTCATACCTGTCCCATGTATGTGTGACCGTTGAATATTTTACGACATCGATCCTTGATTAAATGTTCATCGTTGCTAGTTGGAAGTTATGGTGAGTATGTCTTCAATTGGAATTTTATGCTTTTTCTTCAGTGCCACATTTCATATCGATCGGGTCAATTATTTATAGAAAAACTTTTTTATTTCATCTGATTACGGTAATTTTTTATGTGTTTTTACGTTTCGACAATTCAGATTATTATTTAATCTGAAATATAATATCTTTCTTGTCCACTGGTTCAGATAAAATTTTCATCACTTGAAAAAACATCGTTATAACGTTTCATATATTATATTTTGTTTGATTACAATCGCATTTTCAGCATCGAAATTATTCCGGAAACGAACACAAAAAAACGCATACATTCACCGGTGAGTTTCAATTAAAATTTTCGATACACTACAAAAATTAATACATAACAATAAATAAAATATAAAAAGACATATACATGCAACGTACATTTATAGAATGAATGCATCCGGGACGTTGCCCGAAAATCGATACCGGAGCGTTCTCTTCTCGCTCGGGGCAAAGTTACGCGCACTTTTAAACCAGAAAAAAATGTAATAAAACGAATTCCCTCCAGAAAAAAGTACCTACGTAAAAACCAGTATCGATTTTCAAAAACTGCGACCTTTCCCCATCCGTATCCCACTTTGCACATTGTAAATTATGATCGCGAAATGCAAAATCTGGCTCAGCGCGACAGTCCCTAAATAAAGATTTTCTATACGTATTATGAGTGTAGATGCAAAATTCACAATTAAATAATAATTTTATATCAATTTTTTTGAATAATCTATATGATATCCATTATTAAAATATGATTTAATGATAATAGTTTAAACGATAAAATTTCTAAATTATACCAAATCCTCATTTTACACGTGGGATACGTTTCAAAGACTATCGTGTAAAAAAAATGTACAATGACCATATCAAAATTGGAGCTAGATCCATCAATATATTTGTTTGGAACTTCCTTCCAAATATATTATACTTTATAAGAAATGTCTAATGTGGAAAAATTTCGCCATGTGAAATCATCAAAAAACATCGAAAATTTAAATTCAACAACTATAATTACATGCATATAATTATAACAGTATACTGATATGCACCGATCTAACCATTGTGACTTGATAATACATTTTTTTGCTATACTGTATTAAAGTTTAAAAAACAGTAAAAAAAAAAAAAAACAAGTTCCAGTTCTTCTTCCTTGAATCGTGTTATTTCGGAACCGTGTAAAAAGAGGATTGGGTGTATTTCAATTAACCATTAAATACGAATCTATGGTATCTATTTTCAGATTTATTTATTAAAAAATATAATTATTTATGTATGTAAACATCACCAATTAAAATTATCAAAGTCAAATTGAAGAATAGATTGTATTTCATTGATTACTATGATAACGGTCTTTATAATAAATTCCGATGAATGAGTTTGATTTGTAAACGGTTGAATATGAAGTTGAATTTAAAAAAGTTGAATTTGATTTTAAAAGGGTTGAATTTGATTTGTATATCGTTGAATCAGATTAATTGGTAATTATAAAAGCTATATGATAGTATTTGTCATTGTGAGTTTTGATTCTATGCACCCTATGCACCCACCTGTTATTGCCCTTCGTCGTGCAGATTTAATGAGATCCGTCCGAATACCAAAAATATGGGGATCGGAAAAAAGGGAGACGAATCTGCAGTTGCATCATCACAGAACAATTTTTCATATGTGCCTGGCCCGAGGCGGCCACTCAAAAATATTCAATGGAAAGTGGGGCTTTGGAAATTTTATAGAGGATGTACTTATAATGGTGTAGTTAGAGATTTTTCTGTAGGATAAGAATTTTGTTATTGAAGGTATGTAAATGTTGGTTTTTTTCGTAATTTATTGAGTTTTTTTTCTTGAAATATAACAGTTTTTTTAGAAAGTTTTGGATTGGTCTTTTGATATATTTTTATAAATTTCGTAATTTTTGAAATTTATTGTAGACTCATATTGCCATGTTATTCGGTCAATTGGACCGAAAGTAATATTAATACATGAGCACTAAGCAGGTTGGTTAATTCAAAAATACATAGAAATAAATGATTACGCTTGGTTCGTCTGTAATGAAATTATAAAATACATACATATTACATACCATTCAACGAAAAATAATTTCAAAACAACTATAGTTAGATCCCTTTTTAATATAGGTAAGTAAAATTTACCCTTTGTACACACGATATGCTTATGTAATCACAGAAACAAGTATAATATTATACACGCTTTTCCTTTTCGATTGTACTATAAACGTTTATTGATTCATTATTTTTTGGCAATAAACATCCTTTTTTAAAATTTACAACTCAATAAATTAATGACTCTTAAAAATTTTAATCAATTTCATTCAGAGTTTAAATTAAAAAAATTCAAAATCTTTTCAGATTACTTAAAAACGATACGGATTATACATATAACCGATCACAATACGATTTATTACTAGATAGATTATCATATTTTTCCAAATATATATAAAAATAGAAGTCTTTCTGTATATAATATTTTCCTAAGCTGCTTCGTTCCAAATACATAAAATAACAATACTCGAAATGTATTTGAACATTTCTCGAGCACTTTGCTAAGCAACGTCGGATTATATAGGCGAGAAGGGCTGTTTACCGTTCGCATGTTATTATTTATCGTATGATATACATGTTTTGTAAATCAATTATTAATAGTTCACTGGAGGGTGCTTCAATTCGATTTACTCCTACGAGGATTTAATTTCAAAGAAAGGAATTGTTTGTGTATTCAAATTCCAAGAAATATGTCAGCATAACATTTCTCTGAACGAGCATATAATATTTCTAATTAGTACTCGAGTGGATTGTTTACTGAAATCACCAATTAAAATGTGTTTTCAGTATATATATTTTTTTATGCAATTAATTAGTGATTTCGCTCCGTGTAATAGGATAGTTGTGTAATAAAACATCGCGTCCTTAATTGTATTTTATATGCAAAATCTGATCGAAGCCTTCGAAAATAAAAATAAGCGACGCTTCAAAATAACATTATTAATTGAATTATCTTTCGAAGTCATGCTTAAATAAATATTTGAAACAAATCATAAAACTATATCAACATCGATACATTATCGAGTCATAAAGCATTTCAATTAAAAATAGAAAACATTGAACCACGATCCAATAATCCATCAAATCATCAACGCCATTAAAATCCCTATTCGTCCAAATTGAATCCAATTCGTCTCGACGCTTTCCACGAGATCGTTAAATTTATAAAACATCAAAGAAACTGTCATCAAAGAGCACACATGACCCACTTTTGATCGGCAACGTCCAAAGACAAACGTCTAGGATCAGTTGGATAATTGACCCAAATAAACACGTTGTGCAAACGTTATTCAATGTCCTTTCCGATCTTCATACCATCCCTTTTCGGCGCATGTATGTATGTAATCAACGTAAACGTGTTTATGAGGTCATAGACAAAAGGTACAGCTATTTATTTTCATTATGCGATGCAAATTGTGTTACGAAATAGGGACGTAGAAGATGCTTGGAGTAATTGTAATTTATGTTGTCGCATTTGATCGTTTTGAATATATTAATTTCAATTAATCAATAAAGTTAGACGATATGTAATGTGATTAGTGAATTCATTGATTTGAAAGCATGATTCCAGTATTCATACACATACAAGAAGATTCTTAAGTTTTTGATGATATCGGATTTTTTTCTATAATGCGTTTTAAAGTTACATGTTGTTATTATCGTATGTGATCTATATTTGAAATGAAATTTTTCCTTATCATAAATATCTATCATGTAATGATAACGAATGATAATTTTCAAGGAGTTTGGTTGCTAAAAAACCGTATCTCGTCTTTCAATCTCAAAACAACATTCACAATCTTAACCATCAAAAGATCGCACTACTTATTGCTTAACTCTGATAATCGATGAAATCAAGTACATTCATTATTTATTTTATTTATACGGACAGTGAAACAGTGACAGTATTTTTATGTGCCCAGAATTCGCGTTTCTCACTTACGTCTGTAAAATTTAAAGTTGAATTAATTATATAAACATATTTAATTAAATTGACGGTTACTGCCAGTCTTTGTTCAAGCGTAAAAACTCTTGTTGCTAACATTTGTCAATTTGTAATTTTTAGAGAAATTATTTCAAATGGTTGGGTCAATTTCGCAGCGAAAACGTTCACTGTTCAACGAAAAGTTGGGTTAACAAGTTAGGTTGGAACCGAGAGAAATTATTCCAAAGGTTTTCTAATCTTGCCTTTAATGTGATGACATCAAAAGTTCGAAACCATTTATATAATATAATCGAAAGACCAAAATATATGAAATCAAAAGTATGCGTCAAATGTGTAATTTTTCAATAAATTGCATTATTCATGTATTTTTTTCAGTTTAAAATTTTTTTTAATAATTATAACCTTCTATCTACGTTTTCTCTCTTATTAAGCTTTTTTTCCTTCGTTTCCTTCAAAATCAGAGTTTTACTATACTTGTCAAATTTTCATCATCCAACTAATTTTAACTCATAAGAACCAATTTTTTTCAAAAAAAAAACTTCCCCGAACCTAAATATCATAAAATCCAATATCGAAAACGAAAATCGAAACCTTCATAAAATTCAAATATAAAATCAGGGCAAAGCTCGGCATCCAGGGGTGCGTAAACACACCAGGTGAAGGTTAGGTCATCCTGGTCCCGCGAATCCTTTACAGGTCAACACGAACAACATTTGACATTTGTCGCGATACAACCATATACACATTCCATTCTAAAAACCATAGTTAAGAGCTCGGGTTATACGAAATCCCCGGGGAACACCCACACATCCTCCCCACCGTTATCCATCCTTTATCTGCGAAGGCTGAGCTCCATCTTCAACCACAACATCTACCGACAAAACCAAAATCGATAAAATCTTCCCTCCGGGATGAATTTTTGATTTGGCTAATTCGATTTTGAGTTCGCCGGATTTATTAGTCGGGAGTTTCGCGTGCGGTTTTGTGTTTAATGTCGTTCGCGTTGTCGAATTATATTTCGCATTGTGCTCGTATAGATAAGCGATGGAATCTCATTATGGAGGATTCGAATGGAATTATCTGATATTACGCCGTGTCTCTCGCGTTTGTTGAATTTTACTTTGGCGTGATTTGATTTTCGTACGAATTTGATGTAAATGTGAGTTAATAATGCGAGATGTTGTAGAAAGTGGTGTGAGTCCGGTTTCGAAGTGAAAAATTAGATTGATTTGTTTCAATATTGAATTTTTTTTATAAGAAAAGCTTTAATTTTTCTTTAATATTTCATTCCTTAAAAATTGTATTAAATGCCTGTTTTTTTAATTTTAGAGACTAATTATGAAGATTTAGTAGTTCAGTAGATAGTTATAAAGTATATAAAATAAATTAAGCCGAGAGTTTAATAAATATCGTATACTACAATATATATAGAAATATTTTCTTTCGTTTTCTAAAATATCAGTCTTGAGTTACATTAAATAATCTGGAAAGATTTTTTTTTAATTTCTTATCATTTGTTATTTAGTATCAAGTACGTAATCTTATTATGGTCTTATGTTTTTTGAGCTCGTATTACATAAAAATATTATAGTTCTATAACAACAAGTGGGTGGGTGCAGTTTTGCACGGTATCGAATAGATTCTATTTTAAACTTATTAATTGGTTTTATAATCTATAAAAAATAATATTATTATCGAATTTTTTCAAATTTAAGACAAATCGCAATACAATATTTTTTTGGGTATTTTTAATATATCAGATCTTTGCAAGAACGCCTAATAATAATAAAAAAAACAATTAATGAAAATAATGAGTAATTTATGTCACATGAAAAATTACATTTATCATAGATGTATAATATAATATATGCTTCCGTTTAATTAGGTGACAATTGTTAACAGTGAATGATCCTATTTCAAATTTATATCAACAATTTTCGGCACCATAGTGAAGAAAATTCATCGGGAAAATAGTGATCAATTAGCGCCATTACATGAAAAATCAGTTTTTCGTCCCTCATATTATGTTGAAATCACATTAGCAGTTTTATTTCAATTTTAAACCATCATACATATATAAAACCTGAAAAACCCCTGGGTTCCTTCAAACCACAATTCAAAACAAAACCCTTCGAATTGCCAAAACTCTATAAATAGACATTAGGACATAATTTTCCCAATCGACCATTTTCATAACATTCCAAATACAAAATACCTATCCCTCGATTTACACGGTACTTTTTTTACACATTTTCGCTTTTACACGGTTTAAAAAAAAAAAAAAAAAAATAATCAATAATAATAACATTAATAATTTTAACATTGAATTCTATCACTAACTAAAATAGAAGAGCCACTGTTAGGTAAACAACGAGGTGCGTACCCGCACGTTTGTCATAACGTCGTAGTTTGACGTTTCAAGTGTAACCTCAAAACGATATGTCGACCATGATATTAAACATTTTTATAAATTGCTTATTAAAATTAGGACTTCGAAAATTAGGATTTCAGACTAAAATTAATCTAACCTAAGTTAATAAATAGCTTGAAAAAACAACCAAATTATGCGTTTTTTTTGTGTACTTTTCGATTTACACGATTTTACATTAAAAAATATAAAATTTTGATTTACACGTTTTTCTCAGGAACCTATCTACCGTGTAAATCGAGGGATAGTGTACTTCGAACCTAAATAAATCATTTAAAATCCCACTCTACAGCTTTCTGTCACGTCACCATCAACAAGAAAATCCTTGAGCCCCCCGAAAAGGGGGCGCACGTCCGCGGACTCTTCGGGGTCGTACCAGGTCACGGCTGCGCCCCCCGGGGGCCTTCCCGGGGCTCGCGGTCGCCCGGGGCAATGTCCTTCGGGGGCTCCTCCTCCGGAACAGGATTGACACACATTTGCTGGGGGCCGGGGGCGCAGCCCCATACCCGAAAAACCCCATGTCAATAAAACTGTCACGATACCGGGCGTGCGCCCCCTTTTTGCGATTTGGAATTGTTGAGATGTGTCATTTTTATATGAATTTGAATAAGTGGCGCGAAAATTGTTTGGTTTAAAAAATTTATTATGAGTCTTTCGAGTATGTTTTCAATGAGTTCAAGGTTTCATATTGGATTGAATGACAACCATGGTCATTTGAAAATATATTTATAATATTGTATTTCATTAGACTTAATTATAACAAGATTAGAAAGGATTAAAAAAATATTAAAATTGCATAATGAACCATTTAAACGTTATATAGATTATTATTGTTTATTATTTTTTTTTATAAAGAGCAAAAAATGAATTCATATCAAAGTAGTTTTCTTATAAGGAATTGTCAAAAAATAAAAATCGGTATACATCATAAAAAATATTTATTGATAAAATTCAAATGTAAGAGATGGATGTACAGTCGTTCTCGAATGAATATATATGCATATATATATACGAATATCTGGGCCATATTCCAAACGAGATTCTAAAATGAATGGATTTTGTCGACGAGTCAGTAACAAAAGAGTGTATCAAAAATTGTTGCACAAATCATTAAGTTGTATCATATGATATTACGCTATGAAGTATAAAAATGTATCATAAGTTTGGTCCAGTTAGAGCCAATTAATTTTGTTTCTTTTTCAAAATCAATGATTAAATTTATGTAGTTTTATTTCAAAGTTTACTTTATAAAAATACTAGATTAAAAAATTAATGGAAGATCAAAAACAATGTTCTCGTTATAAAGTATAAGACAAAATTGAAGATTTACATATGAACAAGTTTAAAAAATATACGACATCACATGTCAACAATTTGGAGATTGGCATAACGGAAGGGTTTCAGGAAGAATTCATAATTTAATGCTACTTATAATCGTTATTATAACACTAAAATAATCAGGAAAAGGTGGAAAAATCGTTAAGTAGATGAACTAAGCGCAAAAACTGCAGTAGTAAACGCTAGTGTTAGAATTGTAATAAGAAATTTAGTAAATTAATGTAATATTTATCATAGGTTTTGCGTTCAAATATACATAAAGAGAATACAAACAATATTTATAGATAAAGAACATATTTAGTATAAGTCCGATACATATTTCAACAATAATATATTGATAAACATTGCAATATTTATCGGTGCAAATGATGAACAGGTCTATTAAAATTTTAAGCACAGTTGCAATCAATTTTACAGTATATTTTATATAAAAAAAATATCAAAATTTACAAAATAATTTCCATCTTCGATTAAAGCAAATAATTTAAAACTGGAATGTGTTATGTTAATATTGAACGAGTTAATAGTAAATATAACTGGTGTAAAATAATCAACATAGGAACTATACATATGTTTTGAATTCCAGATTTAAAATACTATTTTTAAACAATAATTTAGTGAATCAACAATATAAATACAATAAATATAATAATAATACTTTAAATAATAGTAATTTTAATAAATTTCCATATAAGGACGTTAACAAAAATTGCACAGTTTTGTTCAAACAAACAAATCGCAACAGTTAGAGAAAACTTTAACTATTTGTCTACTAGAGATAATCTCAATATTTCTGCTAATTCTGCTTCTTCTCTAATCCGTTCTAATTCTTCTTTTCGTCGCTCTTCTTCACTAAGAAGCAGTGCAGCCTGCAAATCGGCATCTGGGCTCGGAGACGACGAAGTAAGATGAGGTGGAGATGGACTATTCTCGAGTGCCAAATCTCTCTCCCAACGAGTGGCTAGACTAGCTTGGATAGCCCTAATAGGAGACAAGAAAAATACACTAGCATAAAAGCTTATAAAATGGAAAATTCTATATAAGGTTAGTTGGGGAAATCAATCATCAAAGGGGATATTTCGTCTTTTGCTAATTATTTCGTAATAATTAGCAAAAGACATTGGAGAGGGAGTATCATCTCCTGTACACATTTCTGATATACATACATATTGTTTCCAACACACACTGAAAATTATTTATTCTCTGCCTGTATAGCAAAGAAGATCATTTTTCCTGAATTTTACTATAGTTGCTTAGTTATGCATAAAGCATAAGTTATCTAAATATTATTTTTAATTTTCAGATTGGTTTTTATATATTTTTGAATATTAAATAGGTTCACACACAAATCGAGAAGAAAATCAAAAACAATTTGCTTTATAAAATAGTGCAAAATCAATATTATTTATGATTTATAATATGCTTAGGAGTTTTAGAGCCATGTTTTCTACCAGATTTCAAATAAGCTTTGACTTGACCGTATGGAGTGGGAGATGGTGAAGGAGTTATATTAGGGGATAAATTTTGCCCAAAACAGGCAGGAGTAGAAGACCGACGGAGATAATCATTTTTTTTAAATAAAGGACTTCTGAAAATACACATTCAAATTGGAAAGATGATTTCAAATATAAAACTATTAGTGCTGAAATTTTCAAAACTTCAGAAATAATAATAATGTATGTGTTTGGGCTGATAAGTTTTTCAAGCTTTTTATTTTACCTTTGAAGCTGCCTTTCTTCTTCAGTGACAAGATTAGGTGTGGTAGGACGAGACGGCCTTTGTGCTTTTAAAGCCTCCCAAATATCAACCTGCAAAGGTCAAGAAATTTAAAAATGAAGATAACAAAACTGAACCAATAAAATTTTTGATATATGTATACCTCATCTTTTTCACTACCAGCGTCGATGAGACTTTGCTGAATTGCATATTGCAGCAAATCATCTTCATTTTCAAAGCTGAACTGCCTTCGGCTTTCTGAACCTGATTGGAAACAAAAGGAATTAGTTGATTGTTCAAAACTGAATAAATTGTTCAAAATTAACAATCGATTTCAATGTACCAAGTTGCATGTAATCGGGAGGAATCTGGAAAATTTCTTCTTCAAGGATGCACGTTTGACGATCACCTTCTTCTATACAAGATACATACGGAACATCTTCTTCAGTTCCAAAGATATTACCAAAAGTAATACGAGCATTCAACACATGGAAAAGTGGTATTTCTAAAAATTGAATATAATTTATAATTTATTTCAATAAATTATGAAAACCAATTTAAATGTATACACATAAAATAAAATAAAATAAAAATACTTACCTATTTTAACTGGAAAACCTGATGGAAGCTGCATTTGTATAAAATCTTTTAATTTGGCAAAGTGAGGCGAAGACATAGAAGCCATCAAATCAAGTATAGGAATAATTTGTTCTTGAAGCTATTTTAATAAAAGCACCATGTTGTTGAATGTTTCACTTGAAATAAACTTAATTTGATTTGAAAATTATCGTTTATGTCACCTGGAGGGGATAAGATTCACATAGCCAAAGCGTGGCTCGAAACTTTTGAATTTTAGTGTTTATCTCTCTAGGACGTCCTATGTCTCGATCTTCCAGATCTTTATCAGAAAAATATTCTTCGGGAGTTATATTGCATGGATTACCCACAGCATTAAATTCTTGCTAAAAAGTGAAAAAATAAGTGAAACTGAAACATCTATTTCTGAAAAAATTAATAATTTATCAAACGTACCCTTAAATTCTAAAGAAAGCAGCACATGCATCGAAAGAAAAATGTAGCAAACATTTATATGAAAAATAAAAATAACATAAGTTGAAAAAATTAAATATGAAAATAAAAACTGCAATAACCAATTTATCAATGATCTTACTTCGTTACTGACAGCTCTATCTTCAGTGTCAGCGATACCCAAAAATGAATGTAACGGAGTACGTGGTCCGCGTGCTTTGGCTTTATCACCTTCAGAAAGATGTTCAGTGCGAGTTCGAGTTACAAATTCTACGTTAGACGCACCAAACACTTTGCACTCTCTACCGTTTACCATTTCAGCTTTATCTGACCTCCAACCCCATATTCCACTTTTATTTCTGAAACGTTACATTACTTAAAACACCATCGCGAACAAAGTGATAGGTTCAACAAATACTTTACCTTTCAAAGCTAATCTTTTCAGTATCAATGTAATTAGTGCTAATAGGTGCCGTTAAACGGTGTGATATTTGTTCGGCAGTGGGTGGTGGAATGTTCCCAGCACTGGTTGCTTCAAATCGCTCTGCTAAGACTTGTCGTGTTTCATGATCTAGTTCTAATAACGTGGCTGAGGTACCTAGATAAAACAAATTGTAATCAATTATTTTTCCTCAAAAAATAAGTTATTTTTCGAAATACCTTGTCCTCTGAAAATACAAGTACGATTGCCTCTTTGCCAATTTCCATTTTCAAAACCTAAAAGGGTCGTGTCGATCCTCACGCTGGCTCCACGTTTATAAACGCGGTAAGTATCTGAAGGACACATCCGAGACACGAGGGGCACTGAAATTTTTGATAATACATTAAAAAAATATTATTTATAGCAAAATGAATTGATTTATTCATTAGCACAAGAACTCACTCCAACTAGTAAATTCCCATTTCATCTCGACATAAAAATCGGGAGCTGTATACAAACGGGAAAGTAAAAGAGGGATGGCTTGAGCTCGAGCTTGTTGACGGCATCGATCACGTCTTGTCACAACAAGAGACACCATCGAAGGATCTCCAGATGCAACTGCTTCTTGTACAACTGTTTATTTTAAATTAGTTTAATAAAAAAATTGAGATAATTCAAATACAAAGTAAATTTGGTCAAATAAAACACTCACCAGACCATCCTTCTTTATTTTCAAAATTAACATCTGCTCCGGCATCTAAAAGGACTTTGGCAGATTCAAGATGACCGAGAGTGACGGCTAAGATAAGCGGTGTTCTGCCTCTAGGATCTAACTCTTCTATATCATCCTGAAAATATTATCATGATTGTTATATTACATTCGAAGAGTAGAATTATTTTAAAAATCAATAGTCAATACGAAATTTAGCCGTGAACCTCTTTAAGAACACATTTGTTTTTAATCCAATTACAGAAACTTGAAAAACACAATTCGATACAACGAAGTACAAAAATTTACAGAAGCCCTATCTCACAAAAGTTGTGGGATGAGAATAAATCACTTAATGACTCAATAACTCCAAATAGAATGACATACTTTCGGGAACGTATATAGTCAAATTTTATCAATTTAAAAACAGAACTTAATTATATAAACATTGTTCAGTATAACTATTGTGACCACTACAAATTTAAACACTACTAAACAGTCATAACATTTAAACAAACTCCGCCACATCGACACAAGGAAAACTTTCACGAGCCGATAACAAGCAAATATATTACACAAACGCTTAAAGCAAATATAAATTTTCGAAAACGTTACGACGAGGAGTCGCAGCCTTTCTCAACAAACCGTTGCCTTATTTTGCCCACATAAACCAAACAACAAAACATATTCACTAACTAATAACGAAACTCACACATCGAACATCACCCTGATTCATCAGGGATTGTGATTCATCACATTCACACAAACCAAAAATTCCTCGACCACATGCACCTCGGACCAACAACCAGAAAGATACAAAACGCGAACACTTCAGCACCATCCATCAGTACGGAGGTTCGGGCATAATACAACCTTGGACTGCTGCAGATCTTCAGCGAGCTGGACGTGCTTGTTGTCCCAGACGATCCGGTGCAGCCGATAAGTGGACATGTCGAGGATGGGTCTGCCGCGAGGAGTTCGGCAGCTGAAACGTGGAGGGGTGGTTTTTCAGAAGGGTCGATTGTTCAGCGTCGGGCCGCAAACCACTCCCCGCCTACTGTGACACTGACACTCCGACAGAGTGACAGCCCGTCACTGGTGGCTAAAGGAGTGTTGCCTTTTGGCTATGATTGCACCGTTTCGAACTTATGCATGATTGGTGTGATTTTTTCAACCTTTTTATTATTTTAGAACGTGTTAGATTGGTTTATCAGGACTTCGAACCGTATTTTTTTTGTAACAGTTTAAACGTGTATTCATGAAAAATAATTGTGCATTAAACTTGAGCATTAAATAAATCAAATGTGCATTCAAAAAAATATTGTGTGCATTTAACAAGAGCATTAAAATGTGTGGATTCGAAAAATTTTTGTATCTAAAAATAAATAAACGTGCATTAAAATTGTGGCCAGAAGCTAACTCGCACGAAGCAAACGCACAAGAGGCAAACTCACAAGAAGCAAGCTCACACGAAGCAAGCTCACATGCTTTCGAAAATTTTCAAATTTAAGTGAAAAACGTTTAATACGAAACTGAAAGCACCAAAATGCGTTTTTGTGTTAAAAGAATTTCACGTTAGACGTAATAGGTAGTATACGTCCATAATATTTTGTCAGTACCAAAGTAATATTATACGAAAATGTTCGATCATTTAACAAGAAATATTACTTTGGTACTGACAAAATATTATGGACGTATACTACCTATTACGTCTAACGTGAAATTATTTTAACAAAAAAACGCATTTTGGTGGTTTCAGTTTCGTGTTAAACGTTTTTCATTTAAATTTGAAATTTTGAAATTTTTCGAAAGCATGTGAGCTTGCTTCGTGTGAGCTTGGGTCATGCGAGCTTGCTTCCTGTGAGCTTGCCTCGTTTGAGCTTGCTTCGTGTGAGCTCGCTTCGTGTGAGTTCGCTTCGTGTGAGCTTGCTTCCTGTGAGTTTACTTCGTGTGCGTTTGCTTCGTGTGAGTTAGCTTCTGGCCACCATTTTGAAAATTGGGCGCCAGTGACATTTGAGCAAACGCCTGGGAACCGATGAATAAGTTGGTATGAAAGTATCAAAAAGGGGTTGGTATTTTTGTCGATGCTTTGCATTGTTGACAACTGTCATTCTCCTCCTACAGTGAATAGTTTCCCGTAAGTAACAAATGTGGTATTCAATCGATTTTCACAACAATATTTTAATTTGAAAATTGTTGAATTCTAATTGTTGCATATTATTTCTGGTTTTCGTTAGGCTAGGCGCATCTACGGACTTTTGTCAGCTAATAATTTGTTCAGGTTGGGCTACTAGTGTGCACATTGGGCCAGCTAAACAGTCGGGTTGGCGGCGAATGCGCAAACCAGCCAACAGTCTGCTCTCAAACGATAAACTTCTCGTCTGCTGCTTTGTAAGCAGTCAATATAAAATTAGAGGTAGAGCACTATACTGATTTAATAGTCAGCCAATAGTTTACCGATAGGTTAGTTTGAAGGCAATCGTGCAAAGTACGCTATAACCCCGCACCAAATAATATTGGCGACATCTACACGCGTTTCTCTCACACTTTCCTTTTAGAAAAACTGAACGGGGGAGGGGGGTTAGATCAAAGCTGCATTTATTTAATGCCGCATGTCTCACTCAGCTAAAAGTCTGAACGTATTTATTACTGAAGGCGTTAATGGGTGCAATTGAACGTATCGAATTCAATCAGGTATTCAGATTGAGGTTGTTTTTTTTTTTGTTTCTTTACATATAGGTGTCGCCATATTGACATGGTGCGGGGTGATAGCGTATCGGCCCTGTATAGGCTATTAGGCTAGGCCAGGGGTCGGCAACCTGCTGCTCTTTGGATGTGAAGTTGCGGCTCTTTAGCCCCATACGTAAATATTATTTATTTTATCAAAAAAAAAAATTTAAAAATCGTTCTGAATCGATTAAATTTATCGCCAAATTTATTCAAACTTTCTAAAACCATGCAAAGCCAATGCTTCCATTGAATTTATTTGCTCAAAAGTAATTATTTATTGTGGTTTCAATACTGAAAATTATACCGATAGACTAGTTTAAAGGCAATAGCGTAGGTTGTTAAATTTATTTATCGGCCGTTACCAAATCGTTATAATTTGCGCACTTGCATATGTACATCTCCATACTGATTAAAATTATCGGTTGACAAAAAGTTTAGTTTGCGTCTAGCCTTAATAATTTCAATGATTTAACATGTCGACAATGCAAATGGTCGACACACTATTAATTTTAATTCTGATATCGTTTTCCTTTTATAGTTCGCAACCAAAGTCAAAGTACCTAAGATGGAAATAAAACAAGAAGAGCCACAATTCGATAGCTGTTCATTTTGTTCTGCAAAAGAAAACTTAAAAGACATGTTCGAAAATGATGGAAGCACTTCAAAATACGCTGCTATGATAGAGGAATGCTACAAGACACAAGTAACAATCAATTAAACGTAAAATTTTCGTATTTGTGTCACCAGTACATTACATGTCCACAATATTTTTCTAGGTAAAAAGATACAATGACGACTTTTTGAAAATATGTGACACGTGTATTAATCAACTAAGCGGGGCGCTCGAGATTAAGCACAAAGTGGATTGTTTTGTGAAAACCACAGAATCAAGTAAGCATTATCATTTGATACGTTTCTGTTTTCTATACACATTAATATGCCCGGCATTTCATATGCTTCCTTGGCAAGCAGGACCTTTGCGATTACTTAGATAAAAATTAAATGTTGAGTTCCCAATAAATGTAAATGTGGCGCCCATAGTTTCGCCTAGTGTAGCTGGTACTAAGCTAAACCGGCATAGAGTAAGATAATGCAACAGGCAGATGGTGTGATTCCTTTTGATTACACACATCAATTTGATACTTTTGAGATTATAAGGTGTGATCAATATTAAACCAGATTGTCTTAAAAATTGCATTTACCAAAATAATAAAAGCCGAAACTTCTAAACAAAAAGATTATTGGTATATTAAATTGGAGATTCAACACTATTAACCTTTCCTTTCCTGTGATATGTATTTACTACACGACTCAAAATATAGGTATATTAATTATGTATAATGTATCTTAGCAGTCACTTAAAATTTATTATGCTGATATTCCAGCACATGTTTTCTGAAATATGCTCAGCGCCAGTCAGTGCCCATAGGTTTATTTTCCATTTTCATTCATATTTTATTTTTTATTTCAGTTGACAAAATATACACTGAGAATGGTAGCAGTGACAATTCAAGTCTTCAATTGAAATTTGTCGTAAAAAATGAACTTCTGATTGAAGACGAAAATATGGAAACTAACGAAATATCAGATTGTGAAAGTGACTCGAAATCATTTATTTCAATTGAATTTGAAAGTGATAAAAACTCAAAATCAAGTACTCCGTATTCTGAAACTGACAAAAACACACAATAAAAGTGTATTGGTAATATATGTAAGTAATAATTGTTATGATTATTGTAATATTGATGCTTTGATGAATAAAATTATTTCTTGTCAGGATTCCTAAAACATAAATAAACTTCATTTTTTTTTTCTGCAAACATCATACTTGATCCAATATATAATATAAAAGAGAAGGGAATGGAAAAGAATCATAATAATGTTATCAATTCGGTCTAATAAATAAAGTTAAATCATCATCATCATTATCAACATAGACATCCATATGATTCTTTAGTGAGAGTTTTCTCTCACTAACTCTCACTAACATCCATTACACAATGTGATTGATTTCATACGAAATATTATGCAAATTAAGAATATTTTAATTTCACATCAGTTATGTTTTATCATTTTTTTTTGTTACCGGCAACTTTACTGTGCGAAATGTTTAATTATACTGCTCGAACTGACACCATTATACTGGGCCGAATATTGGTACCCTAGATCAGTGCTTCCCAAATTGGAGGTCGTGACCCTTTTTGGAGTAGCAGGATTTCTCGCGGGGGTCGCGATAATATTCAGTACAAAGTACAAATATTCATTTATGAATGTTTTTCCACATAATTTTTCAAAAAATATTTCCCAAACTTGAATGATGGTCAAAGGAATAATTGGATAAGAACACCATTTGCCAAGTCCTTAAAATATGATCATATTACGTGGACAGCCCATGAAGAGTTGATCGATATCAGATCAAATAATTTGCTTGAAGTGGAATTTAATGAAAAAAGTATTTTAGAATTTTGGTTAAGGCGACAGCAAGAATATCCTGCTATTGGAAAAGAAGCCCTGGTAACCCTTATTCATTTCTCTACTACATACCTATGCCAAACAACATTTTTTTCATTACTTATATTAAAAAATAAACAACGGTCATGCCTTTCCACGGATTAGACTTTGGACGATGCTTTGCGAGTTAGCATTTCTGACATTAAACCCGATATCGATTTGTTATGTAAAAACATACGACCTCATCTATCACATTAAATTGTTTCATGTGTGTATAGTTTTTATGCAAGTTCCTATAGTTTTGTACTGAATATAGATATGTGTATTATCATCATTAGCAGCCTATTAGTTATCCACTGCAGGACAAGGCCTTACCAGACAAATGCGGCAGTCTAGGCTATACCTCACCGCGCTAGCCCAAGTCGTATTTCGGTGAGGGAATGTGTATTATATTTTGTGATAATTATTGCCAAATAAATATTTAACAATAAAAAAATTAGAAGGGAGGGGGAAATTATTTCAGATTTAGGTGGTCGCGACATAAAAGTAATTGGGAAGCACTGCCCTAGATCATTTACGCTTGGATCATGTGCGCTTGAATCATGTGCGCTTAGATCCTGTCACCCATCATACAAAGTTAAAAAAAAATTGACAAAACAAACAGCCCACACAGCGACCATGCCCGCCTCGCTAAAATGGCCGGCGGCTTGACGCGGTCGCGCGGCCTCCTCTCTCTCCTTCCGAACTGATGAAACTCTTCAACGGAGAAGCACTAAACTGAGCTCAGAGCTGCTGCAGCTCTTCGGACACTCTTCGCTCGTCGCTCTTCGACATCGCGGTGAGCAAAACTCCGACAATTCGCCGAAATATCGACGCCGGCTCGACGGAAATACGACGCGTCGCGCGACGTACGTAAACGTTTGCCCATGTTGACTGTTGACCTTTTAAAACTTTTCGTTTCGATGATGGCTTCGCATTTTTATAAAGTTTCGATTATTTGCAATTTGGGTTGGGAAATGCGCAGAATGGTGGTGCACCGTGTTCGTGCGCACCTGCTCCATTTTAGGTTATTTTGCCGCTTTTTTTTTTGTTAGGTAATTTTTGAGACATTGTTGAACGTCGATTGAATCCTGATGGTTTGAATGGTTTTTTTTTAAGATTAGCGGTAATCTTGAGTAAGTAGGTGCGTTAAAGGTATTTAGATCAAATATGAATTTCATGCGTAATTTATGCATTATAAATATAAATTTCGTTACGAGGTTGGCTCTTGGATAAGGTATATAGCCTAGACCCCCAATATTTGATGGGGAGATCTTGTCCTGCAGTGGGCACTAAACTGGTCGACAATGATGATGAAATATAAATTAGGTTTCTTAACAAATTTCATGAATAATTTGTACTTGTGTGTGTTATAGGAAATCATTTTCCCTCCAATCTTTTAAATTTGCATAGGGTAACAGTTCAGATGGCAAAAGTTGCTACTGTACAACATATAAATCTAAAACTCGTTGAAATATGGAAGATTAGGATATACACATTCAATTTGATTATTGAATTACATTCTATCTATCCGATCGTATCCTTCATGACAAAGTCACGAACGTCCAATGATTTCTCTTTCATACTTTGACTCACAATTTTCTTCCAGCTCTTCTGAAACATTGCAACTTGCAATGCCTGCATCATTAATGAAGTACTTGATTATTCAAACCCAAAATGAAATGAAACACTCATCTTGTATAATCCCTCCAAAGAATCTCTTGGTGTTTTATAAAATTTTTCTTCAACAATCAATTAATGTTTATGTATATTATTTCAGTTAAAAAATGTCGCTCCCTCCATACATTTTGGGCGGCAACGCGTGGGCAGCCATGATGGCTCAACAGCAGCTGGTTGTGGCTGCACAGCAGCAACAACAACGTGCTGCTCAACAGCAAGTTGCAGCTGCTCATGCTGCCCACCAGCAAGCATTGCACATTCCTCCTCCTCTTCCGAAACCTGATATTATCACTGAAGAGAAGTTGCAAGAAAAAGGTATTCGTTATTACAATCTATTCTATATTAGTCAAGCTTGTTTTTAATTTCTAAAAACATAAAACATTTCAGCTCAAAAATGGCAGCAACTTCAAACCAAAAGATTTGCAGAAAAACGGAAGTTTGGATTTGTCGATGCACAAAAAGAAGACATGCCTCCCGAACACATCAGAAAGATCATTCGAGATCACGGTGATATGACTAGTCGCAAATACCGGCACGATAAGAGAGTATATCTCGGTGCTCTCAAATACATGCCTCACGCTGTACTGAAACTCTTGGAAAATATGCCTATGCCGTGGGAACAAATCAGAGATGTTCAAGTGTTATATCACATAACGGGTGCTATTACTTTCGTGAACGAAATTCCATGGGTTATAGAACCTGTATATATCGCTCAATGGGGTACCATGTGGATTATGATGCGACGCGAGAAACGGGATCGTCGCCATTTCAAACGAATGCGGTTTCCTCCGTTCGACGATGAAGAACCCCCTCTAGATTATGCCGATAACGTTTTAGACGTTGAGCCTTTGGAAGCCATTCAAATTGAACTGGATTCTGATGAAGACAGTAGTGTCGCTTCTTGGTTTTACGATCACAAACCTTTGATCGGTACAAAGTTTGTAAACGGTTCAACATACAGAAGATGGTATTTGTCTTTACCACAAATGGCCACTTTGTATCGTTTGGCCAATCAACTATTGACCGATCTCGTCGACGACAATTATTTTTATCTGTTCGACTCTAAAAGTTTCTTCACCGCTAAAGCTTTGAATATGGCCATTCCCGGTGGGCCTAAATTCGAACCGCTCGTAAAAGACAATAGTGCCGGAGACGAAGACTGGAACGAATTCAACGATATAAACAAAATTATTATAAGACAACCTATTCGCACTGAATATAGGATTGCGTTTCCGTACTTATATAATAATCTGCCGCACTACGTACAACTCTCTTGGTTAGTAAATTTCCATGGCTGTTTATATCCAACCACATAGCACAATACATTTTGTATATTAACCAAATACATGTGTATTTATCGTGTGGAATAACATAACAATAAGAATCTCATTTTTTTATTAGTGCATTCATATTATCTACCTTTTTGAGTTTTTTTTGGTGGACGCTTAAAAATGCATATATTTCACATATTTAAATAATATCCTTTTTGATGTTTTTATCTGAAATTCATTTGATAATTTTCATTAACAGGTATCATACACCCAATGTGGTTTTCATTAAAACTGAAGATCCTGACTTGCCAGCTTTCTATTTTGATCCACTCATCAACCCTATATCTCATCGTCATGCTGTAAAATCATTGGAACCGACTCTAGAGGAAGATGGAGAGTTTATACTTCCTGAACATGTTGTTCCCTTTTTACAAGAAACTGCCTTATACACTGACAATACAGCTAATGGTATTTCTTTATTGTGGGCTCCTAGACCTTTCAATATGAGATCAGGTATTTATCTTTTTTGTTTTTTATCTGCAATATTTTAGTATTTATGATTAATTCGTGATCTTTGTTAATCATAGGACGATGCAGAAGAGCTATCGATATCCCACTAGTGAAAACATGGTACAAAGAACATTGTCCTCCGGGACAACCTGTTAAAGTTCGAGTTTCTTATCAGAAATTACTTAAATATTATGTTTTGAATGCTTTGAAACATCGGCCACCTAAGCCTCAAAAGAAGAGGTTAATTTAATAGTTTATTATGCATAATTAATATTTAGCAAACTTTTTACTCATTATACTTTGTTTTGGTACAGATATTTATTCCGCTCTTTCAAATCTACCAAGTTTTTCCAAACCACCACACTTGATTGGGTCGAAGCTGGATTACAAGTTTGCAGACAGGGTTATAACATGTTGAATTTGTTGATTCACCGAAAAAATTTGAACTACTTGCATTTAGATTATAACTTCAATCTTAAGCCTGTAAAAACCCTCACTACTAAAGAAAGAAAGAAATCACGTTTCGGAAATGGTGACTTTTATAATTATTTATTATATTTTTTAATAAAAAAGGTTTTTATGCAATGTATAACTTTGGTTTTTAATTCTAGCTTTCCATCTATGTCGTGAAATATTAAGGCTCACAAAACTCATCATCGATTCCCACGTTCAATATCGATTGAATAACGTCGATTCTTTCCAATTATCTGATGGTTTACAATATATATTTGCCCATGTCGGTCAACTCACTGGAATGTATCGTTACAAATATAAACTTATGAGACAAATTCGGATGTGCAAAGATTTGAAACATCTTATTTACTATAGATTTAACACTGTTAGTTTAGTTTTTTATTTATTTGTTTGTATATAAAAGAAATCTATTATAGATCAAATTGACCAATTTGTTTTAATAAAATTTTTAATAGGATTACTTATTTTTAGGGTCCTGTTTCTAAAGGTCCTGGATGTGGAATTTGGGCTCCAGGTTGGAGAGTTTGGCTATTTTTCATGAGAGGTATTACACCTTTGCTTGAACGCTGGCTCGGTAATTTGCTTTCGAGACAGTTCGAAGGCAGACATTCTAAAGGTGATTTTCAGTTGTTTTTTTTTTTACAGAAATTTTTCATGTTATAAGAAATCAATGATCAAATATTTTTATTTTGTTTTTAGGTGTTGCAAAAACTGTGACAAAACAACGTGTCGAATCACATTTTGATCTTGAACTTAGGGCTTCTGTTATGCACGATATTGTGGATATGATGCCCGAAGGAATTAAACAAAATAAAGCTCGAACAATATTACAACATTTATCAGAAGCTTGGAGATGTTGGAAGGCTAATATTCCATGGAAGGCACGTTATCTTAGTTTACTATTTTAAATTATCAGTTTAAACTTTATTTAACTTATTGTTTATAATTTAGGTACCTGGATTGCCTACGCCAATAGAAAATATGATATTACGTTATGTCAAAATGAAAGCAGATTGGTGGACTAATACTGCACATTATAATAGAGAAAGAATAAGGAGAGGAGCCACCGTAGATAAAACTGTATGTAAGAAAAATCTCGGTAGACTTACCAGGTTATATTTGAAAGCAGAACAAGAAAGACAACATAATTACTTGAAGGTAAAAAAAATAATTTATTATAATGAGGAATTTATATTTTCTGCGAATTTGTATATAATTTTATCAATTTTTCATTAGGATGGACCTTATATATCGCCCGAAGAAGCCGTAGCCATTTATACTACAACTGTACATTGGTTGGAGTCGCGTCGATTTGCTCCCATTCCTTTCCCACCCCTTTCTTATAAACATGACACTAAATTATTGATTCTGGCTTTGGAAAGATTGAAAGAAGCTTACAGTGTAAAATCTCGACTTAATCAGAGTCAGAGAGAAGAACTCGGATTAATAGAACAAGCTTACGATAATCCCCACGAAGCTCTCTCGAGAATCAAAAGACATCTTTTAACACAAAGAGCGTTCAAAGAGACTGGCATTGAATTCATGGATTTGTATTCTCACTTGGTGCCCGTTTATGACGTTGAACCACTCGAAAAAATAACTGATGCATATCTCGATCAGTATCTTTGGTATGAAGCCGATAAAAGAAGATTGTTCCCTCCGTGGGTCAAACCTGCCGATACCGAACCACCTCCACTTCTTGTGTATAAATGGTGTCAAGGTTTGTTTTTGAATTGGTTTATTTTTATAAATATTCAGTGATTTATTGGTGAGAGTTTCTTGTGTGTGCGTTGTGGCAAAGGAGATGTATTAATGACTATCCCCTTGTTACAAACCTCACGCTGGCGGTTCTTAATTGTCTTCTGCATTATGAAAATATAATTTTTAAATTTACATGTTGCGAATTGTAATAAATAGGTAATATAAATTTCCAGGTATAAATAATCTTCAGGACGTTTGGGAAGTCGGAGATGGAGAGTGTAATGTTTTACTTGAATCGCGTTTCGAAAAGTTGTATGAAAAGATTGACTTGACACTACTTAATAGATTGCTTAGGTTAATTGTTGATCATAACATTGCCGATTACATGACAGCCAAGAATAACGTCGTTATAAATTATAAGGTAAACAAAAAACTGAATTATTTAACTGATGAAAAAGAATTTTTGAAATAATTGATATATTTTTTTTAGGATATGAATCATACTAACAGCTATGGTATTATCCGTGGTCTTCAATTCGCTTCATTTATAGTTCAATATTATGGACTGGTTCTAGATTTGCTAGTATTAGGTCTGCAAAGAGCCAGTGAAATGGCTGGACCACCTCAACTTCCCAACGATTTCTTAACCTTCCAAGACGCTCAGACTGAAACCATACATCCTATTCGTCTATTCTGTAGATACGTAGATAAAATTCACATATTCTTCAGGTGAAAATCTCATAAATTATAATTAATTTTATATAATATTTCAAACAATAATTTTTATGTCATGTCTCAGATTTACCGCTGAAGAAGCAAGAGATCTCATCCAACGCTACCTCACCGAGCATCCAGATCCGAATAACGAGAATATTGTAGGTTACAATAATAAAAAGTGCTGGCCACGCGATGCAAGAATGAGATTGATGAAGCACGACGTCAATTTGTTAGTACTGATTATTTTACTTGTATTTTTTTGTATTGTGTTTATATGATGAACCGCGTAGGGGTCCTGAAACTAGCAGTTTATGTGTGCTAGTGGGAGCATAAGACTTTAAGTTATAGTTCGCGGAACATTTCTTAAAGCTTTTGTTTCCAGATCATACCGCTCTCTGATATATGTACCAGAAATATAATTTTTTTTATGCAAATTGCTATAATTCTTTTTTAGTATTTTGAGTTTTTAAATTTTAGGGGTCGTGCTGTATTTTGGGATATAAAAAATAGATTGCCCCGATCAACGACGACTGTGCAATGGGAAGGAAGTTTTGTATCAGTCTATTCCAAAGATAATCCCAATTTACTTTTCAATATGGGTGGATTTGAATGCAGAATTTTACCAAAGGTTTGAAGGTTTAATTTTTTTGGATCATAATGTGTTATACAAAATTTTTATTGATTGTTTTTCGATTAGTGTCGAACTACTCATGAAGAATTTACACATCGTGATGGTGTTTGGAATTTGCAAAATGAAGTTACAAAGGAACGTACTGCTCAATGTTTCTTGAGAGTTGATGATGAGAGCTTAAATAGATTCCATAATCGTGTGCGTCAAATATTGATGGCGTCTGGATCTACTACTTTCACGAAAATTGTCAACAAATGGAACACTGCTTTGATAGGTCACTTAAAATACGTATTATTAATGATCTGTTTTATTTTATCGTTTTGTTAATGTTTTATTACTGTTTATTTAGGTCTTATGACTTATTTCCGAGAGGCTGTAGTAAATACACAAGAATTATTAGATTTACTCGTTAAATGTGAAAACAAGATTCAAACTCGTATTAAAATCGGTCTGAACTCTAAAATGCCTTCTCGTTTCCCTCCTGTTGTATTTTATACACCTAAAGAACTTGGAGGACTTGGAATGTTATCTATGGGACACGTACTCATACCTCAGGTATATTATATTATTATCCATTCGTTAATGTGTTTTAATTTATTGATAAAATATATTAATTGTTTTTTTCTTCTTTTTAGTCTGATTTGCGTTGGTCTAAACAAACTGACGTAGGAATCACTCATTTCCGTTCTGGTATGTCACACGATGAAGATCAACTCATTCCTAATTTGTACCGTTATGTTCAACCATGGGAATCTGAATTTATTGATTCTCAAAGAGTTTGGGCAGAATATGCATTAAAAAGACAAGAAGCTAACGCACAAAATAGGTAATTACTTTAATTTTTGTTTTCATTTTGATTTAGTCATATCTAATTAACTAATTTTGTATAATTTCAGACGATTGACCTTAGAAGATTTAGAAGATTCGTGGGACAGAGGTATTCCTCGAATAAACACTCTTTTCCAAAAAGACAGACACACACTTGCTTATGACAAAGGATGGAGAATTCGTACTGAATTCAAACAATATCAAGTGAGTAATAAAACTTTTGTCATATTTAATTTATTTTTTCGTCTTTTTTTAATAAAATTCAATTACCAGGTATTAAAACAAAATCCATTCTGGTGGACACATCAAAGACATGACGGTAAACTGTGGAATCTTAACAATTATCGTACAGACATGATTCAAGCACTCGGTGGTGTAGAAGGCATATTAGAACACACGTTATTCAAGGGTACTTATTTCCCTACATGGGAAGGTTTGTTCTGGTAAAAACACTTTGATTTTTTCAATTTTCGTTTTCCTTAAAATTTTCGAACTCTACCTACTAGTGATTATTTTATTTACAGGGAAAAAGCATCTGGTTTCGAAGAGTCTATGAAATATAAAAAATTAACCAACGCTCAAAGATCAGGTTTAAATCAAATCCCCAACAGAAGATTCACTTTATGGTGGTCACCTACAATCAATAGGGCTAATGTTTACGTTGGTTTCCAGGTAAATACTCATATTTGCCTATCATGAAATAATTTTGTGTGTACAGAAATTATATTTATAATAATCGTCACTTTTAGGTCCAACTTGATTTAACCGGTATATTCATGCACGGAAAGATCCCTACATTGAAAATTTCTTTGATTCAAATATTCAGAGCTCATTTATGGCAAAAAGTTCACGAATCTATTGTAATGGATTTGTGTCAAGTGTTTGATCAAGAGTTAGATGCATTAGAAATAGAAACTGTGCAGAAAGAAACTATCCATCCTAGGAAATCTTACAAAATGAACTCTTCTTGTGCTGATATTTTATTGTTCTCTGCGTACAAATGGAACGTTTCCAGACCATCACTTCTAGCTGATACGAAGTAATTTTCTTTCTTTCATTTTTGTTAATTGTTTCTTTTACGTAGTTTCTTATACATATATTAATTAAATAGAGATACTATGGACAATACTACCACACAAAAATACTGGATGGACATTCAATTGAGATGGGGAGATTACGATTCTCACGATATTGAAAGATATGCCCGTGCTAAGTTCCTCGATTATACTACTGATAACATGTCTATATATCCATCTCCAACTGGATTATTAATTGCTATAGATTTGGCTTATAATTTGCACAGGTAATTATTATTTATATATTTTTTCGAATCTTTTTGTGATTAAATTAACTAACGAATTTATGATTGTTACTTTAGTGCATACGGAAATTGGTTCCCTGGTTGTAAGCCGTTGATCCAGCAAGCGATGGCGAAAATATTGAAAGCTAATCCAGCGTTGTATGTGTTGCGTGAACGTATTCGAAAGGCTCTGCAATTATACAGCAGTGAACCTACTGAGCCTTATTTGTCAAGTCAGAATTATGGTGAACTGTTCTCCAACCAAATTATTTGGTATGCTACAAATTTTCCTAAGTTTATGTTGAAATTTTTATATTTTGTCTAATTTTAAATTGTTATAGGTTCGTTGACGATACTAACGTATATCGTGTTACTATTCACAAGACATTCGAAGGAAATTTAACAACCAAACCAATAAATGGTGCCATTTTCATTTTCAATCCTAGAACTGGTCAACTTTTCTTGAAAATTATTCATACTTCAGTATGGGCTGGTCAAAAGCGTTTGGGACAGGTTATTTATTTTTGAATATTTAAATATTTATGAGATTTTTATGATGTATAATAATGATCTGCGGTTTTAGTTGGCCAAGTGGAAAACTGCTGAAGAAGTTGCTGCCTTGATTAGATCGTTACCAGTTGAAGAACAACCTAAACAAATCATCGTTACCAGAAAAGGAATGTTAGATCCTCTCGAGGTCAGTTCTATTATTTTTTGTCATATTATTAATATTGAAATGATTCATATTGGAAGGTGAAATTTTATTTTATATTTGATTTCAGGTGCATCTTTTGGATTTCCCCAATATTGTCATTAAAGGATCTGAATTGCAATTGCCGTTCCAAGCTTGTTTGAAAGTCGAGAAATTCGGTGATTTGATCTTGAAGGCTACTGAACCTCAGATGGTGTTGTTCAATCTATACGACGATTGGCTGAAAACCATTTCTTCTTACACTGTAATTGTACTTTATATAATTAATACAACATTTACATGCCAGTTTTAATACAATTGTAAATTTGCAGGCCTTCTCTCGTCTTATTCTTATACTTCGGGCTTTGCACGTAAATACGGAAAGGACCAAAGTGCTATTGAAACCAGATAAAACCACAATTACTGAACCTCATCATATATGGCCTTCATTAACTGATGAAGAATGGATCAAAGTAGAAGTTCAATTGAAAGATTTGATTCTCGCCGATTATGGAAAGAAGAACAAGTATGTTAACTTATTACAATCATTTAATTTTTTTCTTATTGTGTTATACAAATTGTTTATTTTATTTTCAGTGTAAATGTTGCATCATTGACTCAGTCTGAAATCCGAGACATTATTCTTGGTATGGAAATATCAGCTCCATCGGCTCAGCGTCAACAAATTGCTGAGATCGAAAAGCAAAGTAAAGAACAAAGTCAGTTAACTGCAACAACAACTAGAACAGTTAACAAACATGGAGACGAAATTATCACAAGTACAACTAGCAATTATGAATCACAAACATTCAGGTGAATTTTTTTAAATGTAAAAAGTAACTTTTCACATTTGTCGTTTTATTAACCAAATAGTTTTTTTTTAGTTCAAAGACAGAATGGCGTGTGCGAGCAATTTCTGCAACAAATCTCCATCTGCGTACCAATCATATTTACGTTAGTTCAGATGATATCAAAGAAACTGGATACACCTACATCTTACCTAAGAATTTGTTAAGAAAATTCGTGACCATTTCCGATTTGAGAGCACAAGTAATTTTTTATTATTTAATGTTATCTTTATCAATTATCATTTTTATTTCATGGGTTTTATATTTTAGATTGCATGTTATCTATATGGTAAAAGTCCTGCTGATAATCCTCAAGTATGGGAAGTGAGAGCTGCTGTTTTACCACCACAATGGGGAACACATCAAGCAGTTCACTTACCTCGTTCACCACCGTCACATCCCCATCTTGCTGATTTGGAACCATTAGGTTGGATGCATACTCAGCCCAATGAATTACCTCAACTGTCACCTCAGGTATGAATTGTTTATTTATTTTTCAAATTTATAACAAATTTATCATTATCACTAAATATTTGATATATTTGACAGGATATTACTACACATGCTAAAATTATGGCTGATAATCCTTCGTGGGATGGTGAAAAGACTATAATCATAACATGCTCTTTCACGCCGGGATCTTGTTCGTTGACAGCATATAAACTTACGCCGTCAGGTTTCGAGTGGGGAAGTCGTAATACCGACAAAGGCAACAATCCTAAAGGATATTTGCCGAGTCACTATGAAAAAGTACAAATGTTACTATCTGATAGGTTCTTAGGCTACTTCATGGTTCCGTCTCAAGGAAGTTGGAACTATAATTTCATGGGTTTGTGTGATTTTTGTATGTTTTCTAATAATCGATATATGCGTGCTATGTTAATCTATGTTATTTGCTTTGCAGGGGTACGTCACGATCCGAACATGAAGTATTCTGTGCAGTTGGGTAATCCTAGAGAGTTTTATCATGAAGTACATAGACCTGCGCATTTCATGAATTTTGCATCAATGGAAGAGGGTGGTACACAACCTGCTGACAGAGAAGATATGTATGCGTAAATTTTCAGTAACTTTTATTACAATTTTAATTTGAAAGTGTTATAGTTGTAAATTTTTGTACATAACTTTTATTTACTTATAAATATTTTTGTAAAAGACTAATAAAGTAATTTTTTTCGAATACTTAGTTTTTATTATATTCAACACATTACACAACATTGATTTTTTTCTATTATTATATAATAAAAAAATTTGACTTGTTTCTAAATATAGAAAAATACATTGAAAATACATACACAGCAAAATGATGTTGAACTTCATAAAAAATATAACTTTTTTTAAGCTATCACATTCATTGATTTCCAAAGGCATTTAAAAATACATCTTAAGTATACAATTATGGGATGGTACATATATTATTCAGACACTAAAAAATACGAGCGCATCTTATCACATAAAGCTGTTTGGTTTTTGTCAATAGCTTAAGAAATGCATTAAGTTTTTTCTAGAACAATCTAAAATTATAATACATTCAAAATCTTACCCTGAATCTTAACATTGTAAAAGTTACTTTATTTTCAATATGGCACAAGCGATAAAATAGTCAAACTTAGTTATATAAAGCAGGGATCACCAATCCACTACTGTTGGCGATAATTGTTATAAAGTACCACAAATCTATTTCTCATTCCATTAGGTTTATTGTGAATGATACCTATTTTTTTTTTAGCGATTTGTATTTAAGATGAATGTTGGTTATTTTTCTATTAATGCAAATAATATAGATACATGTAAATGAAATTTTCACTCATAACTGGTCTTTTTTTACATCTGCCATCATGATAACCAAGTTTGATTGTATTTGGTGAAATAATATCTAAGAGAGCAATTATTGTACTATAATACATATATATTAATATAAATTTATTAAAGATTGAAATACACTATAAAACTTAACTGTACGTGTACTTAACGTGACTAGCAATATTGACAATACAAAATTAAGAAGAAAAGGGATTATACGTTGAACACAATTTCTAATGGATATAATTTATTTTTTTTCATAATTACTGATCAGGATTGTTTAATTAAAGTTTTTTCTTTTCATCAAATAGAATTTATCATTGAAAATCATCGATGTACAAAAAGTTAATGACTCGTTTATAGTTTTGTCAATAAAATTATTAAAATCTTAAAACGTACTTATAAATGCAAAGCCAATTTCTTGTTAAGAAATAAGCAGTAAAAAAATTTTTTTTGTCATTTAGCATTTAAAAAGTACTAGAATTGAGTATGCGTTGCACATTGATAATCAACATTCATGTACCAAATGTACTAAAGTAGATATATAATAAGACTTTTTTCAAATTCATACATGTAACATATGTATTATTATAGAATATAATATATCCAAAAATTAGATCAAGCTATAATAATAGATTGAAAAAAAAAATTTATTTTATTGAAAATATAAAATTTTTAATATCTTAAAAATAAAGATGCAGAGATTTCATTATTTTCAATAATAACAACAGTTCAGTAAAACTCCTATGAAAATTTATATTTTACAATCATTTTCAAATTTATTACTCTTCTTATTTAGTTTATATTTTCAATATGCATCAAAAATGGAAAACAAAAAAATGTTTTACAGATATTCAATTAAAAAAGTTTGCTTCCTTGAACTCGACTTGCTGTATTAGGTAAAAACGATTGTATAATTTATTATACAATGTATATAGGAAAAATGAGTAAAATCAACTACTGACATTTATTTTTCATTTAATTTAATTGAAGTCATTCTCATTCCATTTTCATCAGACATAATGGATCGTTCAGTAACCGGGTCTGTGGTTGACATGGTGTTACCCGAGCGGTATCGTGAAGAATCCCTGGTCTTCGCCACCGTTGAGCCGTATCGTAGCAGGCGGTATCTATAATAATAACAATGAATTGTTCATTATTGTGTATAAAATTATTTTCTGTATGTTACATACACATAAAGCAAAGTAACATTTTAACATGCCTCATTATCAAATACTTTTTTTTTACTAATGTTCATTCTTAATTTTTAACTATTAATAACGAATAAATTATGCTATTTATTTAAGTGAAAAATCATAAATGGAATGACTATATGAAATATAAGAGGAAATAGTTTTTAGGATTACCATCTAACAAGCATTGAGCATTAAAATTGATATATTTGTCAAATTGCAGAAAAAACACTAATGAGAAATAATCTTTAAATTTTTAATAAAAAAACCAAGCATTTTATTCATTTTAATGAACTTCTGAAAAATAAATCAAGCATAATTGTTTAGCTACAATAGAAAAGTAAATAATTTTAGTATAAGTGCTTTACGAGTATATAGAAAATCTTAGAACAAAATATTAAAGTTAATAAAATATTAGAGATTATAATCGAAACAAAATTCAACACTTAATTTACTTTTGATTCAAATGCAAATGTGCAACAAGCATTCATTTGCAGTTTTACGATTATTAATAACATTTTGTTTATCTTTCACATTACACAACTTAAAATCATATTACAGATGATAAAAATTATTGAAGTGTAGAAGTAGTCGTGCTTGTGCCTAGCAAAGGTAACGACTTTGATTTTTCTGCCAAACCACCGTCAGCGGAAACGTCCACTTGATCAATTCTAGGGTTTTCTCTAAATCTCGGGAGATTCGAATTGCTCTGGCAACAGAAAATACTATTCAAAAAATCGTGCAGCTATTTACTACTGAAATTTGCTTATCAATAAAATGAATGCACTATAATATTTGAAAAACATGCAACACGGGACATGGTCAACTGATCATCATCCGAATAAGTACCGGCTTTTGGGAAAAATCAAACATTTACACATTCTATATACTCATTGTTTTTAAATTAATAAAAAAAAGCCATCCATATATGAAAATTGATAGCTATAATACAAGTATAATACTTTGGTAATACTATAATAGCAAATTGAGATTCTGAAGACAATTTTTAAAATTTTCATCATTTCATAATAATGAGTAAGATTAAATTCGTACATGTTCAATTTTTCAATACTCCCAATTGCTTGGTGTTCAGTTGTCCTGTACCCATGAAACACTTTAAAATTTGCTTCATTGATTAGTTTCAGAAATTTATTTTTTTTGACAAAATGATGAGCAAATTTGGAAGTGAAAAACCTATGAAAAATGCAATGAGAAAATTTTAAAAGAAAACGAATAACATATTATTAATATGTTTACGTTATTCAACGTGATCGGATCGACGATTTTCTGTGACTTTGTACTTCGACACGTACTTTTTCTGCAACAGACACCACACCAAACAAGAACACATATTAAATAATACACCTCCTACAGTTTTTACAATAATTAAATTTTTACGTGATAACATTAACACCAAACAAAAGTAAAATATAGAGGCGCAATTAAAAAATAAAGAACATCCACAGTGGAGCGACATTGAATAAAGCTCGCTTTACCTAATTATTCGATTTAGTTTCAAATTTAAATTGATACAATTGTTTATTATACTTATGAATGAGCTTTTATTTATCAATATGTCTTTCTCACCTTTTCAATAATAGATTCTTGACTTTCTTCTTCCAAACAAATAATATGAATATGAACACACCGACGATAGAGTTCAGGAAGTCTGTAATATACCATATATAATCTGACCCTTTTATCACAAAACTGATCCATTCTGCCATCCAGTTTATACCCATCACCAGAAATAATTTCAAATACAGGTTGAACCTAAAATAAAGAGTATTGCTAGAGTTGACCGTCTCCAGTTTCAAATGGTTATGAATATTGGCCACCACTCAAAAACGACATTCCAAAGCATCAGATTATTTAAAAATCTGTTTGAAAATTTCAAAAAAGATCTATTATATTACATTTAAGTTTGATTTTAAAAGGCATCGATTTTGAGCAGTTTTTTTGGCATTTCATAAACAATTTCCTTATAAGACGGTCAATTCTAAAATAATATTTTCTAATAAAAATTATTTATACAAAGCAAAATTTGTATTTTCTCGTACCTTTGTTTGTCTTTGTCTAATTGGGAATGTCGACAACTATCACTGTTTTGAAGAACCGCAGTCTCTTTTTTTATTTTCCATATCTTATAAGTGGTGATACCGAACAGAATAACGTTACAAATCATCAAAATCATCATCGGTATATAAAAATATCTCGACGTGGCCATCGAGCCTGAAAACATAAAAAATCATATAATGACTTTAATTAAAAAAATAATAATTATAAACAAAAATTGTTTACTATTGAACCAGCATTTTTCAGTTGAAAATCCTGGTCTCACATGATGCGATGGAATGTCAGGATGGAACTGCATAAGTGCACATAAACACGTCATCAAAATAGGACAACCCCAAGCATATATGGAATAGTATAAGAAACGACGTTTTTCAGAAGCCCGACGTCCTCCCCGATGAGCTCTCATATTACTGAAATGAAAAATATAAATGAGGATTAGTAGATGCAATAGATGCGGCACTTTCCCTAAATATCTATTGAAAAATTACTCATACTTGATTAAAAAAAACCGGTAAATTCTATGATGCGGTTATAGATGATTTTTGTAAACAAAAGGGTTGAATAATATTTAATTTGTTGTTATTGTTGACATGGTGAAAAACCCCATGGTCTGCTACGAAACAGAATATTTATTTGCTAATCAAACGTTGAATGTAGTTACAAGCATAAGTTCGGTGTAGTTTATATGTATAAGATCAAAGGACGGAAATTCGCTCGGTCAAAACAGGTCGTTCTGGGAACAAGACGTGAATAGTATACATTTTTTCATTAGAAGAGAATCATGTTCTTCATTTATTTTTAATTTGTAAGTTGACTTGTTAAATTTTTATATATTTTATGCCCCTAAACGATATGCTCTCGATAAAAGATTTGCGTGTAATTTGTTTGTTTGATTGTGAGTTCAATTTTAAACACAACACAACAAAAGCCACAAAAACTATCAATTCGGTTTTTCGAGAAGATATCACAAATCAAAAAAGTGTTTGCAGACGGTTTATAAAATTTCATTCAGGGAATTTCAACCTCGAAAATGAGCCCCTTGGCTTCCTCGAATTTTCGTCAACGATAAAAATTCAAGGGACATCGTTTAAAATCTACAAAAAAAATGGATTATCAGCAGACCTCAAAGCTAGCCATATAACTATTATATTTCAGAATGTCTGACTAACATAAGGAAAGTGAAAAAATATTACTTCATGACAACGCAAGACCCACACCCCACACCTCTTTAATAACGGATTCGAAATTAACGGCATTAAAAATCTCAAACTTATTCTCTTACTTATTCTGCGATCGATTATCACTTTTTTTTTATTTAGATTCATTCCTCCGTCAGAAATTTTTTACCAATACATGTGATGTTGAAAAGGCCTTTGATGACTTCGTAGTTTCCAAAAATACAGAATTTTATAAACACGGAAGATATTCATTACCAAATCGCTGACAGAAAACTCTTGGTGTAAATTGATCCTATTTTGATAAATTAAAAAGTTATATTTGTTACAAAAAAATCTCGCATTTCATGTGCTTATATTATTTTAAAAACGAATGTTGCAAAGTAAAATTTTTGCATAATGAAATTTACTGACGCAAATTTATTCAAATAAATATTTTTTTTATTTATTGTTGATTTATTCAAAGCCACAATGGTTATAATTAAAAATAGTGGTTACTTTTAAATATTATGATTAATTATTAATGCGTAGTTAGCGCTTTCTTCCGATTTAATATTGTCTTTATTATATGATTCACAAAATGTTTTTATTTCAAATAAAAATAAAAATCATCATTTTATATAATACCTATATCCAAAACTGTAATAAAATTAATGATCGATACACATGATAATATTTAGCTAACAAGCTGTAAGCCTAAACTATCAGATCTAATTGTAACAAACTGTCACATGTCGCAGAGTTCGACAATTGCGACACGTCGAAATTTAAATTATCGATTAGCGCCAATTTTCCGACCCGAAATCGAGATTTTCCGACCCGAAATCGAGATTTTCCGACCAGCTATTTTGGGAAACGTCCGACCACCCTCACCCTAATAAATCAAACGCGAAATCGGCTAAATAAGCCAAACATCCTCATATATAATATATATTTTTTTGTTTTAACATCGCAATCGTTCCGTTTTTGGCGAACCTTTAGGAATTATCGTTTTCGATTCGCAATTACGCCGTTAAAGTCTCTACCGTTGTTACTATCAATGTGTGATTATAATTGAATTTTCAGCAAATCCGTAGAAATATGCCGAATGCAAATCGTTAAATTTAACGGTTCGTAACAAAAGTGCGCTTTCCGAGAACGAATTTCGAACGTAAATTTCGGGTTTCAAATATTTTTCTCGTTTACGAGTCGGCGTTTTTGAAAATGCTAGAAGTGTGAAAAAATTATTTTATGAGTCTATGAACTGAATTAGTTCCAAGTCGTTCTGTTTTTCGTCTAAATCGGTCTGCATAAAAAAAAACGAAATGTTTCAAATATACTCGAGTGGAATAAGGAAATTTTCTTAAGTGCACTTGAAAATTATTATATGTAGTTTGCAGTGCATTTCCATATTTTGATGTCCATTGCACAACCATCTCATAAATAATTGATAACTGTAATATAAATCTAAGTGCTGAAAATAAAGTATGAAAGTTTTTATTTGCTTTCGCGGTGCATGCATAATGAATTAGGACATCAAGATACATACGGAAAATTTTTACTGTCGACGAATACAAAGTTTCTACCAAAACAATGTAACAATTTCAATATATATAAAATTTATATTAAAAGTATAATATAATAGAATATGAAATGTTTATATTAACTTATTCGGTAATTCGGTGATATTAAACGCTCGCTGTCATTATTATGTATTCTAATATAAAACAATTAAAAAAGTTTACTATCATAAATCATCTATTATACCATTATTTTTCATTGAACTATTATTTAGATGTTGCACATCTTTACTAATTTTATGCGACATCTATAATTATAAAATCTGGTACGTCTAAATTCGTGATACTACGCTCAATTCAAATTCTTAATGCTATCATATTCATCCCTGTAGAATCTACAGTGTAGATATATAATATTAATAGGAAAATTGCATAAAATTTTACATATACTCTTGTTTTATCTATTGAGAATAAAAAAAAATTTACAGATCAAAAGCCTCGTTTAACTAACCTGAAAAAATAAAAAACTATCGGAAAACATGTCTATACTAGCATCACACATGGATCACTAAAATATATCAACATAAATTCATGTATCTATTGAAAAATTTCTAGTAGCCATAATTCTTGAAAATACGTTGATATTATTAAAAAAAAATCAATTTTAATAGAACTATCTTAAAATTATCCATATCACCGATGTTTCTGAGTTTTCCCTATATTATTGAGATACAAAACGATCATACTCCCACATATTGTGGTTCGGTTTATAAACAAAAACCTAATCAAAATAAAATTTATCATTATACAATCATTCTCATCCATATAAAACATGACAGTTAAAATTTAGTTCTACAACTTCAATTGGCGTAACATCCAAATGGATTAATAGAAACGCCATTACAATTTAACACTCGTCGACAATTCAATCGCTAATGAAACAATCGATCGAAAGACAAACGATATTTTACGACAGTCCATCGGACGCCAATTTGCGAATCGATAACGAAACGAGGTCGTTAATCGCGAAAATGGAAGACACGTTTATTATTATATATTTATTTGAATATTTGAGCGTTGTCAGGTTTAAGAAACGAGGTGGAGAATTCGCAGAAGACGAAATCTTTGATGAATCGCAGCCAATTTCCGCATCGAAAATGTTTCGACAGATATCTCAGTGCCAGAATTTTGCGAATTTGTACATTTATTTCAATTTGTGAATTAACGAGGATGTTTTTTATTTCGATCGACTATTTTTTATATTGATTTTGTATATGAGTTGAAGGTAGTAATGTGTTATATTGATAATTGATATATGCGCTAATTAGTAATGGAATTTCTAATAAATAAAGGTTGTTGAAGATGAAAATATGAATAATTTCACATTTATAAATGATGAAGAAAAGTAAATTTTATTTACAAAAATATTTTAAAATTTACTTTACAATTATTCATTTTTCTATTTAGATCAATTAGGTTATGTAATATAATAAATTCTGTCGTAAATTAGCATGAAACGAACGTCCGTTTTCACTGTTAATTAACCTATTTCAATGTGAATGGTTCTTTTATTTCGTTCTTATATAATTATATGAGCTGTTATATATAAAAGTGGAGTTAATGTATTAAATTATATTTTTGTTTGCATTTGATGATTAGTGTACGGATTTGAACAAATTTGAGTAATTACATAGTGAAAAATAGTATTTATAGTACATTACAATCTCATTTATCCGGATGAAACGGAAATTGAGATGGTCTGTATATCGAAAAATCCGGATAATCGAGAAAAAAAAAGTACCCACAATATTATACCTATATTAGATAAAAAGCATCACGAAACACCTCTTTTCATAGCTAAATTCTATATGATTTTTTGGTTTGAGCGCGGTCTTGTTTATAAGATGGCACGTCAACATAATAATAAATAATAGTGGATACTCTTAATGAATGCAAGGTTAAACTCACAGTGAATATCGATTTACACTAGGCACTTAAAAATATATTTATTTGTCTTAATTTAAGATTATGTAAACTCTTCGATCGGGTGCGGCTCGATTGATGAATCTGGTGATGATCAATTAATAAACTAGGACGCAACTCGCAAAAACATCGAATTCTATTTGAAATTAATATCTGATAAACTGAAAAAATAATTTATTAAATCTACTATTTTGAAAATAATTTTTTTATTAAGTTTTAGTTTGTTACCTACCCTCATGTTATAGTTAAGTCTGCCAAGAGTCAAATTGGTGTTTCTTATGTAAAATAACGGCTCATATAATTATAACCTTAAAACTTTCTCAAAAATAAAAAATTATATCCCATTTGAATAAAAAAACGATCTCATATAGCACTCCAAACAAAAAACAACCCAATAATCGAAAAATCAACAAACAAACATATCGATTCCAATTTCGCATCATTTCAAAAAGAGCCAACGTATTTGTCCAGCAAAACGATATTTAATCCATTCGATTACGCCACACCGACTATAGAATCGATAGCCATCGTCCGATTAATTTATTTGCCGAGGTCGCACAAAGGACAAGGGCCACAAAGGAACATATAACATCAATAATTCCCGAAAGCACTTTTATAAGGACTCCCCGTGGACGTAATCGACGGTGGGAAAAAATAACACTCCTCGTTGATGTGAGGCAAATCGAGGACGTCGTAAAAAGTTTCCGGAATGTCATTTCTAGGAAAATACGCAGAGGAGTGTTCTTGGATGGGTAAACAATGGTTGTGTCGGTGGGGAAATATTAATTGTCGATGATTCGTTTGACGAAATGGTGTTTCGGGTTGTAAATGATGTCCGAGTGTTTGATTGGGTCGTTAAGAGTTTGTGATTTGTCTTAATGAGAAAATTGTATTGATATTGTGTGGGTCGTTTGGAAAGTTGTATGTAGATTTATTTGAAAGTTTTTCGATTTGTGTTGAAATGTTCAAAGGAAGATGGAATATCAGTTCCTTGTGTATGCTTTGAAATAAAGATAAGATAACATTTAAAAGAAATGTTATTCGCTTACAAATTCAACAAATCGTTGTAGTTGTTTGAATTTTTTTATATAAATACTGACTGTTAGAATATTTGAAAAAAAAATCCGCTAAATATCCAAAATCATACAATATTTTATGAAAATTATAAAGCATTTATAATCAATTAAATTTATTTCAATAAAATTAAAATAAACTATTAGATAAATCTCGAACATTTATGCAATAAACAATGTTCTACCACTATATAGCAATGTTTGATGAGATTCGCGACTACATATAAAGGCAACTGCAATTATGCAAATGGTAAAATATCTGAATTTGAATAAATCGTTATATTAAATTAACGGCACATTGCAGACGAGCCATGTATCGTTTATAAAAATAGCTGGTTGCTTTTATGGGTTTTCATTTCCTATTTGTCAAGTTAATGGGTTTTCACCCGACACTTGTTGCGATTTGATGGAATTGTTTGGTTTTCGATAAACTTTATATTAAACAGAAACTATTGGAAGTTTTCGAATTTGGTCTAGTTTTATTGTATGTTGAGGAAAATACAGTAACTACACTCAAAGTACTCATATGAGACACTGAGTTTTATACGAAACAGGTTTTATTTTCCATACGTCATGTTTCATTGATTCATATCAATTCTTATTAAACATATAAAGATTAAACTTTACGTATTTCTGAAAAATCTGGTACTTTGAGTCAATATATGTACTTAAATAAAATTTAATAAGTGATTTTATTTAATTTGGAATTTTTTCTAAGTTTAAGCTTAGAAAAATAGTTGTGACATCTGTTATATTTGAAAAAAGTACTAATTCGATTTTCTTGCTAATTTAATGAGTGTTTGTCAGTATAATAAAACGTTTATGTTAAAAAACATCCTTTGCATGTGATTCTAAGCAAATAACGAGAATATAACATGTATGTGGCTTCTAACAGTGTCGCTTAATAAAAACAAAAATTTGAATATAATTTAAATGACATTTAATTTACGGTTCAGGGTTTGCTTCGTGAAAATCGTTAATTACTTGTGGGAAATTTACATTATGCATGAGGAAAATTTTATCCAAACGAATTCATTATGTAAAGCGATGGAAAAATTAAAATTATCAACGTTGAAATAAATAAAGAATAAAAATAAATCAAATCATCACTAAAAAATTCTGAAATTTCTGATTCATTCAATTCGTAAAATATAATTATTTTTCAAAATAAAGTTTAAAGTTCAAAAAATACAAAACGAAATTTACACAAAGCCATAAAAAGCGCATCGCAATAATCCACAGAAGTAACCGACGCTGAAATTGCCCTATAAAATAATTAATTTAACGCTGCAGCTTTTCCGGACTTTTCCGAGCTTACATTACGACCGGAAAATAAAAATTTCCTACAAATGTCTAAAACGAAAAAAAAAACCGTCTGAAAGTTCAAACGAAAGTATTACAATCGATTTCTTTGCGCGAAGGTGTCATTAAAAATTCACAAGATTTTATTAATATTTTTGCGTTAGGCTAACCATAGATATTGATAATTTTTTTATAAAAAAAAAATTAAGTATATAAACTGAATAAGATAAAAAATTATTTTATAGAAATAATGTGTGCATATAACGAATTAATAGTATCATCTATCTATTATATTATTATAAATATCAATTAAGTATAATATAATAAAGAAATATTAAATATATATATATTATTATTATTATTATTATTATTATTATTATTATTATTATTATTATTATTATTATTATTATTATTATTATTATTATTATTATGGAATAATAGATTCGATAGTTAATTATAAAAATTAATATGAAAAAAAAATCATAGTTATAAGTTTATAACCTATGAGATTACTACGAATAATTTGAGAAAATTGGGTTACCCCATTTACGATAAGGAAGCCGGACCTAGGTGAAGGTCATGGGGAAATCAATGGTGTTGTACAGTCATGGAAAAGAAATTTTCTATATAAAGGTGGTGCCATTCTTACGAAACACGCGAAACCCATTCGTGACACGCGAGGAAAATTTCGATGACCGTGTCGCGTGGAAAACTTGATGATTTTTCATATACGTGTTAACTTTCGATATTCCCAAATGGACAATAAAAGAAGAATAGAATTTTCATATTTATGATTTACATAAGTCGTATGGGTTTTGTGAGCTTTTAATGGTGTCGTGTTACTTCAGCAAAAAGCTTGCTTGAATCTTTTATGATTGAATCGGATTCTCGCGTTTTATGAAATATATGTTTTGCATATTGAAATTATTGTTTAATATTATAAAATTTAGAGTCATCAATCATATTTTTTCTTAGGTGAGATTTTTATCGATAGAACTGATTTGAATTACGAAAAGCTATTATTTTCCAAGAAAACTAAGCATTTTTCTGAAGTTGTTATATTTTTAGCCAATGTTACAAACCGTAGCAATGAAAGCTAAAAAACCTAATTATGAACATACGATTTTCGTTTAATGTGTACGATATCAAATAATGAAATCTGGAACGAAAAATAGAAGCGATACGTTTACAATACAATATAATCAAATTTATAAATATACGAATTAATGTTCTATTTATATTATTAAAAGCATATTTTTATATTTTAATGGAAACATAACCAATCAATTATAAAGACTTTCTTTGAAAAATTTTAGGTCGTAAAAGAACTGGAACAAAACAAAGCCAAAAATATTACGAAGAAAAATTATCAAATTACATTATTCCCAACGACACAATGAAATGTCAAAAGGAATAATTTTTCGCAGAAAGAATGAGGTTTTCTTTTTTTAATTCGACATTAGCATATAAATGAGAAGCTTTATGGCATTTCAGTTGAGATTGCAAGAAGGATATCTTTTATGTTTTTCGATGCGTCTGCTTTTTCCACGTTCGGCCTTTAACTAAAAGGGTATCTTTTAGGTATATACAAAAAGTATATGTGGTCCATTTCGCACGCTCGCTCGCGTAGAAATAAATAAGAAAAAAGTCTGAATAATTTATTATACCAGAATATTTAATACAATGAAGGTACCCTGAACGGAATTGATGATGGAAGTGTATGGAAAATTAAAATTCCTAGAATTTTCGACGAAACCGCAATACGATAAAATAAAAGTTTTGCACGTTCGAGTGCGAACGAAATAATACAAAAAACAATTATTTCGGGATTAAAATTCGAAACTGAACTCTGAAACACTTCGTACGTTTCAGTTACGTGAGGGATTTAGAGTAAAAATTCTTCGAAACGATAAAGTTATATAATGATACATAAAATATGACAACAGTAATAGTTAAAATTTCGGAAATAATCACAATTCAATCGATAAACGATCGATTGAATATTGAAAAAAATAATCGATGATTATGTTATTGAATTAATGTGGATGTAAATTAATTTTTAAATACTAAACAAATAATTATTTAAAATAATAATATTGCGAATTTCGCATCTGCACCCCTTTTTCTCATATAATGTTACACCCCGGCGGGGAAAAACTTTGCCCTTGTGTATTTCATATTTGAATTTCCCGTCGAGAGCGCTGTGAAAAATGACCGCACTCGAGACTTTCCCGTTGTGGAAAAACTCTCGTTTTCACGGTCCGAAGTTCAATTAAGGCTTTGGCGAAGTTGCCGTTTTTATCTTGTCCCTCGTAAAAGTCGACCTCTACTGGAAAGAGTGGAATGTCAAACGGGATGAAGGAGATGTCGAGATCATATCGAGGGGGATAATGCGGTGGGTAATTTGGGTAAATGTTTGGGGAATTGATGATGTTGGTGTTTGTGTATAATAAATGGGTTTCGTTATAAATAAATTGAAGTTTGGCTTGAAATTATTTCGATGCATTAATGGTTTTGACCTTCTTCGAATGGCTTTCAATTTTAGTACGTTGTGGAAAATTGCCAAAACAAGCGATTGGTTGTTTTGTCGAAATTACGTAAATTTCGTCAAATTTTCAAATCTGAAATTTCGTTTGAATAGTTTTCGTGCACGCAAAACTACAATTTTAATTTATTATTATTATTTTTTTTATGTATTTGAGGAAAAATGAAATTATTAGAATATTTTTGAAATTTTTATTGTTTACGACAACATTTTTTATAGTGAAAGATAAAAAATATAAATCTGCATGTTTTAACGTGATTTAAGTTTATGTACCTATTAAATTTATTGCTTATCTACCGAAACTAGAACTATCTAAATTGTTACAAGAAGTAACTTTAGTATAGTGGTTTACGTTGTTAGTTGAAAGTTCACTTTAACTAGGGTACAATGTAAACTTTAGAATAAATTTGGATACGTTTGATTCAAATCAATTTTATATTTGCTATAGATTGAATAAAATTAGGCAAACAAAAAATATGATTGATGAAGTTAAGTGCAAGACTAAAAACCAATTTCGCTAAAAAATGACTTAACTGTGCAAAATCAATATGTAAAATTCACAAACTGAGCAAAAACCATTAATATTTTTCGACATTTTATAAGTAAAATAAAAATCAAGCATCAACAAAAAGAAATAAACATTAATATTTAATCCGATCCGTAAATGAAGCATTATGCCAAATCATGATTGATCACATATAATTCAAAAACAACCCTACTTTAAATTCAGCGATTTTTTTCAATCCGATTGACTGACGACTTCGAAAAGAGGAGATAGCTCAACTGCTGAAAAAAAAGGACAAAACCAATCTCCCATCATCAATCAAACGATAACACTAAAAAAGCTCTCCGCTTCGAACGAGGTGAAAATACCTTAAAAAGAAAACCGTAAAGTGGCCTTATCAACGGGCCGGGATTCCGGGAAACTCCAGAGAAAATCCCGGCAAAATAATGGGAAAGATCGATCTGGAAACCGAAATGGTGTCGTTAATTATGCGGTTTTTTTCGTCGTGGCTTCGTAATTGGGCGTGTCAATTGGCAATCGAAGTTCATTAGCTGGGGATGAAATTCAATACTTGATTGATGGGTGTTTGATTTTTTATTTGTAGTGTGGTGTTTTTCGCTGTGTTTATATAGCCCTAGTTTATATTGTAAACGGTGAGCCAAAAACTAAAAGCGTATTTCAAACTTTCGCTGTTATTAATAGGATACGATGAATTTAGTTCAATGTCAGAAAATATTGTTTATTTGAAATTGATCGCATAATTATGTTATTTCATTAAATTAACGATATGTGAAAATTGTGTGCTGATTGAAAAAAAAAATAACACAATATGTTTTTTTACTAATGAATTAGATACTATCAATAGTTTGATTATTAAATCATAACGTTCTGAATCCCTGGATATTATCATATAATAAAACGCTAATATTTTTGCAATTTTCAACAATAATTTAAAATCTGATTAGCACTATCTGGAAAATTTTCCACGTCCAGAACCCTCTAACGAATATTGGTATCTGGAAGAATAGTCTTGCGAATATTTCTCTCATAGGAATATCCCTTTTATACATATTTCTTATAATATTCCTTTGAGAGAAATATTCCTCGAGATATATTTTCGTGAGATTATTCTTCTAGATATGGATATTTGTGAGAAGGTTCTTATTGCAGGAAATTTTCCAGATAGCGTAAATCACTGAATCATAATTTGGACTATAAATTAATTAAATTTTATAAAAAAAAAAGACATTTACTTGATGAATATGCGTTTTAACAAATGCTACTCAACTCAATGCTACTTTACTCAACTCAACATAATGAAAATTATCAATCTCATTATATAATATTTTTATACCGCACATCATTCATATAAATGAAACATTAGAAAATTTTCAGCTAAAAATCAATCGTATCAAATAAAAAGTACGTGGGGTTAATCACAACATTTTCCACGCAATTAAATTTCGACCTACATTAACTTTCGCATTCATCAGGATAAAACTGCACGTGTTTCAATTATTAGATAAAACGCTTTGTATTTTATATTTCAGCCTTGGTGCTGCGATAACGGAAAATAAATGGTTTTGTTCGGAAAACCGCAACTTTAGTATTTCACGCCCTGAATACGCGGATATGGGTCGTATAAATGCACCGTGCAAATAATTTCAAAAATATATGTGTGTTCGGTGTAAATCATGTGGTATTAATTGTTAAATATTTGTTGGCAGTGCTGAAAGTAGTTTAGAAATCGTTAGTGTTTAACAATATGTTTGTTTAGAAATACTTATTTGATGAAAATTTGGAATTTGTAGTTGGCGGAACTTCATTTTGATATTTTTAGATTGAATGAAGAGCATTATAATGTGCAGATTATAGATAGGATTTTTCTTAAGTTTGCAGTATGAAGATTCCGCTATTTTGTTGACTCAAATGAGATTTTTTGAACACAAAACTGATAAGAAGTATTCTTTTGAAACGACACAGATCACACAACACAGATTACGTCAGTTTGCAAGGTAAATGAAACTCATTGAATATTTTCGCAGAATTCTCGAAAATATCAAACATTAAAATGCCGAAAATAAATTCATTTATACAAAATACACATATAAATCCTAAGACCACTTGTTGCCGCAAGTTGACTTAATAAAGTCGCACAATCCTCGGGGACTTTTCCCTCGTCCAGATTTAATATTTCACGAACGAAGATTTTCCCGGATTACAATTTCAAATTTGCGAATTGAGCCGTGAAACTTTTAATCTCGAACGTATTAATCTTCTTTTATATAAAAAGCACGAGTTTTGTCAGATTATCATTGTATTTTATAAATGCGCTAGTTTCCATTTATGTAACATACTTGCATAAATATATAAAATTTGCTAATTGAAACAGCCAATTAACCCAAAAGCAACAATCCTAAGTAATCACATGAAAGGTTTGTAAACTCGATGCTGTCACAAAACGTCAACCTGTTAATGTAATTAAAAGGAAATTACAGTGTAAATTAAGTGATGATCAATAAAATGGTGTACGATATCAATCTGTTATCAAATTTAAATGGCAATTTATATCACCGTTTTAATGTATTTTGCCATATATACAATTAAAATATTGGGTAAAACGCAAACAACTTTTGATTTATATTCAAACCGCCGATATCGCCAGTTTTGACACAATTAAAAATATAATATGTACATAATAAAAAAACGTGTTGAAATTTTAATATTCATCATCATCATCATCATCATCATCATCGTCATCGTCATCGTCATCATCATTATCATCATCATTATCATCATTATCATGTATTTTACTATCGTAAAATATCCATATTCAAAAGTTTTTTAACACCATCCGGAAGTTAAGTTTTCCTCTTACTATCATTTTTCTATATTTACTTCCTTTCCATCGGCATACTGACCGAATCAATGCTTGTTTAACTTAAATAATTAATGTAAACAGATATTTCCAACACGTCATTGACGTTTCACAATTGCAAAAATTTTTTTTTATAAGAAGCAATTGAGCTCACAGTTCGAAATAAAGCTGGTAATGTATTATATTTCAAAAAATAAAAAAACAGTTGACGTTTTGGTGAAAATCTTAAAAAAAAACAATGGAAAATAGTGACATTCAGAACATTTATAAAATAACAATTACGTATTAAAACGATTTAATTATTATACAAAACATAATCAATTGACATCTAAGAAAAAATCCACGAAAATTTCATAAACATAACATTGGCATTCATAACCCAATGCAGTTTAAGTAATTTTTTTTAAATATCCAGATTTTAGAAAATTATTATCAACAAATAATAATATAATATGATTTTTATTTATTAAATTTACTCATTGCTTCATTTATTTTTAAGTCTGAAAAATTTTTTTTTGCTTTTGAGTATATTGCACAAAGTTTTTAGAACATTTTTATTTCAAAAGATTTAACCGCATCGGGTTCTTTTTTAACGACTCGTATAATCATTTGGTATATATAGCGGTAACGATATCGAAAAGAAAGATATATCCCCATTTTAAATATTTAAATAAAAAATAAAATAGTTCTGCGAAATGCAGCTGAATAAAAAGTACTACTAAACATTATATTATCAGGAAATAATTTTAAGACCGTTATCATAGTAATCAATAAAATATTTACAGTCTATGCTTCAATTTTATTTTGATAATCACATTGTCAGTTAGTGATTTTTACAATTTTTTTATATACAAACAACAAGAATATGAACTTCCTTGTTCTATGGACGATCACGTTGCTCTAACTATTATAATATAATATTATATTTATTTCTACACATTTGAATCCCATCATTTATAAAAAAAAAATTCGAGAAATCGAAGAAATCGAGAAATACGAGAAATCGTTAACGAGCATACACGTTACGATCAGTCGGCACAGTACATTCGATTCCGATAAATCAATTGAAATTTTCGTATTGTTCCGTTCGACTGCACAGTCTTAAAAAATCGGACGAAACTGTACAGTTTTGTAACATACATGTAGCGATTTATCGGTACCGTTCGAACTGTACAGTCTGATCATAACGATTTCTCGTAGCGTGTATAGCCACTATTACGATCAGTCGGCACAGTTCATTCGATTCCGATAAATCAATTGAAATTTTCGTATTGTTCCGTTCGACTGCACAGTCTTAAAAAATCGGACGAAACTGTACAGTTTTATAACATACATGTAGCGATTTATCGATACCGTTCGAACTGTACAGTCTGATCATAACGATTTCTCGTAGCGTGTATGGCCACTATTACGATCAGTCGGCACAGTTCATTCGATTCCGATAAATCAATTGAAATTTTCTTATTGTTCCGTTCGACTGCACAGTCTTAAAAAATCGGACGAAACTGTACAGTTTTATAACATACATGTAGCGATTTATCGGTACCGTTCGAACTGTACAGTCTGATCATAACGATTTCTCGTAGCGTGTATGGCCACTATAAGGTTGAATTTGATTTGTGAAAAACTGTATTCGGGGTATAGAACTATATCTCCTTTTGTCATACTCATATTTTATCCGTTCTCCAAATTTAACAGAAATTAACCCACTTAATACATGACACGCACAAAAATTAACCCCCCATAATCGCACAACGTTTATCATCCGACATCCCCACAATCGAAACAGCCCCATTTTCAAACCTCACCCAGTTAATTGTCCCGATACGGAAGCCGCTTACGTGGAGCGAATATCGTCCGAATGTACGTGGCTTTCATTCAATTACGTTGTCGCATTGCGTCAGGAGCGCGGGAAATTCGAAAAAAAATTATTTCAGCCATCCGTTTCAATTAAAGCAGGATGAATTTGCGAAATGCGAAACGGCGCTAATTCGGGGATCAATAATGCTGGATGCGTTGGAATTGATCGGGTAAGTTCGGGTTCGGGGTCTGGAAGTCGCCTGAATAATTTGTAATGGAAAGTTGGTGTTGTAAACATTTCGTTATTGTGTAATTGGTGTTTATTCAGTAGGGAGACGTGTTTGGTGTGTGAATTTTGTTGAAAAGGTTTCGCGTTAATTGAATGTGAAATATTGCTGATTTAATTTAGTGATTTTGATTATTTTTTTATAAATATTATATTATTTTCTCTAAATATAAGCGGTAGTAGTAGTAGTAATAGAAAATTGTGAACATAGATTTAAATTTGTATAATGTACTAATTTTTATTAACAAAATTTAGCGAGGTCAGTACATAATATAATATATTACTACGCGTTATTGATCTGAAACTTTTTTAATTTCAGAAAATCTTTGAGAGTCAACTTTTCTTTAGTACTAATTAGAAGAATGACGATATTGAAGAAAAATTTGCATTAATTTATTACTGAAATTAGTGCCATCTTTACATAGCGCAGAATATAATCAATTTGAAAAAGTAAACTACTTAATATATACTATATATATCATCATTAGCAACCAATTAATTATCCACTGTAGAACAAGGTCTTATCAAACAAATGTGATAGAAAAGGCTATACCTTGCCGTGCTAGTTCAAGTCGTATGATAAGGGGCATGTAACATAAGAAATTTAATGTAATTTGTTGGTGTGTTATTATTCTTTGTTGGTTTTATTAAAAAAATAAATGTTTAACGTTATCTGTCAATTATGACAGTTGACATGTATTTCGATATATCTATGGAAAGATGGAAAAGACTTGCATTGCTGTCACTAGGGTCATGATGTGGTTAAAAAGGGCATTGAGAACCACAAAAGTAAAGCTCAGATTTGTGAGTCATAAAAGAGCTCGTTTTACAAGATGAAAGTCGGGGAATCGCCAGTTAAAAAAATATTTTGATACGAATATAAAATTTTGCTTCAATGTTATTTAACTTTCACAAAAAATGCAAGATTTTTTGCGTTTATCGTGGAAAACGCGATTTTACAAACATGGCGTAACATATGTATATAAATATTTATGCAAAGCTCTTGCACGTATAAATAGTTGAAATACGAACATTTCACAAGATGTGAAATAAATAATTTACACGCAATTCTAAGAATATCATTTACGAGAACTCTCGTACGTCCATCCAACAACAACACGAAAACACAATCGCCCAGAATCAAACAGAACAGAATAAATGTCGTTTCGTAACAAACCAAAAAAAAAACATAGAGAAAACCAACAAATAAACCTATATAGTCGATAGATCCGCAAACAGTGAAGATATTCATCCGAAGATAATGCCTCAGGATAAGGGTTAGTTCGTCAAACGTTTCAGAATTTTCTCATCGAAGGTACAAATAATAAAAATGGCAATATGCGTGTTTTACGACTCACACTCGCCCAGGGCACATAAATAAGGCGTGCCTTTTCGATATGAAAGATTTTCGTGCAATAAATAGAGGGAAAAATAATAAGGGCGTTTCGTGTGTAGAGTATCGTAAATTAACTGAATGGTTAAATTAAACTTAATTGGGATTTTGGACGCTGCAAAAGGTTTTTAGAATTGTTTATTGATACTGTGAAAAGGGGTTATATAATATTCAGTGGGTAATAAATATAAATGATTCAGGATAATCGTGAGAATTATTAATCGTACGAAACGCATGAAAAAGAATTGGTCTACAATATGAAAAACTTTGTTTATTCCTTAGAAAAAAAAACGAATTATTTAAATGGAAGTTTCTAATTATATAATTGATTTATTTTTTTAACCGAAAAGGCCAAAGAGTATTATAACTTTTCCCATTATCTATTCCACCCTTATCCTAAACACTTATCTAAGAAAAAGACAAAAAAAACACTCCACTATAATCTCGCAAGAGATCTCAACGAATCAACACGCCTATGAACTGTACTAAAAAAAAATCGATAAAACACAAAAATTCAACATACATATACCATATCGTATAAGACATCACCGTTTCCGATATAATACGAATATCCAAAATTTAACGATTCACCCCAAAGTGAATGCGGCGTATTTATTGGATACGATTTATCATACGTTGGCGGGAGACAGGTCTGTGGCCATTGCACACAAAAACCTCTGATCAATGATGCTCTGTGTTGGGCATTTTGTATGTTTATGTTATCAATTTTTGTCGAATGTGTATATTTATTGATTAAATAAAGTTTCAAATTTTGATCGAGTTTTTTGTATTGCGATGACAAATATATTGTACAATGATTTCGTTGTATTCAATAAGAGTTCAATAATATTTTCACACGAAATTTTCGATGACATATACATATGTATTTGAGTTGATGTGTGTGAACATTAAATAAAATAAAATAAACGGAACTATTTTAAGGTTTGTAAGGATTAAAAGACTTTCTTTCATACGTACATAGTATTTTGTTAGGACTGCAGTATTGTGTTTCGTTAACTGATTTTTCACGTTAAGCTTTTTCGTTTTAAACGATTTCCACTGTAAATATATATATGAATTTTATATTATTCTATCAATTGTAAGAAAATTTCGATAATGATTTTTTTATGTAATAGAAAATGCTTGATTTGTTCATTTTTGGTCAAATTAAAAATATCAAGTCAAATTTTTCATAAATTAATGTCGAAATATACTAAACGACTTCAGCAAGCATATGTGTGGGTCATAAATCACACAAATAAACGTTATATTTGATAAATCTTCACAACAAAAATTCGCATGTTTCAGATCTTGTAGAAGCTAACAAGCCAAACAGTTGTTAGCGTCGTTGTGAAAACGTTCATACAATTTTTCAAAGAAAAGCCTTCGGAATTCTTTCCTGACAAAACTTTTATTATTGTAAAATAAAATTATAAAAATCTACTATATATCAATATCTATTTTTATAAATCTTATAACGAAAAAAATTTCAATATCAAATTCAATTTTTCTTCGCAAACACGAACAAAATTGAATTTATCTTTTGTATGCACAAATACAATTCGTGCTACTATACATTTCCAAACAGGTAAAATGTTGTCACAAAATATTAGATCAGATAGCATTACGTGTACGAATTCGATCACATTTCGAAAATCGGAAACGCACTGAATACAATCCCTGATAACACGCATCATAAAACCCGATACAACAATTTGCCAAGGAGCAAAAAGCGAACAGCACAATTTTCGCATACGAGACGATAAAATTCGCGTCTTTTTCACGAATTCCGCAAAATCCTCAACGAAAACACCTAGTGTTTATTTTCCGTTTAAACTCTGCCAGAGGACTCTTCAGCCGGGTATTTACGAGGCTTTAAAACAAACTGAAAAAGGCCTTATACGGCCGAGTGAGATAAAAACGATGAGGTTCGATTATGTAAATGGGCCTTTTAAGAGGTCGTGAAAAACGGAATGCTCAATATTATGACGGGTCGTTCATGGAATAAATGGAAAAATTGTAATGTATGTCAGTGAGTGAAGAAATTCGAGTGTTTATGAATAAATGTTTTAGTGTGAAAATCGTAACGACAGTTGGAAAATATATATATTTTTACGTAAACTGAATTTTGAGATTATTTTTGAAAATTCGTTTATTCTTATTATATATTTTGTTTGGTAAATAATATAATAGCTTGGGTATTCTTGTAGAGATACGATGTAAACATTTATGTTTCGCGTAACAACAATAAATTCTACTGGGCGTTGCACTAAAAGAATTAAGAATATGTGGGTGAAATTCTAAAATATTATTTATAAGAACAACAAATTAACAGTGTTAAAAACTGATATAAATCACTAACATGCATTTTAAAAATAAATATAGTTGATGTTGTACAGTTCGTATCTTAAATATTTCGCTTTCACCAAGAAAGTGATTTACCATTATTATTGAGGTATGAAATTTTAAGTTTGTATTTTTTTTTTATTAACGGTAATTTAATTTTTTACAAAAAGTACGTGGATTTTTTGGTGCCTCTAAAATTCACATTTTTTTCTGTATAAGAGATCGAAAAACTGAAACGAATTCTTTTACAGTAAAATATTTATAAAATTAACTCATCAGAAAAAGACTGTCATATTTATCTGCATCACTAATTACTTATGTATTTAAAATTATATTAATACATCGAATATGAAAGAGCGTTAATTCAAATTTATACATAACACAAAGTTATGACTATATTTTCCATAAATTTTCCTTGAAAAAATAAATGATATTACGTACATTAAGACCATTAACATGACTTTTAATTAATTACTTCTCTACGCATTATATAATTCACAAGAAGAACGAGTCGGTTATTTAGAACCAGACCCTTACTAAAATGTATCCACGTACGGACATAACTTCAAAAATTAAATTAAATTAACCCTTACGTAATGAAGAGTAAATCTAAACTGTTTAAACTATCATTTTTTTTGCGAAAATTCGATAAATATATTTTTAAATATTATATCGAACATTTTCGATAAGGGTATATTTTCAATGTCTTTTAAATTTAAAAAAAATTATAAGGATGAATTATCACTAGATGAAATTTCATTGCAATATGAATTTTCAAAATCGTGTTTTCTCTTTATTAAACTAGTTTCATATTTCATATAATTCAAGATCAGATCAAAAATGTTTCTACACAACTTCAACAATCAAAGATCATCGACACAAAAATACCAAACGACCACAAAAATATTATCAATAACACTTTAGCGACTTTCTCCGAAGCCGCAATCGAAAAACTATCAATTTCCCTATGACCGCCGGCCCTCGGTGCCCACAGCATATATGATTTATAGCAGTTTCATCGTCCAAACGAACCATATGCCGTTTTTCACGCCCACTCTGATGAAAATATCTTCAGGCTGCTCTGCTGAAGCGGCCGGATCAATAATCGCCTGCAAGAGACACGAACCAAGCGCTTTGCCCTCTGTTTTTGAGACAAAAGCTTTTTGTTTCGCGGCTCAAAGAAATCTGGGCCGTTTGTTTGGTTTCGGAATGCCAATTCGACCTTTGCAAGGTACGATTGATTTGAACCGTTAAGTAACGCCGATGTTGAAAAATGGATGAGATGTAAATTGATGGTGTTCGAGATTGGTTCGAAGTGCTTGCTGTAAGGTCTGAAATTTTGTTGAATCAAGTTGAAAATTTTAAATGAGGAACACTGTTCAAATAAGTCTGAATTTCTTGAAATTTTGAAAATAAGCGTTATCGAAATGTATTAAAATGAATTGAAAAATTTCTACGTGGAAATTATTAAGAATTAATAATACACAATATTTATAATTACGAAATTGAATTGTTGATACAAGTGTTAAGAATTGAACATCGATCTTACATAAAGTACGATATGACAACGATAAATACCGTTAAAGAGCAAGTCTTCAAACCATAATTGATTTTAATAAGTTATTCATCGATCAACAGTCGTTGTTTCAATTCTTATCGCGTTTGTAACGTAGTATAATTATGGTGTTGTTACTCATACCTTATCAGTGTAACGTTATGAGTGACCGTGTTATTCAACTTGAAATCGAAATGTATGACAAATTATGTAAATATATATATTAAGAGGAAATTATTTATCTTCATATCCATATCGATAAAGGAAGAGTGCATAATTACGATAAATAATATCGACAATCGAAACCGCAGCAAATGCATTGGTTCATTCGAGTGGCTGATAATATCACTAATTGGAGCACAAAATGGTTTTGATCATATCACAATAATATCGGTTATTAAAAGTCTTATCAATGATATCGCAATTCATTTGTATTATAAGGATACAATTTTAAGCACGAAAACTTCGTTCGGAGATGTGTTTAAAATAAAAAAATATTAATATTTTAAATCAAATTGTATAATTTTAAATCCTCTTATGTCCTTTATATATGATTTAAAATTATTCCGCACGTTCTATGTATTTAAATAAAAATTTATACCAAAACGTACAAGATTCCACGCGAAGAGATTCCAAGTAATCGGTACATCGTAGAAAATCGAATTAAACTCGTGTGCGAAAGGAATTCGCGAATATCAAACACGGAGATGTGTAAACGGGCGGGAAAATTCCCGGGAATTCGCCGGCGAAAGTTAGACCGTAAATAAATAGTAGGCGTTTTGGGCAAACAAGTCACACGTCCTGAAAGCCGATGAAAGTTTCGTCCTCCGAGCGCTCCTTAAGATGGCTATTATCTTGCTGAAACGGTGAGCTATTTATTTCAGAGTATTAGCGAAAAAGTTGGAAGTCTACTCGGATGATGGTATTCGATAGTCGCGTGTTGAATTTCGTTTTTGAGTTTTTGTGAAATGATCAAAATCATTTTACAAAAACTCGATTTTAATCGTTTTTCGGTAGATTTTACGTGCTTTGTTAAAATATTAGTTTGCGGTTATATCAGCGGTTGACAATAGTTGTGGTTTTTTCGTATTAATCGTTTTCCGACTGTTCTGATTATTCATAAAATCGTTTCAAAATAATTTTTTTTATTTTAAGTTTTATCGATCGTTTTTCACACAAATGGTAAGCTGTTATTCAAATTTGTGCTTCAACTGGTAATAAAAATGCTTTCAATGATTATGATTGCTAAAACACATGTAGAATTTAGAACACATGTACATAGAATTTATTTGAGATAAATTGAATAGTTTTATAGATTTTGTTGCGGTACCAAAATAGCGAACAATATTTTTTCGCCGTAGGATATTTTAACTTTTTATTGTAGCATTTAAATCGGCTGTCAATTTTTTATACATGATATATTCGCACAAAAACTACTCTAAAATCAGTACATAAGAATTCAATAAAAATTCAATATTACTTATACGATCTATAATATAATAGTTAATCTACGAAAAATATCTAATAAAAAGAATCGTAAAAGTTATGTGAAAATATTTAAGCATATAGTTTATTTTCAGAACATATGATATAATCAAAACGAAAATAAAAACTGCAATAAAAACCAAAACAGATGTGACATTTATGAATTTAAAATTGGCAGATTTACAGAGTAAAAATACTTATAGAAAAATTGCCAATTATTATTAAAAAAAGTGTTTCAATTTCCATAATTACAGCTCTTTGTAAATGACGAAGAATAATTTTCTTTATAATCAACAAAGGATATGGTATTGCGGTTTCCTTTAACAATAAGATACGCATTGAAAATCAAATATAGTTATTAATCACACATTAAGTGTATGAAATGTATACATGTATAAATAGAACCATTTAAATATTATAGATATGATAATTGCGAAACGACAAATTCAACAATATAATAAAAAAAACAAGAACGTCCGTCAAAATGACGATAAAGAAACATTTGAAATGAAGCGAGCTTTGAGCAAATCATTCAATTTCAATCAAATATCAAAAGATAAAGTTGTTTGAAAAGTAATCGAAATTAAGTAAATAAAAACGTTATTGAACATTTACAATGTCTACTTGCAATAGTAAATAAAACGGAATTTTGCGATAGTCAAAATCTAAAAACGGCCATCCGAAATATCACGAGACTTCAACGATATATAATAATTGCGATCATCGTAAATTAGTCAAAGAATAACAACGTTTCAAATGTCAGTGTCAAACAATGCTTTTACGAGGACGACATTTCGAGAAGTCGTCAAAAGAGTTCAAATCCGTTCCTCTCCCCATAAGTCTTAAAAAAGACCATAAACACGGTCACCGTAAAGCGAAATAATGACCGATAAAAGCAAAGTATGTCCAAAGAAAAAATAAAGCAGCTCAAATTGTTAACTCCGCGTTCCTTATTTAGAAAAGAAACGTTGAATGATAAATCAAAATAAACGCACCTAGAAAAGAAAATACGAACGCTCAGATGAACAGTCATGGTCACTATTGGAAAACGATTCGGAAAATCCGATTATAACGCCCGGCCGAAAGAAATTTATGATTGAAATGAATGGAAGGAAAATCGTCGATAATTCGCGTTGAAAGCTCGTGAAAATCTCACATTAATGAAGTTGGTTTTCGATGGGGAAATTCGCGTTTGAAGCTCGTATACATTTATATAAAATTTTAGGTATATCGTATGTAAAAGCTCGAGGAACCCCAATTTGTTATGTGACCGAAAATTGCTACCCCAATTTATTAAAAGTGAAAAATGCTCTGGGCAAAAATAAAGGTCTTCTAATGGCTTAAGCGTTTACGTGAAAAATCTGTTATGTTTTTTTTCAACTACGCTCGGAATTAAATAATTAGTTGATAATGTCTGAAAAAAATATACCGATTCAAATTAATACGATAAGTAATTAGAAATAATATGTCTGTCTCATTTAAAATTATAAAAACGAAGAAAATATTACTATGAACATGTACATTTAGATATCAAAAACTTTCCTGTGTATCGATTTTCTTATTCCTCTTTATGTTCTTTATAGACATCCTTTCAAAGAGATAAATCATCTTTCTCAAAACGTTATTAATGAAACAACCATTGTAATCTATTGAAAATTTCCATTTTTGAGTCGCGTCACATTTACTCGGAAAACTCGATACATCACCAACAAGGCGAAGACTTTTTTGATAGATAAAGCCTGTTTCGGATTAGCCAGATAAATTTATCATGGAATTAACTGAAACATCTCTCTCGAGAACAATCGAGCAAACAGCAATTCAAACAAACATTGCTGAAAGCGCCAAATTGCCTGAAGGCGAACCTGGCTGAGAGAAATAGGTGTTGTTAAACAACCATAATTTATACATGAAAACGAATCTATACGGAAAAAGGTAAGCAGAGGTAAAAAATAAATCCACGTTCCCAAGAGTGGAAAATCGTAAATAGGCTGGAAAAAATAAAAGGCACTTTCAGATCGAGATGAGCATCATCTATGAATTTTTTTATTCCGATAAAAGGCACAGGTGACTTTCAATGCGAAAAGAAGTATTTCATACCAAAGAGTTTATTCTGCGCGTAAATCATTTCAGTTTTCATATGTTCATGTTGCTGTGGAAGTATCGAATTCAGCGAATGCACGCTGAAAACGATCGATCATATTTAGTATTAAAATATTCAATTCGAGGATATTGGAGCCTTCATACGAACATTGGTACATATGCATAATTCAATTTTGAATAAAAATATACAATAGGCAAATCCGTGTGAAATTATAATAATATATGTACATGGAAAATTCTCAACGCGAAACTGAAGGAATGAAATATTTTTTCTTGTTAAAAGAATTTCACGTTAAATATCATAGTAGTGTTTTGTCTGATCTGCAGTATTATTCGATCGACTTTTCACGTTAAATGATTCCCACTGTATTTAACACCGTATATGTGATATACATATGTTCACGTTTTAATGGTGAAACAAGATGCATTCACAAGATTGTATGTACAGAGGGGTAAAAGGTAAACTAAGTAAGTGTTAGTTAAAATAATCGATGTTTGTATGCACCATGTAACACTGCAACTTGTATACGAAAATTCATACGATATGGAAAGTACTCTCTACGTGATATAAGTTAAAGACTAGGTTTATTACGTCTGTATAATATTTTATAGACTAGGTTTTAGTGTAAAGCTCCAGGAGAGTTATTTTACTTTTGTTACGTAAGGAAAAAAACCGGTATTATTGAAAAAATCTCCTCTTACAATATAAACTGTATAATAAAAGTGTCGTTTTGATATTGACAATAATTTTCCGAGTGGAAAAGGAAATATTTTGCATCTTATTAAATTATATAATATAATATTTTCCATCGTTTAATACTGATTGTGAGTGATAGTTTTTTGAATGTTTACGGTAACGTCGATGAAGATTGAAATACACAAACTTTTTCAATAAATTTCACATATGACGTTTATGTTGGTAGTGAAAATATTTTTCTTTTTACAGAAATACAAAAACTCTTCAGCATACGTTTTATATCATGCATCACGAAAATATACTCAAAACGTTTTTAGATCGATAATATTTTATTTACTAATAATCGGTAAACACGTACGAAAATAATGTAGTTTTATACAAGTAAAAAAAGCACAAACGTCAAATACACAAAACAAAATAGATAATGAGACAAGAATGTAATCGCTCACCTAAATGTCCACCATATATCAAAGCACATGACGTTCAACCAGAAAAAGCTCACCATGAATGACAGATAAAGGATAAAAGCTACAACAGAAATGAAAAAAAAGTATATTATTGCTGATATAACATAGAAGACGAAAACATATATAAAAAAGAACATCTTTGAACTGATAACGTAATGCACCTTATTTTGTTCAAGCTTTCCCCATGAAAAAATAAATACAACGCATTCCTCACATAATATATCGTTCAAACATTTCGTAAAACCGCCACACACTGGACAGAAATAATTATTCACTGTCAACACTATTGTTTTAATATTTCGACCCCAAACTTAATATAAAGCGCGCGCATTTTCAAACACGAACTTCGATCCAAACACGTACAAAGTCGCTATAAGCCTTCAGAGTTTATTCCGTTTGTTTGCAGCTCGCATGCGAATCCATACATAAAAGCTCACATTTAATATACGTCGTGCACGTATTTTCCATTACGACAAAAACACGTTAATGTGAACGTAAAAACCCCATGTTTCATAAAATCGAAACATTTCGGTCAAAAGTGATGATACTTTGCGGTCCGTGTCTGAAATCGATCGCGAAACCCGAATTTGAAACGGTTGTCGTAAATCATTTTCGGAACGATGTGAATAATTTTTTTTCAGAATTTTCAGACCGGGTCGATCTTGTAAAATTCAGTATGAAATATTTCGTGATTAAGCGCCATAAGTTACTTTTATTTTTCAGTCTTGTATAGGATGAAAGTTACGCGCCGTTCCCAGCGGATTGTAACGTCCGTTCTTTTTTATTTGTTTCATAAAGTACAAAAGTACTTTTTTTTTTGTTCGTAAAATGATGGTGCACAAGGTACACATGAGTACAACACTTTTCAATTAATATTCATTAGATTTTCGTAGCCGTTTTAAAGGTTCACATCACGAAGGTGTATTTACAAATATTTGAAGAACATCCCAAGTTTTAGTTCTTAAATTAGTATAGAATAGAAAAAAATATTTACCTAGAGTGTGACAAGCCCAGTCAGCAGAGGGCATATTTTTGAATTGAAGATTTATTAATACTATATAAGCAACTATTAATCCCAAAACATAGCACATTAGAGATTTTCCATGGAGATTACGAAGCTCTGGAACTATTGCGTACACCAAAAATGTGAGTATCAAAAACGGTACTGATAAACACATACCTAAAAAAATCGGAAACGTTAATTCAATATTTTAATAAATATTCTAGATTTTGTTTTTGTACATTTGCAAAAAATATTTGCGATATAACAATGTCTATTTAAATAAATATTATTATGAAGATTATCTTATAAATTGATTAAATGTTTCATTTCAATGTAAATCGAAATGGATTAAAAAAAAATCTCACCAATAGGAAATAAAACCTCCTCGTTTCTATCAGCAAAACAATTCTTAACCAAATACTGAGTAGTCCATTCATTGCTGCTGTTATGATCAGCTGGAGGAGTTAACCATGCCTCCATACAAAATTGATCAATATCTATATACTCATTTTCTTCGTCACCAGGAGTATAAAGCCTTCCATCCTACAAAAATACAAATAGATAACGAAGATTAGGCACTGACCAGCGCAAACAATACTATTTCGACAATGGATTCCGATATTATTTGTCATTTGAATCGAGCACGTAGATTACGAACAGATTCAAATCAGGATGTCCTTTATATAACAACACACGAAACGTCTTTGATTAGACCAAGACGTTTATTTGTATAAATTGGACTAGACAAAGTGTATATTTTGAAATGCACGCTCGTCTGGTCGTATGTTGTTTTAATGAAAATATAATAATATTCTGCTTCAAATGTGCAAAGTCTATATTTTGAATATAAACTTTATATGCAAAATATTGTTAAAAAATTAAGTTAAGTAGGTAAAAATTTTCAGATATTTAGTTTGTGATATGATGGAATTTCGGTAAAGCTGAAGGATCAATCGATGAAAATATTCATCGATTCACCATATTCGCAGTCTGACATCCGTCAAACTACGATCTTACAGTTAGTTATCGCAGTTATTCATATACGTCTTCTTGATAACATCGTTGTTGTCTCCAAATAACCCAATCAAATATGAATTTAAACGATGGCGCTTTATTTCTCGGTGTCATTTGAGTGCTTCCTCAATCCACTGTTGTGGAAGCATTCGGTCAGCATTGTTCTCGTCCTCGTCAATTCCAACGATTAGTCCTGATCTTTCGTTTAGGCTGTTGATTGAGGTACTTTGTATAGATTTCTTTCATATAATTGTTCCAATCGACAGATGTACCTGCGATAACTAACAATTTGACAGATGTCAAACTGCGAATGAGTACGTGTAGGTGCATGTACATGCGTGATACAGGGCGTCAATTTATACTATTATAAAATATATAATAATTTTGGTCATCGATCAATTCTTCAGCTATACCAGGCTTGTCCAAAGGGCCACTATGGTGCCAAAGTAGCCCCCACTTTTCACACAAAAACAAACATAACAAACAGCATTTATTCCAAAATGTACTCATCGAAATAGTTTTATAATGGAAATAAATAACTTTACCAATATTTTAATACTTATTACGTTTTGAATTTAAAAACTTTGAAATTTTGAGATATGAAATTCGTAAGTGGCTCCCGCCTATTGAAATTTTGGACAAGCCTGAGCTATACCATAATCTCATTCATTCATTCAAAATAAACGTTCAAATTAATTAAAGCGATTGCTTAGTTTATAAAAAAATGTGTAGCAGAAAATATGATATGACAAGTTTTAAATGCAAAAAATAAATCTCATTAATTGAATAAAAAGAACATGACACTTATCAGTCTGTCGCGAAATTATATGTGGGCAGATTTCAATGGATCTTTTTATCATTTAACGCTGAATCACTCGAGACTCGTTTGTCTGGTAAAATTCAAATTGGCGATGGTGTGAAATTAATTCCAGCCTCGTGTTTCAGGACATAATTTACACGTTATTCAGATAATGCGGTGGAGCTGAACAGTAGTGTGATAAATCAACACCTCTTGCTTTCAGGTTGGTCACCTTATTAACACTGAATACGATATTAACACGTGGAAAATGTTAACGGCAAACAAGGATGATTTATTTTGGGAGTTTCTCAAGATTTTTGTATTAAATTCGGGAAACGTTCAATAAAATAATTCAGTGTGATTTATGGACACGAAAATGGTATATGATTCAATTTTTTTTATATTATCAATATAATAATGACAATTTTTAAAGTTTAAAATAATATCTGTTTGATTTAATACTCAAACAATAATTCTTTGTAAAAAAGATGATTAAACAGTTGATGACTAATTTTTTTATCAACAATCGAGATCAAAAGAACAAACAATTCTTATTAAAGTTAAATAATTAAAAAAAAAAAACAGATAAGCCATATATACTAGTACTAGTATTTGATAAAAATACGCACAATTATCACAACAAATATAAATTAGACCTATCCTATTTCTGATACAATCGAAAACAAATAAATTAAATAAAACCTCACCCTTTGCAGACGGAATACATCAAAAGCAGCATATTCACTTTCTGAATAGGGATTCATGACGTACGAAGAACACTCTCTATTATTGAGAAAGGCAAAATGTTTGTAAGCCAACACTTTCGCCTCGACATCTCTATCGTAAACAGTAGGATTGAAAGGATTCACTTTGGGGTCATCGGAAACGACACAACCCTTTTCGTCTACGAAAGCTTCGCCGAAAGGACAACACTTCCTCGTGCAAGTCCTTATTTTGCAGGGGCATCCCCTCAAGTGGACACTCCCATCCATTTCGTGCCGAAACGTCAATTTTAAGGGGTACAAAATATCGTCGGCCAAAATCGAACCGTTCCCCAATATTTCGCCATGTGATATGTTCAAACTCCTCGACAATTCGCAAGGAATCGCGTTTGTCGCAGACACGACGAAGACGATCAGGAACCACGGTGCACTGAGTGTCATTTTTTATTCGTTCAGAATACAACAATAATTTCGAAAATGCACTACACTATCGGAAGAATATCCTTGAGCGGTTCATGTCGATTTCATTTTGAGTTTTTTTTAAGGCGGTTTGGTGAACCGCTCGTATCCGATTGTCGTTATCTGTGTTTGAGTTAGATGATTAGATTTGACATTTCGAATGTTTGAAAATGAGCGGTAAACACGAGACGACACAACCGTCCGATAAGGCGAACTCGGTCGATTTGAGCCTCGGCTGGGTTCCCGCCAAACGGCCGAAATCAAAATTAAAAATATTTACTAAATTATATCGTATTAATTTGTATTCATTAATAAATATTTAATGTCAAATAAGCAATGTGCATGTTTCAAAAATAAATATCTTCATAATAACTGACAATGAGATAAAAGTAATACCATTTATTGTAAATATTTGCGTTCATCTTTGAGACATCTATTCAATAACTTTCGAACTTCCACTAATTTTCAAATATGAAATGATTTTATTTATTTCTGAAAATATTTCAGAAAAATTATTAATTCAAGCTTTTTTTTATAAAAGACTTGAGCAGCTGATTTTAAAGTAGCTTGAAAACAAAATTCAGTAAGTCTCACAAAATATATGATTAGAAATTGGTTTACCAAACGTTTTTTTTCCCTTCGGTAATAATTCAAATATGTACTCGAAAAATTTCAAGATTGAACTTATTAATATTAAATAACTCGCTGATACTTAAGTTTTTTCAAGTATCATTTATAAGTATTTTTCAAGTAAGTTTTATGAATTAAAATCGAATATATTGTCCAGGATTTCGAATTGTAATTTTTTCATTCCAGTTTTCGGTTAGGATTGAACAAAAAATATACTTATTTAGGTTTAATTTCGAGTTTTCGATTCAGCTCCGAATAATCATTTTTTTGATTAAAAAATAATAAAATATAACAATATTTACCAAAAAAACCACCTTACAAAAACAGATTTTTCCAAAAATTCCTAAAAACATATTCTAAAAAAAACGACAACACTTTTCAAAAACATTCGAAACACTTTTTTTTGCTGAAGCTAAAGAAACTGATATTTTTTCCGGTTCAGTTCCAATTTTCGTTCCAGCAAAAATTTCGATTTTTAACGATTTTCGGTTACGGTTCATAATCAGTTTCTGTTCGAAGCCCTGATTGTCAACCTTTGTAATGGCGTCCAAGAAATTGTATTTCGGCCAAAGCACAAATCTTCTTCTGCACTGAACTGTCAAATACATCAAAAATAGGTTATGTTGCGTTCGTGTTTAGGTAAAATCGTCAATCTTTTGCGGACAAGTTCCGTCGAAGTGACAAATGGGTCATCAAACACAGGAATTTTCGGAGCCTTGGGAAGCGTGCGGCATTCCCGTCACGAACGGGAATGGTCCTACAGGACGTTGCCGAAGGTCGACGAGGGGACCTCAGGCGAGCTGACGCACGATATAGATGCGAAGATCAACCGACAGACGTTGTTCCCCGAAGAGAATTCCCATCAGAGACTTTTCGAAGGGGTGCCGTTCAATCAGTTGCCCATTGTCGAGATCAAAGTTACCAAGAACAACACCATCATGACTCTGTGTAGTGCCGTGGGTGTGCCACAAATCATACGCTCTTGTGGCATCGAAGGCTTCAAGAATGCCAGGAAAGGAACGAATATAGCCGCTCAGGCAACCTCCATAAGTTTTTCGAATGTATGTGATTTCTATTTTTGTACTTATCGTGTCGATGAAAAATTTGATAACTAAAAAAAGGATGATTCCGTCAACGTTATCTTGATTTTATAATTATGTTTCAGTTGGTCTTGGACAGAGGCATTAAGACGGTGAGAGTGAGAGTTCAAGGAATCGGTCCCGGACGTATGGTAATGTGCATCATATATGTAAAATTTTCAAATTGTAAGATAAAATTTATTTACAAAAAAACATTGTCATTTCAGGCTTCTATAAAAGGCTTACAAATGGGTGGGATGAATATAATATCGATAACTGACGCTACAAGAGTTTCATGGAATCCACCAAGACCAAGAAAAGCGAGAAGGCTTTAAAAATCTTTCGAATAATACGATTGTTAGTTTTGAATTTTGGCTCAAAGTTGCCATGGACACGTTATAGTTTTCAATGTTCAAAGCATGAGTGATGTCAATTTTTAAATTTTTTTTATTTTGTGTGTAAATAGTTGAAATTTGATTAATGAAAACAATCATATTTCCTAAATAAGCTATTGAATGAAACCAAACAATGAGAATAGTAAAAATCTCTTTTATTTATTAAAATCCATATTTAGATTGTGTCTGTTTTTTCGTTAATCTGTTATTTGCCCATTGATTTTGGAGTTCTTGTTCATTTGCTCTTGCCTGAAAATAAAAAAAAATCATCATAAAGAATAATCAACTATTTTAAAGACAAAATATCATATTATGAATCAAAAACGGTATGATATTCAAGTAATTTAAATATAAATGGAATATTTAATAAATTGAGAGCACGAGATGGTTTTGGAAATCATAAGTTAAAAAAAGTTAACATAAAGGACAATGACCAAAAATGTATGGGACTTGGTCCATATTTCCACCACGGTTGTGACATATGCCATTAAATAGGTAATTAAATATACAATAACTTTTGTCAAGGCGAGAAAAAAAAGTGTTGTCAGTTAAAAGTTATGACCATTCAAATATTATGCAGCGTGAACAGTGAACAGCGTGTTGCGTAGCGTACGTTGGACGTGCAGAGAGAGAAGGAGCGAGCGAACGTTTCCGTGTGTTTGACAAGGATGTTGCATAACATTTGAATGGTCATAACTTTTAACTGACAACACTTTTTTTTTTCTCGCCTTGACAAAAGTTATTGTATATTTAATTACCTATTTAATGGCATATGTCACAACCGTGATGGAAATATGGACCAATTTTGGTCATTGTCCTTTACAATTATTGTTTAAATAACGATAACAGAAACGGTTTTATACCTGATGAGCTAGATAGGTGATTTGATGTTTCCTGCGCTGTTGAGACGTAAAATCATCACTGCGTCGTTTGCCTGATGATATTTTTGTAGGAGCATTTTCTGTAAGCGCCTTGGTTAGCCATTCTCTGCTATTTGGCATGATTTCTTTGTGATCTATGTCTATAATTTGTATAGATTCTCCTTTGCGTCTTTCCCTGCTACTAGATAATTTTATTAACTGCAATCATTAAAAAAAATTAATTGGTGAAACGATTACGTAAATTTTTTACAATGAAACTTACAGCTTCGTCATCCAAAGTTGCAGAATAACTTATCGTTTGACTTGTTTGAGGAAGATCTTCAGAAGGTATAGTTTCTTGATAGTATTCTGGATTCAAATCTGACTTTATATCCCCTGAAAAATTACTTGGAAGCTTATTTGTTACATCATTAACATTGTCCGGCTGCGGAGGAATGTCTACTGGATTTAAATCTTTGTTCAAGGAAAAAAAATCAGCTGGTTTTTCTTCAGAATCTGACAAGTCACTATCTGAAGAATTATAGTTATTGATGAGAGTACTTCTTTGTCCAAGATTTATGTTTTTATTAGACGGTTTCATGATTGGTTTTGGAGCAGCCTTATTTAAAATATTGGGTAAAAAAGTAGTTGCTGGCTTTCTAATAAACATTTCGGATTTCGGTTCTGGTAGCATACTTAATAAACCTGTTCCTTTCTGTAAAATATGAGTTTAGTTCAAGTTTTAATTTTATGAAATGAAAAAAAAACTATCGAATTATTATCTTACCGACGGTTGTTTGAATCTAGGTTTTGATTCAGACTCATCATCTTCGAACTGGAAATAAATGCGAAACACTAGATTTAAAAAGGAAAACTTTTAATAAATTTCCAGAATACTATTATACATACTGATGATAATGAGGGTAAGAATATTTTGGTAGGCTTTCTGGGACCAATTTTAGGGTTATTTATTTTTGTCGGTGGCTTTTCTGTGGGTACTTCCTTTTTCTTAAGAAATTCATCGTCTTCTTCGACATTGATAGATTTTGTATTAGCAACTTTAGGCACTGGCAAAGAGCTGAACAAGTCATCTGCAACAAGTTATTTTTGGATATAAAATTAAAATAATTTAATTGCAACCCATTTTGCAGATTGTGTGAAATTTATTATTTCAGTCTAAAAAGTTAATTTGTAAGTATCAAAATAGTTTCCAAGCATTCCATATATTATTTTAGCGTGGTTTTTGAAATGGTGACATTTAAAGAGATTGTGAAATTCAGTAAATTTGTTCTATTTTCATGGTGTTCAGTACTCAGACATTACCCATACTTCGGCGTAATTGTTTTAATTGTAATTTTATATAAGACATTAACTAAAATATTTCGCAGCTTCAGTTTATAACTACCCTGGCATTCCATATGTTTCCAGGAAAGCAGTTTGTCGCAATTGTTTAAATAAAATTCAAATGTAGAGATCCCAATAAATGTAAACGTGGCGCCGGTAGTTTCACCTAGTGGTACTGGTACCCAGCTAATTGTAAACCAGCTTAAAGTATGGTATATGTAACAGCTGGGATAGTGGGTTTCCTTTCGATTATACGCGTTCCACAAGAATAGTATATCAAGACATTTATATTTGAGTAGCCTATTTACAAAAACGGCTTAAGCCACTTTACAAAATTTTTCCCGACAGCTGATTTTTTGTATCTCCTGAAGTTTTTAAGTTATTGCAATTTTTCTTTTTGAGCTGATCATCGTTTTCGTACAGTTTTCATCAACTTTGTTAAGCAAGCGATACATCACCAGATCGGGCTTCTCGTGTAGAACAAGAAATCCATCAAAAAATGAAAACCGATCCAGGGTGGCTTAAGCCGTCTTTGTAATAGGCTACTAATTTATAGTTGCCACAACACTTAGACCGCTATACCGATAGAATGAAAAGCGATCTGTAATTTCATCAATCGAAAAGTATTTATTGTATACCTGATTTTGGCGGATCTATAGTTTTCGGAACACTCGGAATACCCTCATCGTCACTATCACAACTAGAATCACTACCGTACGCAACCAAAGCCATAATATTTACAATGACAGCACCGTTGACAGTTAAATGGTCAATTGTCAATTCCTCAAACCGACCCTTGCGACTTAACAAACGACCATATCCGAAAATTCTAAAATAACACGCTTCGCCCTAACTGACCACAAAATTATGGTGGCCAGAAGCTAACTCACACGAAGCAAACTCACACGACGTAAATTCACAAGACGCAAACTCACACGACGCAAACTCACACAACGCAAACTCACACAACGCAAACTCACACAACGCAAACTCACACAACGCAAACTTACACAACGCAAACTCACACGAAGCAAGCGCACATGCTTTCGAAAATTTTCAAATTTTCAAATTAAAGTGAAAAACGTTTAATTATGTATGCGACATTTGCGGAACTGCACATGTAAAGAAAACAAGCCTGATAAAGCATTTATCAAAACATACTTTGAAACAACATCCTTGCAAACATTGTAAGAATTCTTACGCTAGCAAAAATTTTCTGTTGCAACGCGTTCAGCTGCAGCACAAAGGAAAAGGACAGTATGCCTGTCGGTTATGTCCCAAAAGATTTTGGTCATATTTAATGAGAAACAATCACCGAACTGAAGATCACGGAATACCGGCCGTATCAGAAAATACCGACGTTCATCAAAAAATCAACAATTTCGCATGTACCATGTGCAATAAAAAATTGTCCTCAAAGAGGAATTTGAATAGTCACATTGTAATGCATACCGGTAAATCAAATTTACTATAAATTTTTTTATTGATATTTCGAAGGTTGTATTTTTTAGTAAAACTTTTGTGTTTTAGGAGAGAAAATTTTTGAATGTACAGTATGCAATAAAACATTTTTCAGAAAGCAAATTTTAGATAGACACTTTCTAATTCATACAGGTAAATAAAATTTACTATAAATTTTTTTATTGATATTTCGAAGGTCGTATGTTTTTGTAAAACTTTTGTGTTTTAGGTGAGAAAAAATTCGAATGTACAGTGTGCAATAAAAAGTTTTCCAGAAAGAGCTATTTGGATACACACTTTCTAATTCATACAGGTAAATAAAATTTACTTCATATTTTTTTATTGATATTTCGAAGGTTGCATGTTTTAGTAAAACTTTTGTGTTTTAGGTGAGAAAAATTTTGAATGTACAATGTGCAATAAAAATTTTTCCAGAAAGCAAATTTTAGATAGTCACTTTGTGATTCATACCGGTAAATAAAATTTACTATACATTTTTTTATTGATATTTCGAAGGTTGCATGTTTTAGTAAAACTTTTGTGTTTTAGGTGAGAAAAATTTCGAATGTACAGTGTGCAATAAAAAAATTTCCAGAAAGCAAATTTTAGATAGTCACTTTGTGATTCATACCGGTAAATAAAATTTACTATAAATTTTTTTATTGATATTTCGAAGGTTGCATGTTTTAGTAAAACTTTTGTGTTTTAGGTGAGAAAAAATTCGAATGTACAGTGTGCAATAAAAAGTTTTCCAGAAAGAGCTATTTGGATACACACTTTCTAATTCATACAGGTAAATAAAATTTACTTCATATTTTTTTATTGATATTTCGAAGGTTGCATGTTTTAGTAAAACTTTTGTGTTTTAGGTGAGAAAAATTTTGAATGTACAATGTGCAATAAAAATTTTTCCAGAAAGCAAATTTTAGATAGACACTTTCTAATTCATACAGGGAAATAAAATTTACTTTATATTATATTATTTCATTGATATTTCGAAGTTTGTATGTTTTCGTAAAACTTTTGTTTTAGATGAGAAAATTTTCCAATGTGATGTTTGTGGTAAATCGTATGTGAAAAAAAATTCACTGCAAAAACACATGAAAATCCACATTACTACCTGACTGCACAAATATGAATATTGCGAAAATATTTTTATTCAAAACTGCCATTTAAAGCGTCACCTCAAAATGCATACATGATCAAATAATTGCTATAAAATGTTAATATAATTGAATATTGAATTTTATTCTAACCGTAAGCAAGTTTCTTTAAGCCAGGAGTCGGCAAAGTGCGGCTCCGGAGCCGCATGCGGCTCTTTGGCTCCTTGAGTGCGGCTCTGGCACAAATATCCACGGGCCCAGATATTTTTGCCCCTTCGGATATATACTTGCCTACTTCCATATACGCTTGATCTATGTAAACCGGCCATAAAACTGTTACCTTACTTTCGGATTTTGCGCGGTGGCCTAGAGCGGCGTGCGGTACCGTCGCTTCGAGGTGTGAAATTTTCTCCTTTTGGCATTGACATTGGTAACTTTGAAATACAATAGCAGGATTTAAAAAACAAGAAGATATGGAGCTTTAAATTTCAACGTCTTTGTATTGATTTGGAAATATTGGAGAAGAACAAATGTGATCTTAGTTCACAACACAAGTGGTCTGCTTTGAAAGACCTGGAGAAGGAAGACATGATTATTTTCAACGTCTGGAATAGTATTCCCGACTCTTACGATCAGGTGAAAAAACTCGCGTTTGCTGTTCTTTCCCTTTTTGGTTCTACATATTCATGCGAACAATCTTTTTCAAGCATGAACTTTATCAAGAGTAAACTGATTGTGAGAAGTCGTCTTATTGATGAGAACTTGGAATCATGCCTAAAATTAAAAACAACAACATACAAACCTGACTTACTGAAACTTTCCAAGGAGATGCAAGGATATTGTTCATTTTCATGATTTAAATTTATGGATCCCTTATTACCTTACTTTCATATTATTGTTTATCAACGAATAAATCTTTATTAAGTGTGAAATCAGGTTTTTTTTCAATGTACCCGTAATTTAATGAAGGTTTAAAATTATAATGAAGGTTTACTAAATTAAAAAACAGATTTGGCTCTCAGAATTTTTTTGATTTGTAGTAATGTACATATTTGGCTCTTTGGCCAAAAAGTTTGCCGACCACTGCTTTAAGCCAATGTTGTTCTTTACCCAATTGTACAGGTTTTACTCTCCAAATTCGTCCATTTACGGTGATTAAGCATGTGAGTTTTTGTCGTGTAAGTTTGTGTCTTGTGAGTTTGTGTCGTGTGAGTTGGTTGGGGGAAGCTAACGCACGCGACGTAAACTCACAGAAAGCAAGCTCACAGGACGCAAACTCAAACGAGGCAAGCTCACACGACGCAAACTCACATGACCCAAGCTCACACGAAGCAAGCTCACATGCTACCGTGTATTTCCTTTAACGCTTCGTGTAAGCTTGCTTCGTGTGCGTTAGCTTCCCCCAACCGTTTCGAATATTTTTGCAATGTATTGTCGGTTTTTTTTAGAAAATATTTTTCGGAGTTTTCGGAAAAATCGGTTTTTGTAAGGTTACGGTTTTTTTTAAACAAAGGACTGAACCGGAACAAAAAAAGGGTAAAGGTGATCTTTAGCATACATACAAATTTAAGTTGGCGCCTCAGAAACATGTTTATACACGTACATTAGGGGGTAAAGGTTCACAAAGCGGTCGACTAAAAAGTTGGCAATCCTGGGTGTGCTCAGAAAACAAATATTTCGAACCACTGCTCGTGGGTATATTATGTGTTCGAGTCGCCTGCCAGCTGTCACTTTTGACGTTTATCGCGCATGTAGTTTTACGCAGGGCTTTGGAGCGGAGCGCGAGCTGGAGCGCGGAGCAGTCGGAGCAGTGTTGTTTTGCCCGGAGCAAGAGCGGAGCCGGAGCAAAAAATTTTTTAGAAAATTTTTAGTGCTCCGTGCTCCGATATATTTATATTTTTTTTTAATTTTAATATTTGACATTTTGTATCGTAATGTTTATACATTTAATAAATGACGAACGACCAACACATAGCTTTATGGCCGTCATTTCGAGACGATTGTTGAAAGTAATTGGTAGGGGTTCGTACTTCAGCAACTTTTTGATAATCACTGCTGTGCCACCATGAATATGTGATCTGCGGGGGGGGGGAGGGGTGCATCAGTGCGAATTGATATATACATAGTTAGCAATTGCGAATCTGTCATTAGGACTGAGTTTAGTCTCACTAAGAACGAGTATATCGATGTTGTGCTGCGCGATAAAGGATTCGAGCTCAGATTTTTTATTGCGAACACTGTTCGCGTTCCAGAAGGCGATTTTAACTGAGCGAAGGGTTGAAGTGGTTGTTGGAGAAGCCATTAGTTGATTGTTGCAATGAGGGTGGAAATCGCTTGAAATTTGTCCAGGTCAAACCTCTCCAAGCGTTCCAAAATAGGGACGATTTTCATTATTTTATCAAGGATGGCTGACAGATTAATGGGGGCCAAAAGCGAGTTCTCTGCATTAGCTGAACTGGAAGTAGCGGAGTAGGAAGGGGGAGTTATGTTGGCTTTGGTTGTATTGTTTTTGTTAGTTTTAACGACATTCGAGAAGGAATTAAATAAAGGAGGAGAAGAAGATTGAATAAGCGCGGGGTTTGAAGAAATTTCAGGATTTTTGTGGGATGGATGGCGGGGGCAACCGCTGTAGTTTGCAGGGTGGGGACCGCCACAGTTAGCACATTTTGGTGAGGCGTGATCCGGTTTGGGGCAGTCTAAGGTTAAATGATTACCAGCGCATTTTAAACATTTTGGTAGAAGATTACAAACAGCGGAGGTATGCTTAAACTGTTGACATCTATAGCATTGGGAAGTACTTTTTTTTTTGTGTGGGGCTTCAATTTTGATTTTGATGTCAAATACTTCTCTCAGCTCAAATATATCTAGATTAGAATGAGTTTTTTGGTATTCTACCAAGACGAGAGGGATGGGATGACGGTCGGCGCCACCGCGCATTTTGGAGACTCTAACTATCGCGTAACCGGACGTGCTGAGATCAGCAGCGATTTCTTCAGAGGTGAATTCAATCGGAAGGCCTCTGATGACAACCTTTGGATTTTTGTCGGATTCAAGGGAAAATGAAAAATATTCAATATTTCTCTTCCTTAAAATATTGTTAGCCAGACGAAATTGAGATTCATCTCGAACGATAAATCTAATTTTGCCTTCGGTGTAGGTGGCTTCAAACGAGATGCCGGCATGCCGAAAAGCTGAACGAACGGTGAGGTGGTCACTACCTTTATTCAGGTAGATTGGAGGGGTTCGACGCGAGGGGCGGGATGTAGGGTTGGTGGCGTTTAATGTGGGTGGCTGTGTAGGTGTAGGTGTGGGTGTATGTGTGAGTATAGGAGGTGCAGAAGCGGAAGTGGATGGAGTAGACGTACTGGGCATAGTAATGATTGGTCTGGGCTCGGGTGTCGAAAACATGATGGTGGATTGGGAGTCAGTGATCGGGGCAAGATCCGGAATACATCTTTGGTTGGTAAAGGAATTGGGGAAGTGGTTCGCGAGCCGTCCGAATCTGAGCGAGGCTTCTTGTTTTTTTTGTTTAGCTTTGTGGGTTACCTTTTGATAGCCGGTTTCATCATCGACTACCTCATCCGTTGTATTAGTAGAAAGCGGAGGATGTGGTCCACCAAAGACGGCTGCTTTGAGGACGGCGATCTCGAGATGCAGACGTTCAATTTCAGTTTCATAGTCCTCTCTGGTGCGAAGATCCATGTTTGAAGGGTAAAGGGCAGGTGGGTGCGCGCCCCTAGCAGGAAGCGCTTAGCCAAGCGAGGTGTTGATTCTGCGTGCAACAATCCAAAGCAAACGGACACCCGTCATGCGCCGTCCGGTGTGAGAGCTCCGGCCGGAGCCGGAAGGAAGAAGGTCCACCCTCGCCTTGTTAGACACGCCCGCACAGTTGGAGAAGCAGCAGCAAGTCAAATTTGATTTAATTATGGAATGGTTTCAAATTGTTTCATCACTTTCAAAAGAATATATGTATGTATGCGAATAAAACGGAAAACCTCACAGAACAAACAAGCAAGCGAACCACAGGAGAGAAAAGGGAAAAAAAATGATCGATGAACTGTGGCACTTTTTTTGCCCGAACAAACAGGACTTTTGGATACTTCCGAAAGTTTTGAACAGGTAGGTAGGTTTAAATCGGGCGCTGTAGCTGAAATGCACGTCCGAACACGAACGCGACTCGAGCGCCAATTTTCTTTCCGAACACCCTACGAAGCACCAGTTTTTATTCTTTGTCGTCAATGTGGCGTCTCTTATTGTTAGAGTTATCTCAGAAAGCTGATATTTCGTAAATAAGTGTTTTGGATCAAACGTAACAAAATTAGAGAATCTCCGTGTCAGATTTCGTAAAAAAAAAAAAAAATTCGTCCATATAACGGACACCCTAACGTACATGCACCAATACTCATTCGCAGTTTGACAGCTTGTTGGAAACTTTTACGATAGAGACTTATAAAATATTTTCGATCTGAATATCAGATTGAATTAGATACGTTCAGTAAATGTGATGCAAAAAAACGCTAACCTAACCTAACCTAAACACGCGTTTAGTAATAAATACGTTCAGACTTTTGACTGAGACATGCGGCATTAAATAATTGCGTTTAGTTTTCCCTGACTGAGAAATGCGGCGTTTGGCCCAACCCCCACGTTCAGTTTTTCTGTAAGGAAAGTGGAAGTAAACACGTCGTTTAGCATAGTGTAGTTTACTCCGAACTGACGTTGCAAACGTCGGAATATTTTCAACCAACTGTTAAACTGCGAATGAGTATTGATGCATGTACGTGTATAAACATGTTTCTGAGGTGCCAACTTAAATTGGTATGTATGCTAAAGATCACCTTTACCAAAAAAAGGTTCAAGTCCCTTTAATAAAAATTTATTCAATTCAAAAACATATACACTAGGTTCTCTTTTTATGCGGTAGATGCTTTCCGTTCCGCACAAAAAAGATATGATTTTACATAGAAAAAGTGAAACTGCTATATAAAATATACCTAAAATCGCTTTAAAAAAATGTATTTCTATTAACAATGTACTCTTGGTTAAGTTATTACATTGTACATACATTTGTACGTTCATATAGTCTAAAAAAAAATATTGTATTTAAAAAAAACCGCACAACTCTGAATTCGCACAAAAAAGTCGCATAAAAAGAGGTTCGAGTGTCGATTCAGTTTCGTATTAAACTTATTTCACTTTAATTTGAAAATTATGAAAATTTCGAAAAATCCACACTTGCGTCGTGTACGCGCGCGTCATTTGCGCTTTCATCGCATGCGCTTGTATCGCGTACGCTTGCGTCATTTGAGCAAACGTCAAAAAACCACAAAAAAACGTTAAAAACGCACACACAAACGCGCAAATGACGAATGGCCGACAAAGCGCTCGTTTACGCCGACGGGTGGCATTGGTATTGTTGTGTGCTGCGGAACGGAGTAACTGGTGCGTTCGCTTTTCCATCCGATTTGCCATTTTTTTCTAGAAAAGGTTCATTTTATTTGCGTACAAAACGTTCGTTTTCACGAACTTTCGGTTCTGAGGAGAATGAAATTCGATTTCGCGCGTTTGCTGTCCTCGCGAATTCGCCATCGGGTCCTTTGACGCGTGTCCTTTTCGCGATTCGGTTTTGGTTTTGGGGAATTTTGCATATGTCGTTTGGGTTTGAGGTTTGTTTGGTTCGGTTCGTCTTTGTGTGGCGTTTGACAGGACGTGACGTTTGTTCGCTTGCCGTTTATTGATGCAATATTCGAAATGTATATTTCGGTATTTTTTATATGTTTAGTTAGTAATTTTAGTCGTTTTTGTAAAAATATTGTTCTAATCTATAAAAGAGTATGAAGTGTGAAATAAAAATTCATGTATTTTCATCAAAATATCATTTCACATCAACTAAATCGGTTTAAAGAATTGATTTGGGTTTAGAATACTCTCGTCGAAAAGATGTAGATTATGCAAAATTTCTGCACAGCACTTTCGATATATAAATCACTCAATTTAGATCCATACTTTGAGTTTTTAGTTGTTTTTCCGTGACGGATGAACACATAATAGTTGGATACACAAAAATTTTACACAATGACAGCAAAATACAGTAACATTTGAACACAATTCACAAAATAGCTCGAAATGACTGTTTTATTATTTTTTATAACGAAATTCAATATTATTTGTATAATTTATCAATGAAATGATTCAATATTATTTCTGGGAGCAACAAACATTTAAATATATAATCTGATAAATACATGTGTGGCCGTTTTTATACATACTTAAATGAATATGTGCATGTGATTGTTTATCACGGTGTCGATAACTAACCAATTCACACTCAATTTGTATCTGTTTCAGATAAACTGCCGGCAAAATGAGCGATTCTTGTGATAGTCCTTCGGAGAGCACTCCTGACGTAAGTTTGATCGTTATGATATAATTTTCACTTTAGATTGTGCATTTAAAATAATTATAATGGGAAATTTTAGCGAAATTAATTTATTATAGAATTTTTTTTGAAACAAGATGTTTTTAATCGATTTTTATTGTCATATCAATAAAGAATAAAACTTATATTACTGATTCATATCTTTATATTCCACTTTTATATTGAGTTTATATCTTCATTCAACTATTTAACTAATGAGTTCTTGTTCATGTATAATTTGGGATTGTTATTGTTCGATTAAATCGGCGATACTTTTTTTATATAAAATAAATTGTATTTCAACATTTTAGCCACGAGAACTTGAAAAAATCGAAGAAGCTAAGCTCAAAGCTAAATTTCCTGCAGCCGTCCTCGGGAGAGCTGGTGGTCCAGGAGGACACACAGCATTTTTACAAAAAAGACTCGCTAAAGGGGTTAGATTTAGAAATAAAACTAAAATCCAACTATGCTCAGATTGTGAAATGGAAAAACTAACATTTTTTCCCCTTTCAGCAAAAATATTTCGATTCCGGAGATTATCAAATGGCCAAACAAAGGCCAGGAGGCGTGGGCGGCCCTTTCAAAACGACCACGGTATCCAAAGTGCCGACCGGAGACACAATACCTACTCCCGAAACTGTTCCCATAAGAAAGACGTCCATAATTCAACCGAAGTTCACCACGTCAAGTCAAACGTCTTAGCCCATTAAGATCGCTTGTCAACATACCTACACATTGGCTTAGATTTAAAAATTTTTTGGTATTTTATTATATGATTTGAACAATCTTTTTTTGGTTTTGTAATATTTTGAGTTGCATATTGTGAAAATTTCTTTCAAAACAAATGGATGATGTTGTAATGTCTTGAAAATATTACTTTTAATTTTCAATTGTATTCACAGTAATTAAAAATATATAATTTTTGTATTAAAGCAGTTTAGTTTCATTAAGTTTCATATATAAAATACATTTTCGATTATGAAAGATTAGATTGCTCTGTGTCATATTTTAAGAATATGTTTAGGTATTTCTCAAAATGCAAATAAGCAATAATGCTTATTGTATGTGCCGATATATTTTCCTATCGTATATTGTTTAAATTGCAACAGATTTTCAATAACAAGTACGAAAACATGGACGAGGGTTGCATGAGTTGATTTCCTTTTTCATTGCAAATGTTTCTGGGGTATAGAGGTGGTTGTTATTTCACAATAGATGAATAGAGATAGTGTGTGTGTAGCTATATCACAATTCTATGTCTGATATGCAAAATTCTGAATAGCTTAGATACCACATATTCGTGCCACATAATTTACATTCAGAAAACTCTTTTGTGATTTTTTTAAGCGCAAGTAATAACAGGAATTATAATTTTTGCACTTTTCTCAGTTTGCATGTCTTTCTTTTTAAATTTTGGTTTTTTTTTTAAATATGCTTTAATGCAGCGTTTCCTAGTTATTAAAATGTTACTACTTATATTATAATATTTTACCTTTGATATCATAAAAAACTAAGGATATAATAAATTGTTGTTAAAATTAACCATTTCTTTTATTGATACTGTTCTTTGAGCAATCCGTTTTAAAAACAATTACAAAAACATATCATTTTATTTAAAAAATATAAAATGTTAAATTAAATTAAATGGGTGATTGAAACAATTTTAGTATTCAACAATAACAAACAACTATTGTGTGTGTTGTGTAAAAACAAAATTAAAACTTGATAAATTATATTATCAAACATCAACAAATTAGTAAAATGAGATTCTATAACGTGTTAAAAAAAAATTAAGGGTGCTGGTGTTATTTTTAAATGCTAATAGTTCAAAATTATGTATGGCATTTGATCGATTCACGAATATTTATATCTCTCCTGAATCTGGAAATAAATAATTCATTTTAGTTGAACCGTTTCTTCAACAACGAAAAAATCAAATAAAATAAAATTAACAACTTGGTGTCCAATGTATGTAATTAGGTGTTGCTGCAGCTTGATACTCTTGAACAAGATCGTCTACAACTTCGCGTGAATGATCGAATTCATCAAGAGAGTCTTTAAACATAGGTTCTTTACGAAACACTTCAAGAAAAGCTTCTCGTTTACGTAATTTATCAAATTGTTGAAGACATCTATCAAACAACTGAAAAATATAGAGCCAAAATTAATTTTTATATTTAGAAATGTTTAATAAAACATTTTCCAATCTTACCGATGATATGTTCGTATGATTTGCAAGTAGCAAACCAGATACTTTGTGACTCGACTGCACATAAGGAGATCTACGAGAAAGTGCCACTTGTATCGACGCCGGTCCCCACGGAATGAATTGCGCTAGTTTTCTTTCTCGGATACGCTGAAGGGATTTGTGAACTTGCGAAGGATCTACTTCTCCCTACAAAGCAGCCAAATTTAATATTAAATCAACACATACATAGCGATTGAACAATATTCAAATAACGCACCTGAATTATATTAAGAATAGATATATAACAATGTTGGTTATTCCTATCGGGACTCAACGAAACCATCATGTTTTTCGGCTGCAACAATCTTTGCATTACATCTAAAACAGTGGTTTTTCGAATATTTGGCACCTAAAATTCAAAAAATTAAGTTGAATTCAACTATAATTATTAGAATTAAACAGAAAATGAAATCTAACTGTATTGAGCTCGTGATCGGTAGTGAGCGGAGTATAACCAGTCATTAAAAAGTGCAGTCTCGGTGTAGGTATTAGTGGAGCGATGAGACTGATAAGATCATTATTCATATACGAAGGATATCTAGAAACGATTCATATAATTTTAATCATTGAGTGTACGATAAAATAATAATTTCATTAAAGTATCTTTAGAATTTAAGGAATAAAACCTCAACGTAGCAGTACTGGCACTCATTATAGTCGAAACTAGTGTGTTGATTTGTGTAAACGAAGGATTTTGTATATGCAATCTGTCAGTGGCTATCCTATTTAAAGCTGTGTTATCTAAGACCATCACACAGTCTGCACTTTCCGTTAATCGTTTTAATGTGAGTAACGAGTTATATGGCTGCACTACAACATCACTAAAAAAAATAATTCAACATAAATATGAGTGTAAGTTATATTATTTATCGAAAAATTAAGTCAATTACCTGATTTCATCTAGGTTAGGAAACACACTGTACGTTTGTACAAGTTTCTTTGGAAATCGATCGGATAAGTGTTCTAAAATATATGAACCCATCCCCGAACCTGTACCGCCAGCTATCGAATGGCACAAAACAAAACCCTGAAATTCAAACCGGTTAAAAGAAACTCAACGAATAAGTAAAGACAATAAATACATAGAAAAAAAAGACCTCCAAGTTATCGCTCCCGTCAGCTTCTCTGTTTATTATATCGAACACTTCCTCGTTGAGCTTTTCACCTTGTGCAAATCCAGAAGCCCAGTTGTTACCGGCACCGCCTCCATGCTTGGATATGTATACATTTTCTGGATTGTACAACTGAAAACGCACAAAATTTAGCAATAAAACGCCTAGTATACAATAAAGATTTCAGACTACATACTTTGGCGTAAGGAGAATTCAGAATCGTATGGATAACTCGAGGCTCCAAATCCAATAGGACTGCTCTAGGGATATAATGATCGTCGTCAGCTTGGTAAAAAAACACATCTTTACGATCCGAACCAGACGAGGCGAACTCTTCGAGGATTCCTTCCGGCGATATTCCATGTTCAGCACAAAGCTGTTTCCAAAATTCGAATCCAACTGAAAAGAAAATGTCAAAATGTCACATCAAGGAAACACATCAGTCAACAGTTTCGAAAACCAAAACGAACTTTGATTGCCGCATTGGCCCAGTTGAAGGGTTATCATCTCGCTCGGCATTTTGATTATGTTTTAATGACAGCCCTAATAATGTAAAGATTAAATCAAAACCGAAATCTGTATCAAATTTTAAAACACAGTCCCGCTGTCAACACACCCATTTGAATGAGACGCACACGCTGCGGCCTAAACGCCAAGATTGTCGTCTGTCAACGGTCAGGGATGTTTTTGGAAATTTCGATTTCGGGATTTGGTTGGGGGAAGCTAACTCACACGAAACAAGCTCACAGGAAGCAAGCTCACATGACCCAAGCTCACACGAAGCAAGCTCACATGCTTTCGAAAATTTTCAAATTAAAGTGAAAAACGTTTAACACGAAACTGACAGTGCTAAAATGCGTTTTTGTGTTAAAAGAATTTCAATGGCCGATCAAAGTTATGGTGGCTTCTAGTAAATATAGGGACCAGACCGTGAGAATGATGATGAAAAGTATGTGCGTTTGTTTGTTATGATTCTGAGGACTATGAACGATACAGAGTTGCACGAAGAGTTCAGTAAATATGGGAAAATTACCGAATCGGTTTCAAAAGTAAAGGATATGGTTATGTTAAGTTCAAGACTTTTTCCGATGCTGTCAGGGTTATTGAAAATGCCGATAGGAAATATAGAGCGATCTTTGCCGAACCGAAAAAACACGAATCTGCCTATGATTCAAGTTTTGAAAATTTCTCAAAGTTTCTACATTGCCACAATCGCCCAGCTCAATCATCTTGCCTCATTCAGGAAATATCAATAACGAAGATTACACAAAACTAATAGTAATTTTCAATCCTATGTGTACCAAACAACCAGAGCCGTAGCAATGTTTTTGGCGCCCTTGGCATAAAATTTAGCGCCCCTTTTTTCCAAAGGGGAGCTGGCCAAAAATTATTTTTTAATAAAACTTTCGAAAGAAAAATTATTCCAACAATAACGCTCTTCAAAACTATTCGAACCTCGAAAAAAATTTTGGGCGCCCCTTAGTATCATGCGCCCTTGGCGGTTGCTCGATTTCCAATGGGTTGCTACGGCACTGCAAACAACAATTGTGGAAATTATTCGATATAGTTCCTGGTTTAGAATTTTGTCAATACAAATATGACAATCAACAATCGTCTGCTCTCGTCGAAGTGATTTACAGCAGTCACCTCTCTGCGAAATACGCTAAAGAAAAACTGCACGGATTTGAATATCCACCCGGATCGAAATTAATCATAAAACCAGACTTCGATAGTCCCCGATTTTATAATAACAAAACTCTAAGGGCCGATCTTTCAATCGTCGGTTAAGAGTTATTCTCGGAATAAGCCTTTTAGTTTTTATGGTTATTCGCGGCCGGTCACGGATAAAGTCACGTATAAAGTCACGGACAACTATAAGCTAGTTGTCCGTGACTTTATCCGTGACTTTATACGTGACTTTATCCGTGACCGGCCGCGAATAACCAAAAAAACTAAAAGGCTTATTCCGAGAATAACTCTTAACCGACAATTGAAAGATCGGCCCTAAAAGACTGTCCAGGACTGAACGTTAATTTAAACGCAAGCATGTTACCAGGTGTCCAAAATTCTGTAGTACAACTCGCCGAAACAATTGCTCAAGCTACCAGTTTAATACAAGCCGCCCCTGCAGGTACTCTTTCGCCGAAAACTGAAATTTGCAACGTCAAATTGCCTCCGCCTCAGCCTTTAGCCAGTATCGATGCTCCTGTTGCTCAAAGATGTTTTCTAGTTTGTCAACCGCATCCTCCGCCAATTAGCGTTTTGCGTGATGTCTTCTCTAGATATGGTAATTTGATCGATATTTACACGTTGCCAAACAAAAACGTTGGATTTGTGAAATATGCAACGGTCAGATCAGCGCAGGAAGCTCGTAAAACTCTTCACGATGCTGAAATATGTGGGATTCGATTCGGGTGCAAGTGCTTCAAGCTGAAGAACGTTTGCTACCTACCAGTAACGTCGACCGTGCCTCTTCTTCGAATAATAATTCTGAGGACTGTGACGATCGACGTAAACGTTTGAAAATGGATAATATTGTAGAACAGCTATTGTACATAGTATCAAATATTTTCATAACGATTAAAGCATTTTACAATTAGACATTTTATTTGTGGTTACAAAATGGTTATGTACTTTTATATGTATATTTAAGCAATTCGATGTAAATACAGCCTTACAAATGTAGTTTTTAAAATTTATATAAATTGAAATAGTTCAAAAGACTAATGGCATGTATTTTGGGTGAGATTTTCTTATAAGTTATCTTCTTTGTAAATATGTGAAATTGTTAAATTTATCATAGTACTTTATACTATACATTCCCTTATATTTTATCGAAATTAACTTTAAATTTATTTATATCGAACACTTACATATAGTATATACTCTTATAAAATATTTTATAAAAAGTTTTTGTTTAACATATTGATCAAATATGAATCAGTATCGTAATGTATTTGAAATTATTTCCAAAGTATGTTTTATAGCATTTTCCTTATTTTGTAAGAATTTTATCTGTTTAATATATTTTATTTGATACTGCTCGATATTTGTCCATTTTTCATAATTATTTATCATCAACTTCGTATACAATTAGTAATGTGAATCAAAACATATCCTATAATTTCCAAATTTGTAATATCGTTTTGATTTGGACATTACTTTTCTCTAAATTTTCGAATCACATTACAAATTTTGAGTATTACAATATAACTGTGGTTTATTTTTTTACAAATTCCACTATGACATTATGTTGTTTTGAGATTATATATTTAACATATATGTTCAAATATATTAAAATATTTTTTTCATTTGTTTCATTCGGAAATTTTTCAATGGCTCATTTCAATCGACTAATTCACCAAACATTTACATATTTTCTTAAAACAGTTAAAACCAGAATTAATCATGTCCTCCGCGAAAGACGAAAACCTATGCGTGCTATTCCGAGACATGAAAAAGACACACCAAACATGGAGCGATATAAATAATAAATATTCTGAAAATTTGAACAGTATAAGAGATGGAAATGGTAGTGCGCAAAAAGAAATCAAGCTGTTCGAAAGATGGAATAGCGATTTGAGGAATCAGAACAAAATGTTATTTGAAATCGTACAATATTTTGCAGAAGAAACTGTTACAAAAATCCACGGCCCTGTTTCCGACGCTAAGGTGTGTAATTGCTCTTCATCGAAAATTAAAAGTATGGATTCGAACGCCTGCGGTGGTGTTTCTGAAAATAACGATACGACTATGTCCGATTTATATGAAAAATTTGAAAAAAATTTACTTAATAAAAATGAACAGTTGTTCAATCTTGAATGTACATGCGCATTTGCAATGGAAAAGTTTAAAATTTTGCAATTACAAACGATGATGAAGAATGAAATATTATCCAAGATGAAAAAAATAGCTTTTGAAACAGAAAATAGTTTATAAATAGCGAATTGTATTTTTAAAATACTTTTTATGTATTGCAATCGAAAAATTATATTTTATAAAAGAATATCTATTGTAATTCATAGTAAAACTGGAATAAAAAACGAATTCAGAATTTTTTTACCAGCTTGTTAGTTATAAATCGAAATAAAAAAAACGTTTATTCGATAATCTTTCATATTTTTTTAATGCTTAAATTATACTGCACAATTTTTTTTTTATTGCACACTATAAATAAAATAACGCTCAATACGAGATTTTTTAATGGACCATGGTTCCCAGAAGCTAACTCACACGAAGCAAACGCGCACGAAGTAAACTCACAGGAAGCAAGCTCACAGGAACCGAGCTCACACGAAGCAAGCTCACATGCTTTCGAAAATTTTCGTATCATTCAACAAGAAATATTACTATGGTACTGACAAAATATTATGGACGTATACTATTACGTCTAACGTGAAATTCTTTTAACACAAAAACGCATTGCTTTCAGTTTCGTGTTAAACGTTTTTCACTTTAATTTGAAAATTTGAAAATTTTCGTAAGCATGTGAGCTTGCTTCGTGTGAGCTCGCTTCGTGTGAGCTCGCTTCCTGTGAGTTTACTTCGTGTGCGTTTGCTTCGTGTGAGTTTACTTCCCCCAACCGAATAAAATAATGCTCAATACGAGATTCTTTAATGCACCACAAACAATACACATCGTGTATTTTTCTTAAGTGATTCGTTTCAATTTATTTATTTTTAACACACAGTTAAATCACGCCCATCATATCTCCCAAAAAATTCCCAAACGAATCGACCATGGTCGAAATACCCAACACTCGGACACCATATCAGAAACGTCAAAGCATGATCAGTGCTGACAACGCTACGACCACTTCCTTTTATTTCGGCGGCCCGGCCCCGTGAGTCGCGCCCGTTGCTGCCAAACGAATCGCAGGTAATCCCGCACCCATGGCGCCCATCCGACCCGCAAACTAATCGAACGCTCCTCGAATTCGCCCCCGCCATCTTCCCGAGGCTTTATTTCGCGTCGGGAAACGATTATTAAGTTATTTGTATCTCCCCGACGTGTGTGCCCGATCGGCAACTTTTGACACTTGTATCAGGTGTTTCTGTGTGTTTCGGCGTGTTTTTATACAATTGAGTGGATTCTTGTGTTTGAATTCGATTGTTGCTTGTTCGTGGTTGGCGCGTTTTTTGTGATTTTTCGAATTTGAAAGTTCGTTTTTGGAGGTTATGTGACATATCAACATTCGCTTTTCGACATGGGTGTAACATGTTTTGTAAAATGGCGGGCTGTTAATTGATTTATATATCGTTGGTGATTTTGTGTTTTAGGCGCGTAAATTATTTGTTGATAAATTTGTATTTTAACACGAATAAAATGCATTATAAGTTATTGAATTAAATTTCTTAATGTATTCATTCTATATTTATGCATTTTAAATCTATAAATTAAGTTTTTTTAACGAATTTCGCGCTTAATTTATAAGGCGGTCATTTGTGTTTTTGCAAATCATTTTTTCCTTACAAGGAGAAGCTCTCAGGTTCGGAACGAATATCTCAATTAAATATTTTTTTTTCAATAGATTATCTTTATTGTATCGATATGGTAAAGTATAAAAGCGCACTATCGGGCCAATTTAATTAAAAACGACTTCAAAGCTTCGATATTTTGACGTATCGCTTATATATTTTTGTGAGTATACGCTGTACAACAAACATTGTCATTTGTTTGTTGTACGGCGTTTATTCAAACACACATAAACTATTCCTGAAACACGTTAAGAATCTCAATATTAACACTAATATTCATTTTTATCTACGTCAAACTGTAAATTTATCCATAACACAACTACCGACTCTAGAATCGTTGTTTACATACAAACTGTTTGAAAATTTATATCGTTTCCTAACTAGAGCCTTTATGATTTTAGCCATGGTGCGTATGAACGTATTGAGCGACGCCCTCAAGTCAATCAACAATGCTGAGAAGAGGGGGAAACGGCAAGTGTTACTTCGGCCGTGTTCCAAAGTCATCGTCAGATTCTTGACAGTAATGATGAAACATGGGTACATCGGCGAGTTTGAAATCGTCGATGATCACCGTGCCGGGAAAATTGTCGTCAATCTGACCGGCCGGCTCAACAAATGCGGTGTTATTTCACCCAGATTTGACGTACCTATCAGAGACATTGAGAGATGGACGAACAATCTTTTACCTTCTCGACAATTCGGGTAAGTCAATTTTGATTGTAACTGTATTATTAAAAGTGATTTTTAGAATTTGAACTAGTTAATTTTTGAAATACCTTGTTTTTCATGAGATTTTTTTTTGTTTTAGTTATATTGTGTTAACTACCAGCGGTGGCATCATGGACCACGAAGAGGCAAGAAGAAAACATCTGGGAGGGAAAATTCTTGGATTTTTCTTCTAAAACCTAGTTATATTTATACAATGTACGAGACAACTAAAAATAAATTCAAACTCGAAACCTGATTTCCAGTGTTTTTCTTTTTATCAAATCCTGTCAGTTTATATCAGAATATGACCCTGTGTATCTAGAGAAAATTCAATTTTGGATTCGTACATGTGAAAATAAGAATTTATGTGAATCGAAAGGCTAATATTTCTCTTTTCTATTGTGTAATAAACTTCAGTGTGCAGTTGTTTTAACTTTCAAATTATAAGTTTAAAGTGGATAATTGCTTAACGAAACTGGCTATGTGCATTATTTTCATTTTTATGCTGCAGTAAATATTATATTATAAATAGTATTCGATACTTTCAAATTGGTCATATGTATCAATATTTGGAAAATGATAAGAATTTTTAGATGTACCTGAAAAAGTTTTTAAGTGTATGTTAATGTAAATTTCTAAATGGAATATTCTGATTTAATAATTTGTTTTATTGTAAAAGGCCATCAGTTTTCCAGTTTTGATCGGTGCGCTGCATGTAATTGATTTTTCTTACATTAGAATAGACAGAAATTTCAAGCCTCATTGTCAGTGTCAGCTTGAATTGTGCGTGTCATTTGAATATTTATTTTGAAAAAATCTATTATACAAATTCTTGTTTTTCTTTTTATAATGTTTCAATTTCCAAATTTAATTTTTTTCTTAAAAATATCAAAACAGAAAAGCTGTTAATCATAATAAGCTAAGAAACACTGAAAATTAATGACACAAAGTTGCTTGGTTTGCAAAACAACCCTCACTGTTTTTGCGGAAAGATTCAGGACCCAGATCATATCTTGTGGTCTTGTTCTCTGGTAGAAAATGAAAGAAGGACATGTTTTCCGATCGTTAGCCAACTTCCAATATAGACCGTTTCCTCAAAATTCGCCTTTGGTGAGTTCTGTAGCATGCGGAAAGACATTTCGTTAAAATTTTTCTCGCCTTGGCATTCCGTATGCCTGCTGGAAAGCAGGGCCTTTGTGATTGCTTAATTAAAATTAAATGTAGAGTTCCCAGTAAATGTAAATGTGGCACCCGTAGTTTTGCCTAGTGTTAGTGGTACCTAGCTAAGCTGGCATAGAGTGGGGTGCATGCAACAGGCAGGATGGTGGGCTTCCCTTGGATATGACAATGTTACGAGTCTACTCCAGATAAGGTATACCAAATATGGCAACGAGATTAATTGCAAAGTAATTTTAAATCAAGTCATATTCATAATTTGATAGAAACTGTACTCTGCAGTTCTTTTTATTAAGTATACATGTTACTTTTTTAATATGTTAGTAGTTTTTTCTTTTGAGTCAGTAAATAATTGTGAATGCATAACATTTTATAAGTTAAAAGATGGATACCATGTAAGACTTACTGGCATCAAAATTTTGCCATCAATGACTCGTATAATCTAGCAATGGGCCCAAAACACAGTTAATATCACTCGTTTAGTTTATAGTACTTATCAGGATATTATGGGACAAATTCAAAATTCTAATAGGATCATAATATTTGGAATGGATACTTTTGTGGCTCAAAATGTGCAATGAAAAAAAAAAACCATTTTTACATAGATTAATTCTAGTTTTATGACTTTATTATAATCCAGGGTATATACGTGTAAGTCATAATAAATTGTATAAAACTAAATATATTGAAATGATTCAGAAATATAAAAAAATTGAGATTTAGTACAGGAATGTGAATCTTCAATACATCCCGAATATAAATAATTTGAATACATAGCTGTAGGGGAACTTCATTTTAAACTAAAAATGTTTTTAACAGCAAATTTCAATATGTGTAGTAAACAATTTTGATGAAATATTTGAGACAGTCAGTTCATCAAAATTAATAAAAAATATCGCAGAAATCTCATAAAAGCACAATTCACAATTTTATATTCTACACATTTATCGCAACCCTGGAGGACCACTCTTTATGATTTCACTACAGTCTTTAACAAAGTATACAAGTGCGTCGTCGATTGCACATTTCCATTGCAAAGAAAATACGCAGCAAGCATGTGACGAGAATGTTGTTTTTTGCTATTAAAAAACTACCATATGTTTAATTTGATTTAATCACCAAGAAATTAGAGGAACATCAGTCACAATATAATTAAGCGTTAATTGTTAACACCTGTTATTTCACATTAAATAAATGCCTACGTATTTATTTAATTTGTTGTTTCGATATACAACACCTAGACTAAAAATATCATACTTATTAATTTTATAATTAAACACTAATCAATACTATCGGGAGATACATAAATGGTGGCTATTGACAGTAATTTGAGTTGGAAACTGAAAAAATATACATAATAGAACCATTTTGCAAAGCAAAAATAGTTTGGTACAAAGCATAGATTTAAAAGATTTCACAATTTATCAGTTTGGCACATACACTCTCCAAACAAGTAAATGATTTATTTTTAGAGATCATCAGCTGCAAACAATCCACAAGATCACTGATTAAAATATTATTTAAAAATTTACAATATGCCAGATTTTATTTAAGACTCGATCGTGTGCACTCGGTGAACGAAAAGGACGACATGAAAATATAGGGACTCTCGAAAACGGATCATTCAGTCAATTATGCCATTATTAACTTTTTTCCCCCCACTGATAACACAACACTAGTACTAAGGAACTTTTTAGTTTAAAAAAATATATGGAAAATTTAAGGTGTCGAATCGTCTAAAGAAAATGTAAAATTTATACATTCGGCATTAATAAGCGAAACAAGGGGGTGAAAGTGTTAAATGACATTTAACGAAGGATAAAATAAAGGGGGCACATGCCGGCAGGAGTGAGAAAACGAAAAAATTGGGCAATCATGTTGCATATCGCTTCGTCCACAAACGAGCGATACGATCGTGCTCTTCTCTGTTTTGTAGGTATTGGGTAGCGATGCTTCCGACGAGAGGATCGGCTGAAAACAACAATTAAATAACATTACCATATAACAAATCATATCTCACTGTCGAATCGTTAATCACCTGGATTACAATCTGTCAACAACGAGCAGATGGACAGGAGTACTTTCGAAATAGTGAGAGCCGGAGACCAATTGTCCTTCAGTATGTCCAAACAGATCACACCTTGACTGTTTATGTTGCAGTGATAGATGCGAGTACGGAAAGTGACCTGAAAACCAAAACAATAAGTACGGACACAACATAACCCGACCTATCAACGAACAAACGCTTACCTTCGGCGGCTTGAAAGGATATTCGGGGGAAAAGTGAATATCTAGGAAAAAAACTCCCCCTTCGTAGACGGATCCCGGCGGCCCGAGGATGGTCGACACCCATTCGTACAAATTGTCACCCTTGGGTCCGGCGCTGCAGTTCGGCGGCGGGTCGAGGGTGATTTCTGCCAGTTCCTTCTGGATCCTTTTGGCGGACGTTCCGAGAGCTTTCGACATTTTAGGATTCGGTTTAGATTCTTTTGTGTCTGGCTTATCTCCCATAGCAGGGATACCCGAACTGCTAGCACCACCTCGCCCGCGGCCCGTTCCACTTCCTGACGAGCCTGACGCACCTGACATTACTCAGGCACCTGAAAGAGACAGAAAGAGTTCAGTTGAAAGATTCGATCGAGAAATTTACAAAAAAAATTACATTTTCCTCGATGGAACAAAACTATAATCAATCGAGTTACATGTGAAAAATTAAAATGGCAATGGGCAGGTCATATTGCACGAAGGGAGGATAGGTGCTGAACAAGGGAAATTCTGGATTGGTACCCAAAAGGCGTCAAACGCCTGCAAAGAAGGCCTTGTGGCAGATGTGTGGATGAAATTCGTATGTGGTGTCGCATGGACGAGAGTGGCTCAGAATAGGAGTGAATGGAAGAGTATCGAGGAGACCTTTGTCCTGCAGTGGACGTAAACAGGCTGCTGATGATGATGATGACATAAACGAAATGGTTAAAATGGTACTGTTCCGTTTGGATACGTTTGTATTCTGTAGGTAGTTATTTCGTAGAGTAAACAAAAATGGAGGAATTGAATCACTTTTGTATGAGTCAGCGTAGAAACGGTGTCGATAAAAATATTATTATTATTTTTGATTATGTGCCGACGTCGAGTGATAATGTAACATTCGATCGAAATTTTTTAAGGTTGTCGATATTTTTTTTTGGGTAATCTATCATATTATGTCGTACGGACTGTATTTCTTAGACAGTCAAAAGTCTGAACGTATTAACCATCATGAATGGATCTTATTCGATCGGGTATTTGGATAAAAAAATTTTTTTTATAGATGTCGCTATATCAACAAGGTGTGGAGGAATAGCATCCCATTTTTTGGCAGGGAAGAGAAGAGTCCACCTTTTTTATTGTGATTAAAAAAAGTGGACAATTATTATTAAATTTCGACCCGAAACAAAAATCGCCATTTTTGACAGCGCAAGACAAAGGACGACCCTAGCGCGCAAATTGTATCAAAATCAGTGGCGGCTCGTCCTAATGGGCTGCAGTCCTCTGTATAAAGTTTTTTTTTTAATTATTATATTATACAGGGTATAAATGCAATAAATATTTTGATTCTTGTATGTGTTGATGATGAAGTTTTCGTACTTTTCACATGAAAATATGTGTACTATTTTCAATTTCATCATTGCAGCCTACAAATCTTCACGAGCCGCCCCTGATCAAAATACAAAAATAACTCACGCATCCCAAACTAAAACAAAAGACGACGTCCGACTCTTCGAACAAAAGACCGTCTCCAGACGAAAAAGTTGGGCCTACAGGCAGACCGAGACCGGAGCCCTGCCGTGAAGAGCCTACGCCCCCGGGGGCCCTCTCCTTCGCACAAACCGCTCACGGACGCCAGTCGGCCATTTTGTCATATGGGGACACGGGGTCGCCGGCGGGTGAACGCACCCTACGCCAAATGGCGGGGCGGCGCCCACCCACGCGGGACTCCGCCCCCGAACAAAGGGGGCGCCTTCAAATACAAAGCGCAACAATAGCAAAAGGCAGCTCGGCCCGAATCGCAACGCAGGCCACATACCGGAGACATGGTGTCCGCGGCTGCGGGGGCGGAGTCGCCGCGGGGCGGAGTCTCCGGGGGGTGGGGGCGGCGGGGGCGCGGGTCGGGGGGGGGGGGCTTACGGGGGGCCGGGGTGAAGCGGGCGGGCGGCGCCTCGACGAGTGCGGCTGCGGGTCGGGGGCGCGGTGGCGCGGTGGCGCCGGGCGGCTGCTCCGGCCCACAACAACGCGGATCGACGCGCTCGACGAAACGACCATGTATGTATTCGATTATTTTTGATTCGTTGCAATGAGTACGATTATTATTATGATGTTTATCACTTTTAGTTGTTAAGATTCGAGGTTTTTGAAAATTTTGATCGGAAGATTTTAGCGCATGTAGACAGGGGCGCACATAATGCGAGATCGAGCGAGAAGGTAATGAAAATTTTCGTGCGGTTGAAAAATGGTGCGGTTAAGATAAGTTATAAAATGTTAATAACTTATGTCGTTAAATCATCATGTAGGTGATTGCATCTAATCGTGTATTCAATTGGGTAGCCAGAAGCAAGCTCACACGAAGCGAGCTCACACGAAGCAAGCTCAAACGAGGCAAGCTCACAGGAAGCAAGCTCACATGCTTTCGAAAATTTTCGTATCATTTAACAAGAAATATTACTTTGTTGCTGACAAAATACTATGGACGTATACTATTACGTTTAACGTGAAATTATTTTAACACAAAAACGCATTTTGGTGCTTTCAGTTTGTGTTAAACGTTTTTCACTTTAATTTGAAAATTGTTGCCCTTGCAAACCCTTGCACACCTAAACTTGAGCACACACGACGCTTGAACCCTGAGAGATACTGCTAGACGCTAGAACTGCCTCTCCATGCCCCTCCCCTAAAATTTTGGGGTTTGAATAATTTTAAGAAGTGTCGAATAATTTTAAAAAGCGTTGACCTTTTTTTAGAGAAGAAATTTTTGTGGTTCGAATAATTTTTGGCCTGCCCCCCTCCCTTGGAAAAATCTGAAATGACGTCCCTGAAATAAACTAAATTCTCCCAATTCTATAAAAACTAAAAAATAAATCTTTATATGTACAAGTTTTTGACTTCAAATTGACACTTTTTCAATTCAAATTGAAACTTTCAAAAAATAAACTTATCTCTTTAAAAATTAAACAACCAGATATTTTTAATACGTAAATTAATTTTATTTAACATACGTACAAGTACGTACATAATTATTTATACATATTATAAAACTTTGGCAGCGCCTGCAGGTACATGTTTATAAAATATTTATTGCAATTTGAAGATGTAACTGCTGCTACCTACTTGTTAAATACTTGAACCTTGATTTGATGAATCTGCCAACAAATTCCAAGTGTAGAATTTTGTTTTTGAAAACGCTTTTTCAATCAGATTAATTATTGGCAAATATGGTGGCAGGAATATTTTATTATGATTCCAGCCTTCATCAAGCTCACGCACTTCATGTGTATGATGCATTCTCACATTATCCATTACTAACCACACCTTTTCGAGATTTTTTTTCTATCAATTTCTGAAACAATCTTACTAGAGAGTCACAAAAAGTTTTGGAATTTAATATTTGAACGCCTTTCACTATTCAGTTAGGCATAATTTCTCAATATATTTAGCAAGTATGGTAAGTGTGTGAAAATTATAAAAAATCCGTCTGGAATCAATTTTACATACTGCTTTTAAATACAAATCATTAATTTTTGTAAAACATAAAGTATCCTTGAGTTATTTTACAAATAACTATTGAGTGTTTGTTCTTTGATTGTTACCACATTTACACTCATTATAATACTATCTGTCTTTGTCTTTATCTTGCTTTACACTGCAGTTATAATTATATAAATGTTTATTGATCATTCATGCATACAATTTTTCATAATTTTAGTGATTTGAAGTGAGTATGTATAACATTTGTACTTCGAAGATCTAGTTGGCAAATTTTACTTTGACCGTTTGTATGCTGCATAATCCAAACAATAAAATTACTCATGTTTATCATAGATTTTAGATTTTTATGATTGATTGTAATTGCCAAGACAGATCTCATTAAAAAAAGGAAAATATAATTAATTAGTAAAAAATTCCTAAATACTTATTTAGCAATTGAATATGAAATTTCACACATTAGCATGGTATTAGGTAACTTATTAGCTTGATTTATTTGCTGGATCAGCTGAAGGATATTTGGTATGACATAATTTTGGATAAAAACTTTATGCTGATCAAAATAAATGATACACAAAAGTTAAAAAGTAGCAGATTCATCAGATGAATAAGAGGAAGCTTGTGCTTAACAATGGCCACTTAATGCAAGCTGAACTAACATAGCCTGTAAAAAGTGAGAGGTTTTTATTTTTCATAATTAAATTCAACGTTCAACAAGTGAAAAATTTTTTAGTTATTTTTTTCTTATACTTGAATAAAAATACTTCACTAGCGAATCATCCTTATATAGTTGACCACTAAAAAACTGAAGAGTTTGAAAAAATCAAAACTTACTGATGTTCATTTAAGCGTGTATCTCAACAAACATAACTGCTATTTTAAAACACATCTGCATCAAATCCATTCCAAAAAGTACTAGGTATGTGGTTTTTTGTTTTCTATGACATTCAATAATTGATCTTTCACTGGAATAATAAGCCTAATGAGTTTTTGATCATTGCTGGACATCATATGTAACCATTTTAATCTCCAAAAAATGCCATATTATAACTTATAAAAAAAGAAAATAAGAAGAGAAAAAAACCTTTCAGTCTTTCAGTAACCACCTATAGATAGTGAGTCTAGACTCTAGAATCATTACACATTCTCAGCTTTGTTTGCTTTTGTACGTTATACAAATTTTATTATTTGATTATAATCTATATTCATTAATTTAACACATTTGAAATTTTTATTTCAGAATTATATAAAAAAATCAATTGATCTGCACAGTAATGAGCTTCATTAAACAAGTGATTTGAGATCGGTTCACATTACTTTTAAATTTTATAATTTTATATACAGATTAATTTCATTTTATCTGTATATAAACTAAATTATTCGTTACATATTTTTCAAACCCATCTAACAATTATTACATATCGGTCATTAATATAAATCATCGCCACCATTACAAATTAAAAAAAATATATATTTCAGAATTGTATCAAAAATCTGTTGTTTGCACAGTAATGAGCGTCATTAAACAAGCGATTTGAAATCGGTTCACATTATTTTTAAACTTAACAATTTAACATTCAGATCAATGTCATTGTATCTGTACAATCTAAATTACTCATTACACATTTTTCAAACCCATCTAACAATTATTTGGCATCAATCATGAATATAAATCATCACCACCATTACGAATAAAAAAATATATATGAAATCATTCAAAAACGATTTCGACCATGAAACAAAGCGCGTTCTTTCACATCGCAATACTTCCGCCTTAACGACCGAATTTGCATAACTGCCTCCTTCGGGGTCCGGCCCTCGGATGAATGGAGCTCGTCGCGGTCCACGAAAGGACATAATTGTTCAGAATTCGCGAAATAGCCTTCGCACGTCCCTTTCTCCCCCCAAGAAGTTCGCACCGAGACAAAAATAATAATAACCCTGGAACGTTCGGAGCCGCTTTCACGGTTAGAAGTTAATTCTCGGTCCGTTGGCGATATAAGCGGGAATGCTCCTCTTCCACCAATTAAGGAAAGGCGTCGTCTCTTCTCCTGCACCGTGTCCTTCCTTCGTCGTTTATTTTCGACCGTGGGTTTTCGCAGTCGTACGTTTTCAATGCTTCATTATCCATTATTATGCGGCAAATTGACCTCTTGTGCTTGGTTTTTCGTGCATGAATATATAAATTGTTTTTTTTATGTGAGGTGTTTATTTTAAATCTGTGTAATCGCATATTGGTATTTTATTGATTTCATGAATCGTATACTCGTATATGAGATAGATCAGGATTGTCCAAAGGGCCGCCTTGAGGCTAAAGTGGCCCCCAGTGCTCGCGCGAGTGGCCCCCTACATTCAGGGACGGATCCAGCGGGGGGGCGGTAGGGGCAACCGCCCCCCCTGCGGATGGAAGAAAAAATTTCTAAAATCACGCGTTTTCGACTAGAAAATGATTATCGACCATAATAACATTATTTTTTGGAAAATAAACACGAAAAACGCATTTTCAAAAAAAAAATTTTCATATTGTAACCCTGATTTTCCAAAAAAAGATGGAAAAACTTCTATATTTATACATTAGCTTATTCCTGTATTTACTCTCCAGATCTTACACAATCAGATTATCAAAGTTTCAGGTCATTACAAAATTATTTACAATTAGATATGAAAATTCAAAAAATGCAGAGGTGATGAAATAGGGACTTTCTGAATATTTTAATTCATAACCGACATAATTTTACAAAAAAGTTATCGAAAATTTGATAGGAAGGTGGACATTCTGTCCACCATTCTGTTCTGTCCATTCTGTCCAGAACATTTCTATATTCTATAGCGGTAGAAATTATATTTTAAATTAATAATTCATAATAAAGTTTTTATTAAAAATTTCATTTGTCATTCGAACCTGTGAACCGTGAACTTATCCGAGGTTCCGAAAATATTTTTGCGAATTTCTCACAAAACGTAACCCAACCTGTCGTCGCAAAATGAATATACTCGCGTAAACCTAACCCAAGTTTCGAAAATATTTTTGCGAATTTCTCACTAAACGTAACCCAACCTGTCGTCGCAAGATGAATATACTCGCGTGAGCCTAACCCTAGTTTCGAAAATATTTTTGCGAATTTCTCACCTAACCTAACCCAACCTGTCGTTTATAACAATTTCTCCAAAAATCTTAAACACATAAAGGTTTTTTTTATAATCAGCAAATTATTATTATTATAAAATATTCAAATGAATAATTTGAAACCAATCGGTTTTTTTATTTTTCATTGAGGCCCACGAATTATTTGGAAATAAGAAAATTATTGGAATATTAAGCAAAAAGTTTATGAACCACTGTTGTAGATTTATAAAGATTTTGTATTTATCAAAAAAAATCTTTAAAATTTAACAAATAAAAATAATTCTGAAAAATCGCCCCCCCTGTGAAAAATTCTTGGATCCATCGCTGCGCTACATTTCACACAAAAACAAACATAACAAACAGCATTTATTCCGAAATGTACTCATCGAAATAGTTTTATAATGGAAATAAATAACTTTAGCAATATTTTAATACTTATTACGTTTTGAATTTACAACAATTGATATTTTGAAATTTGTAAGTGCCTCCAATGTTTGTACATTTCGGCCAAAGTGGCCCCCGCACACTGAAATTTTGGACAAGCTTGAGATAGATAGTTAGTAGTTTATAATAAATCACGATATAAATAAAAAATATAATGAATATTATATAGCCCGCTTATAACGATTCAAATCACAAAATTCATTCTAGAAATGACAACAGAATTTTCCAATGTTCTCACCGTCGAGAAAATTTCTGCGAAAGGTACAAAATTAATGAATTGATTCATTAAAAATTCATCGTCCGTATGCAAAATTAAAAATGATATTTTTATCTCAAAAAAAGTGGAACAAACGAACGAGAATTATAAAAAATATGCAAAAGAAAAAGGAAATAGTAATATGGGCTCGTCATAAATCAAGAGGAGCACTAATCCTCGCGCATGGTCCTGGAAGCTTCGCAGCGAGCTTTAAAAGAGTTTTGTTTTAAAGCTTCGCCCTTCCGCTGGAAACACGGCGGGGCTGAAATTCAAAGTTGGCCGTCGTCTCCCGCGCGAAGACTTCGTTACCCGACGATTCTTCAGCGGAATTATTATGCGCCTTTTGCCCGCCTGTGTGTGTGTGCAAAGTATGCGCGTACTCCTGTACGACGACGAGGGACCGTCTAGCTGAGAGTTTTATTTGTGTAAATGCGCGGACGTAATGGCGTCGTTTCTGCAAACGGCCTCTTGCAACTTTTTAAACTGCGCGAATTACGCGGAAAATTGCGACGAATTTTGCTTTAAAATGTCGCCTTTCTCGCTTCTTTATTTATTCATCATTTTTCCTTTTTGCATGCACTGATATGAAACCCTTTGGGGTCGAATTTTTTTTAAGGTTGGTATTGCTTCCGCTCGTCGATTTTAGGCGGTGTTCGAATTTCATATAGGCGAGTTTAAAAAAAAAAAAAAGTATTTTGACCTTTTCAAAAAATGTATTCAGGGAGTATAAGAACTTAACTCATTATTAAAAAAAAATATAATCATTTAAATTGTAAAAGTAGTGATAATCTTTAATTTTAATTTGAGCATATTCATTAAAATCTTGCTATTTTAAAATCCCCTACAAAAGTTACTAGGGAATTTTTTTGAAGTTTTATTTATCAAAATATTATTATTAGGATTCGAATTATATTTTACAATTAGTCTCGGATATTTCGAAATGATTATCATTAAATAGGAACAATTGACGTCGGAAGATGTCACATTTTTTTTTACGATTTTCATCAAATTGAAATATTTACTTAAAAATAAAATATTTTCTTACAGAATCGAATAGATTTAACGTGTTAATATAATGTATAGGATTTATATTAAGCAATAAATGAAAAAATAAAAATAAATGGAACCTAATTCAAGACCAGAACGCCAAAGATGTAATGTCGCACCCAGTGAGACATAAGATCGCTAAGGGTTAAACATTTTTGTGTACATCCTATATAATGTTCGCCGTCGATAGTTTCGGCGTTATCTTTGAGAAAGTAACTTTTAAAGAGTTGTTTTCAGACGCCTAGTCACGTCACTTATCTATGTGTTGACCGTGTCATTTATCGCTTAACTTCGGTGATAAGTGGAAACCTACATATATGTTCGATAATATTTAGATAGTAGATATGAACTCGCGAAATTTTCCGATGCTTTATACGTATCTGTAATATTATATCGGACAAACACTGATATTTTTGTGGTAATGTATCTGTATTATATTTCAACAAGATTTCATATTGCTGTGTAATGTATACTTTCCTGTCGATTCGAAAACGATACATACGAGTATGTGTTTGTTCGGAATATGAATCTTATGTTAAAATTGTAGGATTTATGTGCGAATGCTGAAACTTTGTCAATTTTCAGGTCGAAGCTGTCGATAAGTTCGACGAGTTCCCGTATTGTAACGAGGTGGCCAAGCCGTAATTTTGCTGCTGAAGATTTTCCTGAGTCGTCGTTCTGCGAAATTGTTGCTGAAAGCTTTGGCCGTATCGACTATATTTTGTTAACCGAAATGTTTCTGAATGTGTTGATTGGACATTTATTTTTGAATGAAACTTTTACTCGTATCAACATATTCAACAAAATAATTTTTGATATTATTACTGATAATTGATTGTATATTCAGTGAAAAAACTTGTTCATTATATTTTATACCATATATGTATACGTATATGTCGTATATAGAATTTTTCACGACGAAACGTATACTTCTATTTTTCTCCATTCACTTGTCGGTTCTGCAACTGAATGGTGTGCGATGTTGTGTGCATCATTATTCACCATTGATCATAAATTGCAGTGCGACAGAATAATGGAGTTTCAATGGTAAATAATGATCCCGAGCTAGCGATTCGGTATGAACTTGCTCGGTGCTATCTGTTTTGTAACGTAAATACACATAAATTGTCAGTTTATTAGGAGGTTTTCACATTCAACAATCTATTTTTTCCAGAACATAAAATAACGCTACAGTTCATTCTATTGATTTTCAGTTACAATATATTTTCAATTATTTATCAAGTATCGTTTATTTTACTGAACAGGGAAGATAATTTTCTTTGTTTTTCCGTGCACGTTTGCGGAATAACTGAAATATTTTATCGCATGATCGATTATTTTTAACATTAGTTTATTGATTTACGATTTTGAATGTGAATATAATATATTATGTAAATTTTATATTATACATTGGGATGCAACCAAATAGAAGCGATTTCTTTTCTAAATAGAGGAAATAGTTACGTAGATTTTTCTTCGTGCGTGATTCACGCTAGAACCAAAACATTTATTTATCTGACTGATTACACAGGCACGTATGTATGGGTAAAGGTTTCTGAAATTGAATAATGATTTCTTATAGAATTCGAGGTGAAAATTAATGGAAAAATAATAAAAAAATCCATCACGTATGGTTTTTTAGAAATCTTAATAAATGCTACCCAAATACCAAGCTGCTATTATAAATATTCTTACTTTCTGATTGTATCTACTTTGCTTGAGGGTAGTTATCAAAAATATGTTGTACAATGTGAATTAACAAGACATAACCAAGGAAGATGGAATGTTAACAAGATTGCCGACTATTGCTGGATGTTAAAGAGGGACAACGAGACACATGAAAATCTTTAAGGGGTTACACCACCTTCCCGATCAGAAATATATTATAGGTATAAAAATAAATTTTTTTTGCGACGCAGCTTTTAAGTATATAAAATAATTTTTATTTTATAGTTTTATGAATAATTAAAAATAATAATGAATAAAAAAATAAATAAAAAATGACGGAGATATAAGCCATTAAATAGGACTCTCTTTTGAAAATCTGGTGCACAAGATATCTCAAAATCTACTTATGTTAACTTATTATGATAAAATTTACAACAAATATTTTTTATAATATTGTCTAACAATGATAAGGCACAATGATGGAAATCATCTTCGATATAGGATTTTTTTTCGATAGATCACCTCTATTGATTTGATATGACAAAGTATAAGCGTGCACCACCGAGCCAATTTAATTATAAACGACTTTCACGTTTCGATAAATCAGTATATGCGTTTAGCGCCGTCTCGATATGTGGCGTAAAGTACTATTTTATAAACTCTTCCCATTGTAGTCGTCACCGCAGATGCTTACGTGCCAGCGATTCGGCGATTTAGACCTTACGCCACATATCGAGACGGCGCTAAACGCATATACTGATTTATCGAAACGTGAAAGTCGTTTATAATTAAATTGGCTCGGTGGTGCACGCTTATACTTTGCCATATCAAATCAATAGAGGTGATCTATCGAAAAAAAATCCTATATCGAAGATGATTTCCATCATTGTGCCTTATCATTGTAAGACACAATCGAGGGATTTTTTGATTGGGTCCATGTTTATAAATTATAATTTTTTGAAACTAAAAATTTCGATAAAAAAGGATTTTCCATATTCGAATTCAGCACCCCAAAATTACCTAACATAGATACTTTTAATACTAAAAAAAAATTCTTTTCAAACAGGTCAATTTTGCATACTTGTATCATTTAACGATAGCTTATTAAATTGTTCGACTTACAAAAGTATATGAATCGTATAATATGATATACAACACACATATATCGCTATACAAGGAGATAGAAGCGATTTGGCCGCTTATTTAACGCTCACCAGAGATATCAGCATATCCGAGTCATATTAGAATCGCCTCACGTTCATTCCCCAGTCAAGCGACACAGGAGGAGGCGACGCTTTATTATAATGAAGTCGACCACACGGGGTCCACGTTCCTGCGCCTCCGCCCCAGCATTAGGGCTAAGCCCTCGCGTACCTGAGCCCCCTTTCCCCCATTAACGACGTCGTAAATCACACGGAGGCCTCCCGCACGTCCTCCAGGACCACCGCCTTCCTCCGTCAACCCCATGACGGTTCACTATCTCTGTGTCACATGGTTGCCTGGTCGCACGCATATCAATTATGCGGCTTATTTCCGGCGATCAACGTTTTCACAATCGGCAATATTGTCGATATGTTAGTCAGAGCGTTCGTCGTCGTTAAAACATATATTATCTAGAGATTGTATACGCGCGTTTCAATTTTTAGAGAAAGCGCAGGATAAGAGATTTCGTATACACTATCTCTAGAGATAGAATATATTATTTAGAGAATGCATCGGATCGCTGACATCGATTAGATATACCGTATAATGAGTGATTTGATAGATGAGTTAGTTTCGTTATTGATAGTTGGCAATACGTAAGACGACAACTGACGTCTATAAGACGTTCGGTATTTTATAACATACATAGCTGTCATCTGTACGAAGAAATACTTAGGGCCGATCTTTCAATAGTCGGTTAAGAGTTATTCTCGGAATAAGTTTTATGGTTTTTGTAGTTATTCGCGGCCGGTCACGGATAAAGTCACGGATAAAGTCACGGACAACTAGCTTATAGTTATTATTATTTATTATGCTCAATTCTCTGTATCTAAATATCTTAACGATAAAAATCACTTTTTTTAATTTCGTTACATATTGTGAAATTGACATATGAGAATTGCATTCTATAATACAAAATCGTGTATGGGTTTTTATGTGTTACCAACCATTTTCTGTTTCCGCAGTGATACTTATCTGTCATAATTTCTAATACGTAAACCAAAGACAAATTAGTGTAAATTGAATATTTTGGGTTTCTCGTAAGGAAATCCCTAAAATAAAATATACACTACCATATTCCCTACTTGCGATTTATTTATTTCGTTAGCACGTTATCTACGTCGGAATAGATGACTCATACATTCTCTAGTTTACATGTTCATTAATACTCCCGTGTATGTTTTTTTCTGAGCGATTTAGACAAAATATTAATTTGCAAGAGAATGCATGTATTAACGGACTTGATGCTTTGCCTATAACAGATATATGCTGTGAATAAGGTGGATTGTTAAATTCAATTTGGTGTGTAGGGATTGTTTGGTGGAGTGCTTGTTCCCTTTTCACGTTCATAATGGCGTCGTACTAATCCAAAGTGGACTCGTGACGTTCGTCTTTGTGACGTCGGTAACTTTTCATTTTTTTGTTGCGGTTTCGGCCTCAATACATTTTTGTCATTGTTCCATCGGGACGAGTCACTTTTCCTGACTGTGCGGTCATTTCTGGAGAGCGTTTTAGCCGCAGGCATTAAGTATTCGGCGGGAGTTTTATTTCATTTTTTTTTTGTTCGCTGGGGTAATTTAAAAATGCGTGTCGTCCACAATTTTCACTTCGTTTTATTATGTGCGCGTAATATAAACGAGCTCGCTTATCGGACGGGATGCCCGCGCAGCTTATCCTTTTTTTGTCGTCAGTGTAAAAGTATGTATTTCCTTTCTGGAATGAAGAGCGAAAAGGTCAGATTAAATAAGCGGGGTGTGGTGATGAGGAAAAAAATCTATACGTATATTGTTTTGCTAGATTCTTTTTATTTGTAAAGTATGTACATGTTCAATTAACGCCCTCACACAATAAATTTAATAGTAGATAAAGTATAAATGAAAAACATTAATCAAAAATATCAACATTCACGATTCGTTAGCGAAAATGAAAAACGAAAAAGTCATATACACATGACAGATACACGCACACATATACAACAAGGAAATATGAAAATGTTTCGTAAGCTTTTCTCCTTCGCATTTTCTCGAATGAAATATATGCGAACACGACGTGCGGTTGACATTTATGTACATCTGTTTCAGAGGCAAATTTTCACATTTCAGAAATAGTTTTACAACTTTTCAGTATATAAGAGTTCTCGAGTGCGAAACACGACTTAAATTCCGAAGCGCGGCCGCAGACGTTACCAAATTTAGATTTATACAGCGAATCTCGAACATTATCGAGTTTTCGTGTCATTTTAATACAGTTTGTAACGAATTGGCAAGGAAATGGGCCAGGGTGGGCGGTTCATTGTTTGCGTCAGAAGAAGGGATCCGCAAAATACACGAGTCGATACTGTGTCGGCGCCCGTTAGTCGAAAGCTCTCCGGCGATTGTTCTTCGCCGCTGAATCGTGGCCGTGTAATCCGTTAAGAGATGACGAAGGCGGCTAAATTACGAAGCCAAGGAGATATCGGTGAAGGCCTACTGTATGTATATAATATACACAGTTCGGGATAGCGGAGCTTTCAGCCGGTTCGGGAAAGTCTCTGCCGGGTGGGGAGCTTTCGGCCCTTTTAGGGGTAAACGGTGGGAAAAGTTCTCGCATAAATATATCTTTCTGAGGGAAAGGTGTCGACAATCGGCGGAGCTTTCGTTGTTTTAATTTGATTGTGTGTTTGTTTTCCGATCCGCGCGTCGGTTTGTCGTTTGATGGCTCGTTTGTACAGGCATGTGTTCGCTAACAAAAATCAATATTTTTGTTTAAAATATACAATTTCGCTCAATTCACATTGAGAATTTAAAAATTTATAATACATATAAATAGTAAGTCACGATGTATTATGGTTGCTAAATTAATTTCCTAATTTATATTCACATATAGTTGGATTATATTATATACATATATCTTGTACACGTTTCGTCATTAATTTCATAGTTCATTGGGCATATTAGGGATCATACACTTGAGAGAAAAACGAGAGTGATGATCAGAATTAGTTGTCAGCTGACTGCGTAAATCTTGGATTGAGATAGACGATGACCAGCTCCTCTCTGCATCGCCAATGGATTTTCTCCTGAAACAAAAGTTCACACTAAAGTCGTCGCGCTACATATACATAAACTTGACTTTGAAAGCGAAAAGGTGTTTGCGGCAAATGAAAGATTTTTATTGTTCGTTTATGTCCTTCGTGAATGTAGATTTCTGCGAAATAGCAATTTAATATGAAGGAATTCGTCGGCCCGGTTGTTATTTATTGCTTTCGAAGAAATTCGAGCGTTAAAATCATTGACTAAATGTGGAATTAAATTAAATTAATTCGTCAAAGCATTTTGTTGCTAAATAAAAAAAAAATCATATCAACGTGAACGAAAATTCCTTTGATCAAAATTGTGATACTAATTTTCTTTATTGTTTCCATCATAAATTATAATACTTTATAAATTAATGCGCCACGGTTTTGATTTTGTATAATTTCACTCGCATCGAAAAGCAAAAAAGACCAATTTTCTTTCAAACGAAATGGTGATGGAAAAATTGTGAAGGGGTTGAACTTTTTCAATCGGTTTTTCAAGTAAAATTGTTTGAGTGGTTCTGTGAGTGGAATTTTTTCCCGGATTTCATTTTTTATCAAATCATTTTCAAATTAGCGAAGTGGAGTTTTCATTTTATTTTCACGTCGCACGTAAAAAAAAGATCCATAATTTATTCGCAAAAAATAAGAATTAATTTTCACTCGGGATTGATAAACAATGAAAAAAGTGCGACCTACCTTTAAGCACGTGTACCGAAACAGTGGTGGCGGATACATCTTCAAGGGCACAAGTGTAATTCCCAGAGTCCTTCCTGGCAGCATTCGCTATATACAGCCTGGACAAGGCCCCACTGTTGAGCAGTTCCGTTTTCACGCTGAAAACAAATTCAGAATTCATGTTTATTGCGGCGATTCAGCACAAAAGTAAATCTTTTCGCGTGGCCGAGATAAAAATTTCGAGGCTACGCTTCCGCCGTTAATCCTATTAAATCGTTAACGATTTCAAGAGGTTTAAATTAACTTGGCCGCTTCATTCTGGGAATATTATCGGAGATTAAAAATAATACCGGGACCGTCGATTCGCGCCACGGTCGGTGTTAATTTAAAAAATTCTCATTTGCATAATATCTGAGGGAACGTTATTTACAGTTGGCTCGATCTGAACGATGACCATGATTAGTTTTTTTCATTGGACTAGATTTTTAATATTTAAAATAATATATACGTATTTTTTATTGTTATAGTTTGTTGATCTCGAGTTATTAAGTCTATCTTGGTTTGTATACGTATATTGTGAGCTTTTATTTTCATATATAATACACAATATCTCTCAGGTGTCTCCCGTCTCTAATGATTCCTTCCTTATTTCCGCGTATAAGCGCGTTTCATTGTAATCCTCTCATAATTCTTGTCCGTTCAAAAACTCTCTCGCATGTGGCATTCAAACGTCGAAATTTTATCATGGATAGGATTAAATAGCATGACATATTTCAGTGACGCACGTCTGGATGAATTAAAATCAAAAGTTAAATATTTCTTATGTAGAAATGTTATCTTATTCGTTTGAATTTCAAATGGAATAATTCATTTTATATCAAGTTAGGTATCATTTATGTTTATGTTGAATTGTATAAAATTTACATGAATTGAAAAAAATAAAATTGTCAAATTATTGATTTAAAAAAATTTGAATTGAGCCATAATTTTCAAAAATTCCACTCATGATAAGCTTCAAGTACGAGTTTTACGTATAATATATGCACAGCGAATACGTTAAATTTTCCTACATACATTTCCCTTAATTTCCATCAACTTTTCCCGCCTACTTCGAGCGCGCGTACATTTATCCGTATTTGTCGATAAAATGTGTGAGAAAATCTTTATGCGACCACAATCGTGAGATTTTACGATCACCCATATACTCCTTCATATAAATCTTAAATAATTGCGCGAATATCCGCCGTGAAAAGCTTTTACGATCGGTTCTTCCAGCCGGCTCGTAACGAAATTCGATTGACGCCATAGTGAAACTTTTAAAAGGAGTTTTCCTCACATAATTCCGGCGATTCCTTTATACGCGAATAAGGAAAAAAGATATAAATTCGTCGGATGTTTGCGATACGAAATTCCATTGTTTCGACTTCGCATTCGTGCAGCGGCGTATTATATGGCACGCGAAAAGGAGGCGAATATGGAATCCGAGGAGCGTGCCAACCGCCTATATCGTATCCCTTTTCTTGTTTTATTTTATTTAAATCCCTAAAGAGAATAAGGGGCAGGGCGAAAAGAATACGGTGTTGGAGATCATGCAATGTTTTGCTTCAACGGGATGATTCCCCCGCGTACTAAGCCACTTAAGCTGTCGGTCTCTGAAACAGACTAAAATTGCTGCGTTGTGATGCGCAAATTTATAAGAATTTTTTTTTGTGGTCTGTGAAAAATAACTCGGCTGAAAAGGGTTTTTTTCGATTGTCTTTCTTTTCGTTTTACAGCTTGAACATTTTCATTAGTGTTGCTCGCACAATTTTGAATAAACTCGCGCCGGGAAAATAATTCAACGCCGAAATTGGTATTTAGATCACAACAATTCAACACTAACCTTTTTAGTATATATTATACTATAAATTATTTTGCATCTTTGCGATCAATTAAAATAACAATCGAATAATTACATGTTATATAATTAATTATTTTGGCGATAATGAACATGTACTTTTCTTCACATTTAATATTATTAAAACGAGAATATTGCGCAATTTAATTATTATTTATTTATGTATTCAATAAATGGTAAACACTCGGAAGTACATTGAACTTGTGCGAACACACATGTGTTTAATTAAATAACAAGGGGGTAACAATTTGAAAGTCAATGGGGTTGCGACCCACAACTTATAATATAATGATAACGGTAAGGTTGATTGCTTATATCGCGAACCAAATGGGATATTATACGTTAACTTTCATTAATTTGTTTACTTCGTATTATATAATTTGCAAATATGTATATATCAATAAAAATAAGGAGCCATATAAAATAACAACATTCATATGATTTACTTGACTTTCAGGAATTTTCTTGAAAATCTAATAATTTAATATAAGATGTTTTATTTGAGTGGTTTTTAATTTAATAACGATTATAAAACATTTTCAAACAAAAACAGTGCACATTCTATTAAATTTGTAGTTCAGTCTCAGACTTGTTTGTTCACAAGGCTCTATAAAGTTCCATCCGACTTAAAAGACTATTTCAAAGTAATATGTTCCTACATGTCACACATACATTCGTATATTTGAATATTCTGTTGTTCGCTGTTGAGCTTGTCGCATCGGAGAATCTTGTAAAATGTATGCATATTCAAATTTAATGTGGTTCTGAAATATTTTCGTTTACCCGGTTATTACGGTAACAATTTCACGTATGTTTATTTTACTTGAGAAAGTTTTCGTTCTTTAATGTTTTCGCGAGAACGTGGCATATCAACAGTTCATAATTTTATCATGCTCATGTAACACGTACTCTATCATTTATGTACGTCTTGAATTTACAAAATGTAAGAGGTTTTCATTTCTATGAAAAAAGTATTCTGAAATTTTAGAAAATGGACTTTTACTTAAATAAATTTTGAAAACTTACAATTAATAAGATTTTTTTACATTCTAATCAATATCGTATCGTAAGATATAGGCTCCCGATGTTCGAATTCATCTTTTGAGGATTAGACAAATCCTTCTTTATTATTATCATTTGAAAATAAATATTTTTTATAATTAAAATTCTGTCTGAAAAAGTATACCGTCAATTACCCGTTTTATTTTTAAATTTGTTAGCATCTGTCACATAATAATGTCAAATGTCTATGTGGTTCGTTAGAAATCTGGAATGAAGTTTCATCGTCGTTACCTAGAATTACAGCAATTTATTAATTCCGCCTCGCTTCTTATAGTCTATGCGTAACACTTACAATTAGAAGTCTTTGTTGTAGTCTTATGCGTAACACTCGTGGTTCATATAACATAATGCATATACATATTGTGAAAATTTACATTAATTATTAAAATATAGTGTTTTGGACACGTGTCAGGTTTTTGCTCCGAGAACAATATTTTGTTCAGAAGATTAATTAAATTGTTCGATGTTTGAATTTATCGTTTTCGTAAATATATTATAAGTTCAGGAAAATTTGCAAAATTATTTATCATTTCATGTTAGTTTCCGAAGCATATTTTATTTTCGCAAATTTGATTTATTTCGATCGGAAAATAGTCACACTGTTCCAAACTATCTCGTCTTGGCCGCGGTAGCTATTATTCAAAGATCGATCGCTTGTTTGTCGTCTACCCGAGACAAGAATGAAATATGGAATTTCACCGAATTTTCTATCAAAATGGCGAAAAACTTCAGTCCGTTTCTTCTTTCGCCTCTTTTGCCGGCCGATACTCCGTTTTTCTTCTTCTTCGGCACGTTATGTTTTCTTTTCGCACGACACTCCTCCTTTCCCTTTTGCAAATATCGAGCATCTGCTAAAGTTCGGCAGACACGACGGCGACCGGGTGGGAATCAATCAAATTCGGCCAAAAATGGGACGGTTATTGGATAACGCCACATGTGGTGACCACGGGGTGGGTCATAAATCAGCCGGGAAGACTTTTCGAGTTCAAATTCTGTAGAAAAAGAACGTTTTCTAGTGTCTATAAGGCACATCGGCGCAGCGAACACGAAAACTTCACCATGTGTGAAACAGAAATTTTGAAAACTCACTTTCCTCCATCGACCATATTTTTTCGAACGCGAATGAAGTCTATTGAAAAAATTCGTTTTATCGACGAAAATATTTTTTAAGCGCTCGGATTCGATCGTGAAATAGTCGATTGCTTTCAAACGTGTGATGGATTTGATTAAAAAAGTTGTTTATCGATGTCGTCGCGCGTAATATATGCGTAAAAACTTGGGCGCTTGTATATCGTCTTCGACTTTTACGGTGAAAGGGCGGGAAGGGGGGTTGGATTTTTGCACGTGTTTTGCTGCAAAACGCAAATTTTATTTATGGCTTTCTGGGGTTCGGTATGTTAAAAGCTCTCGTTTCGATGCTACCGTAAAATACGTTACGGATCATATCGGTAATAAAAATAAACTTGGGCCGTGAACGTAATGGCCTGACGTGTGCACAGTTCGAATATGTAATGCCGCATTTAAATGTGAAAATTGGCAGGGGAAAATTGTCGAATATTCGATCTGTATTGTTATTTAAATTTCATCATATTTATAGCATTGCTATTTTTTTTAACATGTTTTTTTTATTTTAAATCAAAATACGCATTTCGATATTTTGAACGAAATTTTTCAATTAAATAGTGATAAATTAGCAATCTATTATAAGTTCGTTTCAAATTTCTAGCGTTGACATATTATTTCTCTAGTAGGCATAAAACTCGGTAATTTTACTGTACGTAACCATGCCGCAAATTCGTTTTTGTTAGCTATATTGTTTTTTATATAAAGAAGTTACTAACTTGTTGAAATTACATATGTAGTATTTGTAATGCAAACCAATTAGTTGATCAATCAAAAGCCCGATAATTGAATTTGTACAGTTGAATTAACGGTGAGCAGAATTTTGGTTTCTCAAATTTGAATAATTCAATAGTGAATAGTAATTTGCTTTTGATCAAAATTTGAGATTTATAATTACATTGTAAATTATTTATTTTTTAATTTGAACTTGTCTAAAAATACGAAAATCTCGGGTCAGCGAAAAAGCTTTATTATATTTGAAACACAGTTTTCGCCAAAATATTAAGAAAAACATCCACAGTAGTAAATTTGTGAAGAAATCTTCACATAGGGAATTCAAAAGTACCCTCTATCGGGACGAGACTCAAATATTTCCCGTAGACATTCCGAACTATAAATTTTCATCTCGCACGATGAAAACGTACGGGACGCGAGTAAATAGAAGCATTTTTCACCTGATTCCACCTCGTTTGGTTTCGTAATTGAGATGTTTTCCGGCGTGTGTCCAAACAACTTGTCCGCTCGGCTGCGGAACTTTGCTGATAACACAGCGCAGCTCTATAATTGAACCCTCCTTGTAGAACTTGTCAGTCACCGACACGCCTCGTTCGTCCACGATCTCCACCTTTGGCACTGAAAACAAGAATACATGTCGATGTCATCGTTGCTGTATATGTATAAGATGTGTAGTGTTCCCGTAAGCTTTCAGATCGTATCGTTGTGTACGGGATTAGCATCGGTATGTAGGTAGGGTGATTATGTTTTCTAGGATCCGAAACGGGACGTTTTCTAAAAAATTGGCTCTCTCATATAAAAAAAATGTGTTGCACGTTCAAATTAATATCGTTAAGGAAGTGCACTACCGATGAAATATATTTGCCCATTCATATTTTTTCCAATGTCATACATTTATTAAAGAAATTGTTACATAAAATAGAGTGGGGTGCATGTAACAGCGGGATGGTGGGTTCTTATCGATGTCACATAAAATAACTTTTAAATAATGGATTATATCATTTTAAATATAATTAGACAAATAAACAATATCAGAAGTGACAGAAAATATTTTTACGATTTTTTCTAATAAGAATAGAACAATAGAAAAATCTATCTTTTATTTTCATGCGATATTTTTCGTTTCAGTTGATCGAATTCTTTCATTCTTTTATTATTTTCTATTGACGAAATAATGCTTAATTCAAAAATGGATTGGATATTTATTTTAATTTTAGTTTTTATTAAAAAAAAAACAGAGTTTGAGTTTCACACTTTTTGCATCATGTTTTTATCTAGAATTTTTATTTTTGGAAAAGTTTTCAGCGAAAAACAGTGAATTTTTTTAATAACACGGTATTAGTAGTGAAAAAAATAACGCGTTTTACGGTTTAAAAAAAATGTAGGCTATCTTCAAATGAAATTTTTGAAAATATTAGTTATTTCGGTTGAATTTTTGAGCGATTCTTTAAAAAATCTAACAATAATACAAATCAAAACATAAAAATAAGACTTTTAAATTATTAAGCAAAAAAAATTCAAGAAAAACGCATTATAAATATTATTTTGATAAATATAAATAAAATTCAATTATCTTGCGTCCATCAAAATATGTAAACCGGCAAAACGGGACAAATCAAACTATAATATTTTACGAAAATGACGGGACAAACGCAAGACACGACGAAAACGGGACTATCCCGGTGAAAACTGGACGTATGGTTAGCCTATATCTAGGTATCTAGGCGACGGAACTAGTGTATCGTCGTGAATTTGTTATGAAAATAGTCGATACTTATTTATTCTATTGCGTAATTTGCGTAATAACTTTCAGAGCAACTGTTACGAATGAAGAAACGGATGCAATTAAGTGATATTAAGGTTCCCGTCGGCCATTTTTTTGCGTTACCGTTCTTTCAAAGGGACTAACATTGAAAGTATGTTCGTCGTTTCGTATTCCGGCTACAGGACTCGGGACGACACCTTTTCTTTTTCCAGGACGTCGCCGACAAGTCTTTTTCCATCTCAGGCATTGCGAATGAAAACATTTTTAATTTTGAAGTTAAATAGAATAAGTTCGCTAACGGCACAGTTAGCACTCCGCCGATAGCAGTTACGGCGGTCACGTCCTTCGTTAATGACCCGGCTTGACATCGTTTCACGCCAATTTTATTACGCTGACTTTTTTTATGTTTCTCAATTTATAATACGAGGATTGTGTTTCGTTTGCATTATTTCGTTCTTACCGAGAACTGACAAGTTGACTGTTCGCACGAGGGGAGGATGGGTAGACACTTGACACTCGTACGGTCCATGATCCCTGGCTGCGACAGGACTCAATGCCAACCTCCAATCTCCATGACCTGCAGCTTGAAGTGACCAACGTCCATCGCTGGCTAACGTCAAGCCTCCAGCAGAAAGCAGAACTAGGTCGTCACCTCTTCTCCGTACCCACGATATCTGAAACAGTAAAGAAAACGTGTTATAATTAAATTAGCTCGGTGGTGCGCGCTTATACTTTGCCATATCAAATCAATAGAGGTGATCTATCGAAAAAAAAAATCCCATATCGAAGTTGATTTCCGTCGTTGTACCTTCTCCTAGTTAGATTGCATTTGCAGTTCTGCTATATAACTCGTTAAATCATCTAAACTCCCTCTCGTATGCGAATACATTTGAGTCTGTTTTTATGCGATAGATACGTTCAACGGGGAGTCGCATATAAAAAATTCACATAAAAAAGACTTGAACTACATAGAAAACTAAGGGTTAGGTTCCATTATTTTTGAAAACCGCATAACTTCAAATCAATATGATAGAATGTACCAAAAATCGCATAAAAAAGTTCATAAAAAATTCATATAAATGAAAACACAATACATTTACTTTATTAAAGTCTATTTTACACAACAATTGTACGAATTATCATTATCAGTCAGTATACACATTTTTGAACATATATCAGAGCTATATAATAAGCTAAACGATAATAATCGGCATGATTTATGAACATGGCCCAGATCACTTTCATCACTGGATGAAACAACCAATTCATTACATACAGATGTAGAAGGCAAGTTTTCCTTACAATTAGAATTGTTAATAATTTCGTAATTTTTAAAATGTAATCGGTGATTAAACTTTGCGACGATTTAACCATTAATTTTTCAACATGCACTAGTGTAATTTTAGATTTTTTTAATGTACATTCGCATAAAAAAAAGCTTTGTCCTCTATAGAAAAATGAGGGATATTATTTTTATTATTCCATTATTTTTGAAAACCGCATAACTTCAAAATCGCATAAAAACAGACCCAAGTGTATATGATCATTCGATTCGTCATATCGAACACTAGAAAGCAATACGAATGTACAAATTTTTGTACAACACCACCTAATTTTCTTATTCGATTTCAACGCTAGTAAATGTTTCGTGTATTTTCCGAACACTGAACTGGTTAATCTTCAGACTTTTCGCCAAGCACTTTCGAAATTTCAAAAGTTTATCCGTGCAAACTATAACAATTTCATAATTCAACGAAAGCGGCCGCCGTTCCGAAGCGGCCGCATTGCACAACTTTTCGCACGACCAATTGACTTTCGCAAGCCACGTGCGTCCCTTCTGTAATTTTCGGGGATTAAATTTCGGGATTTTGTCCTTAAACGTTTGGAAATTCGACCGCGCAAACAATTTTTGGCCGCTCCGGCTATTTACGATGCGTTCACGTGGAGCGTGTAATCAAATTAACGCTAGATATGGGTACACGTTCTCCGGTTGGTAGTCGAAGTTTCTCAATCTGCAAGCGGTGGACGCTGGAAAACTATTTTCTCGCAAACACTATGATAATTCACGTTTTATCAACGCCATAGGTTATATTTATGATAATATTTGTCTGCGCCTTAATAGGATTAGGAGTGTTTGCTTTCGCGTCGCAACTTTCTTGATTAATTATGCGAGTAGAAATTAATTGCGAGTGTGGGTGCCTTAGGCTAGTATTGTTTGCGTTTTGAATACTTTTTTTTTGTTTTTTCGTTAATTGGTTTTTTTCGGAATATACAATATTTCCATGTTTCTAATATTTCTACACGTTTCCTATTATCATAGTAATTTTTATTTGATAAGATAGATAGTTGTCAAGAAGAAAACACGTGTTTGAAAAATAATATCTACTGTACATACTGATTTATTTTATTCGCATATACACAATATATTTTTTCTTATCTTTTCAATCGATGGATTGTTCAACTTCACAAGAATATCAAATTATGGACTTAGACTCCCAAGATGCTGCGAATAAAAAGTGATAAAAAATTCAAATAAAATATAGATTGTGTCGAAAACAATATTCACATCTGAAAAAAAATACCGCTATTATTTTATTTCAATTTATAGAAAACGTATCGTTTCGATTCAATTATTTTAAAAAGATTTTGCGGTTCACATTCGATGTTAAAATTAGTCAAATATAAAATAAATTTGTTTACATTTAAATATATAATTTGATGATCCTTTTAATTCAATAATTAATTAGGAACTTTAGAATTTATGGATTATTTGATTTTAAATTTTAAAATAGTTTTTATCTAAATTTGATGGTGAAATTGCATATTTTTTACTCGAGACAGCAATGATTGTAACCAAATGGTAGGTCAACCGTGATGTCAAGCCCTGGGGATATCGTAGGTGGGTTTTCCTTATCAAATTGTACTAACAACCCAACAGCGTTTCGTCTAATTTATGTGCGGCTTGACGAAATTTTCGTGTTTAATTGCGACACGTTCCAACACGCGTCTGTCAGGAGCTCAAAAGTGATATTCCTCTTTTTGAAAATTCGAGACACTTGTCTCTTTATTATACAACTCACGTTCGCCTCTTTTATCAACAGGAAAAATTGAGAGGCTTAATGCTTCCGTTTTCTTGTTTCGATTAGTATACGCTGAATTTTTTCGGTTTTAATAATTTCTCTTAGAATAAACGATTCAAAAATTTCTGTTTTGTGTTGTCCAATTATGTACAAATAAAATGGAACGAATAACATCCTTTTTCTATTTTATAGAAATAGATAGGTTATTTTTAAATATACTCCGAAAATTTTGTCACATCGTCGAGTTGCCTGCGGCGTACATTGTTGGAATCACTGACTTATATGCTATCTGCCTTGTGAAATGTTCATATATTACTTTATACCCGTCTTCCGAAAGCTCCGGAGATGTGGCGAAAGTCTCACCTGCAAATCTGCTGAAGGCTTTTGCCTGAAATGTGCCCAAGGACATATTTCATCGGAGCGAAAAAACTACAGCATGGTTCGGTGGTTTCGTCGTGCGAAATACTAGTGTTTTGGGCGATCGGTTCGAGTACCATTTCGCGTATATACAATACTTGCACAATATTATAGCACGTTGTACTTCGTTTGAGGACATTTTTTATCCCGTTTTCCGTTTATGTTGTATTTCATTTTATGTTCGTGACAAAAAATAAATAAACATATACTACATTTTCTGCCTTTGCGGTTTTCCAGAGACGTAACAAACCAAAAATATATAAATCTAGTTGCGCGTTTTATTTTTATTTTTTCATGAGAAATATTTCTTTTTCTCGCAATTCTCAGATATATTGCGTGTTCTTTATACCTTTCGATATGTGTAAATTCTTGGCGATATTTTTATAAATATTTTGGGCATATTTTCACGCTTTGTGTTTGTCAGTTGGAATATTGAACGAATTCTATTACGCGAGTGTAATTGAAAAAGTTACGAAGCGAATTTTTCAGATTCCTATAATAAAATAGAAGAGCACAAAATATAAATTTTATGAGTAAGTGAGATAATAATATTAATAGAGGTACGAACATGAACATGGTAATTATGTTCATAATATCGTTGAGAATTAGAAAATGATTCATTGTAGAAATGTATTTAATAATACTTATTAAATATGTTGCTTAAAATAAATTTTAAAGAATATGAATTAATTTAGACTATTTGAAGTATAATATAGTAATATTATAGTTCGGAATAAAATTTTCTGAATATTGAATGATTTTAGTAAATATTGTTATTAAAGATGAAAATTTAGAAATTCGATTAAGTATAATATTATTATATAATATAATATATTATGAAAATTTTACAGTGAGGAATTTATGAAAATTTTCAAAAAGTGTGTTTCATTGTATTAAAAAAAACGAAGTATTTTTTCAGTGTTTGATAACGGTGAGATTAAAAGGTCAACGGTGACCTAACAAAACAAGTATCTCCCCCAAAATTTAAAATAAATATGACCGCTGAAGTATAAGTTGTTTGCTTTGTTAAGTGCTTGATTAAAATTGTCATATATGTATGTAATCTTCATCAATATCCAACTTTTTCAAATATTTACTCTTTGAGTTCGAGTTTTAGGTGTTTGATTTAGTGGATTTTCGTTCAAATGAAAATCCGGAAAATTTTGAAAAAATCAATTTAGGGCTTCCACTCCATATAAAAAAATAGGAAAAACTGACACATTTTTGTTGATGTGGTGATGCATATTGATGCATTGAAGGATTGCCTTCTATCGAATTTTTGACCATGTCGACGTATCTTCTAATTTTCCACTCACAGAATTTCGACAAATGTGCATTGACGCTTATTTTAGCGTGATTTTTAATTTCTTCGTAATTGTATTATAATAATACTTAATTTTGTATGTTTGATTTCAATATTCTTCTTGAGAATTTTATTTAGAGTGATGGATGGAGTTTTTTCTACTATTTTTCAATTTCATATAATAATTCTGAACTCAATTTAGCATTTCTTTTTCCACCGCGTTTTTTTCTATGAACACACATTTTCGTTATAATTATTTATTTTTCTCTTCTGTACTTGTATAAATTAATATTTGAAATTTATGCTGATTTCTTTATTGTTTGCTTGGCCATAATTGGCAATAATTTTTCAATAGCGATATTACCTCTATCATGAAAAACTATTATAGTATACGACGTTCAAGTTGTAAATGGTGCAAGGGAAAATGCCGGAAAAATAAATATTCCACAAAAAAAAAATCGTTTTGCCCCTGGGTCGTCAGTCTCTTTCATTTAGGTTAATAATTTATTTTAATATTTGCACCGAGGGTGTCCGAGGCGTGAAAACGAACCTTAATTGCCGAATTTATGATCGGCGACTTAATTTTTCCGCGGGCGATTGGAATGTAAATTCATTCTCGTTGAGAGTAACGACCATAAATCATACGGCTTCGTGCCGGTGAAATTTTGAAATATTTAAAATATAATACAGCTAATTTGTGTTGTGTGTGCGCTCTATGCCGCCGTATAAATACAATTTTAATTGTATAATAAACATAAATTTCAATATTGCCAAACGTGTATACGATACATTTATATATGGAATTTTGTGTTTTTACAAGATCAATAATTGTACTTCGATACAAGTTTTCCATCACAAATGAAATATTTTCCACTTCAAATAAAATGCTTTCCATTTCAAATTAAATATTTTCCATTTCAAATTAATATATTAAATAACATTTTATTGTTTTCATATTTATATATGATCATTATTATGAAAGTAAAATGGATGCAAAACAGATAAAATAGGAATAAGAGAACATCAAATGATTAAATAACGCTTTTAAAATATAATAATTTATAACGCTTCTTTAGCAGCTGCTGTAGGCAATTAATTGTATATATTCATGCATAATATATTATAGTATTTGTTGCAATTTGTCGATGTAATAGTGGAGACAGACTCTTTTATGATCTCCACCAAATTTAATCCGATCGATGGGTCTGTGAGAAAATTCCTGGCAGAACATTTAATCTTAGAAAATACTTCTTCAATGGGATTCATCATTAGTAAGTATGGAGGTAATAAAATTAATGAATGATTCGTACGTTCAACCAGCCCACGCACTTCTGGAGAAAATATATATTTAATTTGAAAGGAAATATTTATTCTGAAATAGAAAATATTCGATTTGAAAGAGATAACATTTAATTTGAGGTATAAAACCTGTATATGTACATTGTTTTCATTCATGTTTTATAATTTTAATTAAATTTCTCTAAAATTGGAGATGGAATACTCAGTGTAAAGACAAAGAACTTCTTGCAATATGTTTCAGTTAACTAGAATGTCTGTTTCAGCAACGGACATTTCCATTACTATTCGGCAATAGATAATTAAGTCTCTAATCAAATACATTTACAGTCGAAAAAGTATTGATTTTTTCGGGTACAAAGGTTTGATAAATTTCCAAAATATATGTATATTTTTTAATAATAGAAAATCTCCAATTAATAATACATATTAGGGAATAATTTAGCGTTGAAAATGAAGATAAATTAATTATCTGGTGGTATAAAAACAATAACAGCTTTTGTGATAGTATCGGTAACGAATTACTTTGCCTAATTAGATCATTTACATTCAGGAAGTCATATCTTTCCTTTATTATTAGATTTGTTGAAAATTTACGTTTTGCATAAATTAACCATCTAGACTTATAAATGATTTTGAATTTATATAAAATGCGGTAACGAAAAAAAGTTGCTTAATCATGCTTATTTTTCATCTCGAAATAACATTGTATATTTTACTGATTAAAAAAGGGTGTTTTTTTAAATATAAATCTGAAATTGAAAAAGAGCGAATCATGAAAATGGTTCTTTGAACCGATACTCAGACTCCTTTATTGTCCTAACACGTTCACGAAAATCGAAACATTAGAAAACTCAATTTGAAGGGTCAGTTTGAGACATGAATTTCAACTATCGTGTATAGACTCCATTTTGAAATGATAGATTGAGTTAAACTTTTGCAAGAAATTCAAACAGTTACATAAAATGCGATCTCTAAGAATTTCAAATTTCCTTGTTGAATTTCTTTTATCGTAAAATATATTCACATTATATACCATCTGACGCACTCGGTTTAAATTTATGTGATAGCTGTATGCGAAGTTCGAGGCTCAGAACGTTTTAGTTTTGCTACGGCTTCGTTGTATCCGAACCAATTTGATTGATTAAATCCGCATTGAAAGATTGAAACTTCGGTAACAACACGAAATAAATTGATTGGCTTCATTCTTAATCCGTTATTCTCAGAATATCGATTTTATTCTAAATAAATTTCAATTATTAAATTGCATTCGTATAAAATGTTTTGCATTTCCATTTTCAACACCAACTGGTGTAAGATTTTAACTTAAAATCCATTTTCTTTGATATATGCGCTCGGCATAAATTCCCATAGATATTTGTGCCGAAAAGAGAAACGTTTTCACATCAGCGCAAAATGGATAGCTGAATATTTTCAACAAAAACAACACCTGCTTAACAAACCGAATAAGCTGAAAGCCAAAGCGTGTCGGATTCGATAAAGAAAATCTCTCGAAAGCGAAAGTGTTTAAGAACTTTTTTTTCTTATATATTCTTTTTTTACATGCACTAAGCTTTATCGACAGCATGATCGAGTTTGAGCGTCGCAAGTTACGTACAGATTCCTTATTTATGGTTTCAAACATGTTATCGCATCCAGTGCAAGATTCTCAAACCTATTTAGCCAACTGTCCCCTTTTTTATACAAAAAAATACATACAATTTGTGTTGAATCATTTTCTTTATTTAAATTAAAAACTCTTGCTTTTTGAGTCTTACCCTTTATTTTTTTAACTCCGAGGATTTTTAGGATTAATTTATACTCGGCCTCACTTTTATTTTTGGATGATGTTTCAGCTTTTGATTATTTTCTACGAATTTATTTTCTTCGTAAATTTCAGAAAGAATTGTAATATTGTTTGTTGATTATAAATTGTAAATTAAGATTTATGAGCTAAATTCCTGTTCTGACTTTATTCGAACTATCACGGGTTTATCCGAGTTTCCCCTACATGAAAAAAATAAAAAGGAGATGAAAAATATACCAGAGCCAGGACAAATCATGCCTACGTCAAATTCCTCTCTAAAATATAGGTATATTTGAATAATATTTAAATTTCCGAGAGTAGAATATAATAGTTATAAAGATATTATGTCTGATGATTAGACATACATACATATCTAATAATATAGTATATTGTCTTATATCGGTGATATTCTGTAAGCACGTAGGCGAGAATTATGTACATGATTATTATCTTATTGTATCACAATACAATAATAATACATGCAAATCGTTATGTTTATCTACTATCGATTATTTATATACGAGAAATCAAAAAATCTGTACGTACATTTCTATCTAACATAAACTGCTCGGTATAAAAATATTTTACACAATGAAAAATTCAATTTGAAAAAAATTGTAATTTTTCATCGTGTGATATTTAAAAAAATAATTTACGGGTAAAAATTTTGTTTTTCAATATTTATTATACAATTAGCCTAGAGTAGACCAATCAATTTTTTTTAGATGTTAATTTATAAAATGTAATGCTGTTTGTCATTAAATATCCATTATTGAAGGTTTTCTACGAGCCAACGACCCTTCTCTAAAATTACTCACTTATTGATTTACAGGTGAAGAAATAAATTGAAATATGGTACTTTATTTTTTATTTTTCACATCATGTCTTTGTAAAAAATGTAAACGTTTGTCGAATACACTTCTATGTCCTAAAAGAATAATTTTATCCACCATTTCAAATATTTACGTTGAAAATAATGAGATTTTTTTTCTTGAATGGAGGTGGGAAATCACCCTTTGGTTTGATATACAAAAGGACAGTGTCAGATTTTCACTGACTAACACCCACCCAATCCCTAGAACTACCAGAGTACTACTGCAGGAGGTATTCATTACGTCTTGCAGTATTGCCATATTATCCTATTTTTGACAGGGTTTTTCAGGACCGCATCCTCGTTGCCTTCATATCTGTAGTGATCTAACATCTCTTCTTTCATTTTTTGAGTTGGATTTCTGTTTTCAGTTCAAGAATTGTTTTTGTTTGTTACTTTGGACTTTACAAAACCCACAAAAATAACATCGCTTGGCGTTAAATCGCAAGATCTAGACGGCCAATTAACACCAGCATTTCTGAAAATCTCACGTCCAGGAAAACTTTATAACGCTATCGTGTTGCAAAATCCATCAGAAAAAGAGATCTGTATTCATATCTAACGTCGATTCTGTAGAATTTTCATCCGGAACACTTTTGTTCTCTTCGGATAAATGATCGTCTTTGTTCTGAAATTCTTTATTGTTCGTTTCCTCTTTAATCGAGTTGTTTATAAAATTATCGGCTGCGAACTCAACCAATTGAACGTCTTGGAGCAAATCCAGACACAGAACTTCATCGTACATTATATTCCATGGAGTAGGTTCTAGAATCGAGCCCTTTGAAACTCCAGCTGTTATTTGTTTACTGCCGGTGCTACACCTGTTTGGAGTGAAGCACTTACGGACCCTGTCCGTGAAATAACTGTCAAAGATTCTCTGCAAATACAGAGAAACGCTTTTTCTCTCGAGTACCCTCATAATTTCGTTTCATTTAGCATCATTGAAAGCATTTCTCACGTCCAAGCTGACAAATACAACGTGGCTTATGATTCTCAGCATGCTCAAACATGCTTTCCTTGCAATTTCCACCACTCTTCCAATTGCATCGATCGTTTTTTTTTTTTTTTTAATAAAGTTTTATCAAGCCACATTAATTAAAATTTTTAGCAACGTTTCCATGTTTCGGAACAAGAAATTTAATTTTTTTTTTTTTTTTGGAATATAACGAAATAGTCATATCTTTATTTTTCAAGCCACGTCTTTTTTTTATCTTTCGTTTAAAATTTTTTAAAAGCTTAACTTTTTCCATGTTTCGGAACAAAATTAATTTAATTTTATTCAAACATTTTTTTTAAATTTTTTATTTTTTTGGTAAACAATTTTGGAATAAAACTGAATAAAATACTAAAATATCTTTATTTTTCTGATATTGGTGGAGTTCCGGGACGTCTTTTTTTATCTTTCGTTTATGAATTATCCGAAATGAATCCGGTATATTTTTTTTTATCAATTACCGGTTTTTCGGTAAATAAATTTTTTTTTAAAAAGAAAACCGAAAAAAAAAAAAAGAAAAAAAAAAATAAAGGATAAGATAAAGATACAGCGGCGGCATACGTGTGATAATATAATAGAAAGGTGTGAATGGTTATTAGAATTCGAAATTTTATTCAATAACATTACAAATAAAAACTTACCGTCTTATCTCCCAGTTGACCCACTCTGCAATGCAGCAATGCCCTTCCACCTAGTTGAGCTGTCACGTTCGATTCGCTCCCGTCCAAGAAGTAGGGTAACGGTTCTGGAGGACCTGTGCTACTGGTGCTGGTCGTTTTGTAAAAGTCATCCTCGTCAATGTCATCGTATGATTCGGTGAAGGTCGATAAGTCATGCCAATAGTGACTCGGTACCGAGCCCTGAATGAATTTCGAAAGGCGGCCGGATACTGGAAAAAAATAAAAAAATTTACGTTATTTTGTATTATATAATCTCGGGACTATTTTTACGCGTATACGTGTTGTATATTCGAGATATAATAAATTAAAGAATTTACAGATTTTAGCTGGGCGTTCCTCATCAGTGGTCGGGTTATTTTGTCGGCTCTTGGCGAACTTTCAGGGTTACTCTCGGTTATTAATCGTTCGTACGGAGCTTCGCATACATAATTCTAGATTAACTACGAAATTTCGTAACAATATATCACTAGCTTAGCCTAAATATTTAGAAATTTTATTTCGTACTAAGAGAAGATACAAAATCATCAATATTTCGTTTGGGGGAATGATTGAGTATTCAGAGGTAACGGTAAAGTTTTTGCTACAGCGTCCGGTAAATACGTGTGTTTTCCCTCTTTATTTTTATCGTTAGAGATCAGATCAATTATTCCCGGAAAAAAAAAACTTCTAGTGAATTATTTGCGCGTCGTTGGTGATTGATGTGTTACGTTTTTCGTATTAAGCATACTTGTTACCCGCGTTATGTATTGATTTTTCAATCAGCGGTTTTTATGTGATTTCCTATTGACGTTTACAATTGGGAATCGGTAAATAGATATCGGTTTATGGTTGTTTATTAATTGATAATACACAATATTTGGCATTATAAAACGTCCACAAAATTATAATTTTAATTTGTCAATAAGCATTAAACCGTTTAGCAATGAAAATATGAATTGCAAATTATAATATTACAGTGATATAATTTTATAGTGATTTAAAAGAAACTAAAAAAAAGAATCTAAAAAAAAAAAGAAAACTAACAATGTAAACATGTAACGGTTTGTCTATCTCGGGCTATACGTTAGGCAGCCACTTGTAACCGTTTGGCTAGAGCGGTCGTTCTCAAACGACCCTAGATGTCATGTCGATGATTACTCAGGAACAGGTGTGAAGTTCAGGGTGATTCCAATGAAACCAGTGGGTTACTTGAGCATGGACGCAGCTTTTATTAACGTGGAATAGAGTACAACTGAATGACAATAATTATTAAATAATTAATCTCAGTGACGATAAGCAGTTTCCTGGCCGCCGGAATTCCGTGTCCGCAGGATCTTGACGATCATGTATTTGTCGATTGATCTGTTAGTTGGTGAAGGTATTAGTATCTCTTCACCATCCAACGAACATCTGACCAATTATTTGACCACTTGATTCGAATTCAAACGGAGTCGCTTGTTGTATTGAAACAGTATCGGTGTAAACTGAATCTGCTTCTTCTCTTAATCTTAGGACTTCCCACTCAGCAGAACTAGCTGAACTACTTTCGCAGAGTTTCACTCTTTCGTAGATGGATAGCATGTACTTCTTGTACTCGGCTTCTTCATCTATTTTGATTTATGTGATTTCCAGAATTTCCAACCCAAAGATTTCATAGAAGAAATCACTTGGACAGTTGGTATCATTTTATGTGCTCGCAACTTGGCGTGAATCTTCCATTGCTCGCTCTGTTTTGATTTTTCTAGCCTTCAGGCTTCAGTGCCAAAAACTGAGAACAGGATACTCGCAGTTTTCAATTAATGAGGTTCAACACCAATGGAAAATTTCTTGGCCACCCGAAGTCCGGTATTCACGAGATTTTCTCAACCCTGGGATGATTATTTCCTTTCTGGTGACTGAAAATGCTTAGGGGCTGCGTCTTAATCCGCTCAGGGGTGGTCGCGACATGGCCATGTGGTGTGCATATGTGGCCATTTCTGGAACATTCGTTGGGCCTCTCGAACATTCAAGAAGCATCACGATGATTATTTCTGTCGGAAAATTTACTACGTTACAAGCACTAATTTTTCTATTACGAAAATTAAGAAAGTCGATTGAAAATGTTTTAAATTTCTTATAATGTTTTACTTGAAAATTTTAAATGGTCGATTTCGATTCCGTTGGAACCACTTAAAAGTAAATTGAATTCGATTCAGTTGAAGGCAATACTGATTTTCTTTGCTTTGTTTAACGATCTAAATATACCACAATTAATCCGAGAATTCTATTTTAAAAGTTATTTTAATTATATCACGATCTGCAAAAAAAAAAATTAGAATATTATTGACGTTTTGGTAGTAAAAAGTATAATTACCAACGTAATTAAACTATCTTAAAGTAAAAAAAAAAATTTCCGAATCGTGGAAAATTCATCTAAAATTTCATACCCAGTAAAAGGTACTAGCGTAGGTCATTTAGTGATTTCCCATTACATTAAAATTCCCGTAGATGCTTCCATTTTAATAGCAGTAACTATAATAGTTCCCAAAATCTCATTCACGTGCATTCCATACCAATTTTTCCTCAAAATATCCCATCCAACCATAAATATTTAATTAAAAACAACCGTAAATATCGAATTTTTACTTAAAACCACCCAAACAATACTCTTCCTCTACACACCCCACGAACAATACCGAATCAGCACCACCGTTCGACTCGCGTCAACCGCAAGCACCAAAACGCGCGTCAGCTTCATACATTTTTTCCCCCACTCGAACCTTTTGTACCACCAACAACAGGTGAAATTAATTAAACGCCCCCAGCCCCCGGCAAACAAAAGGTTTCGCAACGCTATCGCGATCGCCATAACGGATAGATATCGCTCTCGGGCATTATAAATTTTCTGCAGCGCCATCCCCCCTACAGCGACGCTGCGTCGGCGTCGGTGCGGTCTCTTTGTGCCCCCATTGTCCTCTTGCGGTGGCTGTGTGGCGTTTAATCTCTCACCGTTTCGAGGTAACTGCCGGAAAACGGGTCATTAGTGGCCGTTGCGACAACAGATGTTGACGACCGGCCCGTTCGCGGTTGCGCTATGAATAATTCTGATAAAACTGGCGTTTTGATTCTTTTGCTTGTTCTTGTGTTCGTCGTTTTTTTCGGGGGTGATTTAAGTAATGTTTTCGTGGTGAAGTATATTTTTTTTGTTGTTTTTATTCTTTTGAGTTTCTATTCTGCAGTATTCAAATCTAGTCTAGAATTTCATGTATGTATTATATGTGTTTGCGTGTGCGTGCGTGCGTGTGTATATGTTATAGTCCGAGAGTACGACCCGGCCGTCCGCATATGTACATACAAATCTTCATTTTCATTGAGCTTTATGTACAACGATTTAAGGCTCGTGTATAATGCTTATGACGTTTTGGTTTTTGGACGTCGTGACGGTGAGCATATAGATGTATTGGTGTACCATTTTGACAGGTGTTACGCGTTGAGATAGTAATATTTACTTATGCTCTTAACGCTCGGACTATAACATATGTATGTATGTGTTTGTATATATGCATGAATGTATGTGTGCGTGTGCGTGCGTGCGTGCGTGCGTGCGTGCATGTTTGTATGTATGTATGTATGTATGTATGTATGTATGTATGTATGTATGTATGTATGTATATAAACATATGTATGTATGTATGTATGTATTTGTATGTATGTATGTATGTATGTATGTATGTATGTGTGTATGTATGTATGTATGTATGTATGTATATATGTATGTGTGTGCATGTATATATGTATGTGTGTGTATTTATGTATGTATGTATGTATGTAAAGGGTCTTCCCCGGGACTTTGATAACTTCTAATCGGATTTAAAGTGACTTAGAGTCATGATAGAGAAGTGAGAGTGATACCATTCGGAATGAAATCGGCTACAATTTATTTATCATTTTTTACCACTCCCCCTCAAATTTTACCTCTCCCCCCCTCCTCTTCCATCGTCGAATAGCGTACTGGTAGGAAAAAAAATAATTATTTGAACTGTACGAGTTAGTGGACGGAAGTACGCTATTCGACGATGAAAGAGGGGGGAGAGGTAAAATTTGAGGGGGGGAAATGAAAAATAAATTGTAGCCGATTTCATTCAGAATGGTATCACTCTCACTTCTCTATCATGACTCTAAGTCACTTTAAATCCGATTAGAAGTTATCAAAGTCCCGAGGAAGACCCTGTATAATATGTATGTATGTATGTATTCAATAAATTCCTAAACCGATAGACGAATCTTCACTAAATTTGGCAAGAATTTGCTTTGAAATCCAGAAAAACTAATCGTTTCGCATTTTAGTTTTTTTCGCCATATAAATTTTAATATAATGTGCCGGCGTCGCGATTGATGGTGACAATAATTACAATCAGTACACAATTTATTTTCATAGAGTCCTGAGCACGCCGGGTACTTCCCGCTAGTTGATTTATAAAGTAGATATGTTGAGATTACTTATGGAATTGAATGTCATCCGAATAACTATTGTGTTTGTATTGGAATACCCTGATACTTTTGATCAAATTTTCGATAACTTTTTTAAGTTAGTTGGCTCAATTTAGCAATAACGCATTGGATTTCTGTTTTCTGGTCAGGAATTGTTTTTGGTTTGTTAGTATAGAGACTTTGGACTTTACTAAATCCCCAAAAAATATCGCATTGCGACAATTCGCAAGATCTGGGCGGCCAATTAAATTCAACATTTCTGGAAATCACATAACCAGGAGAACGTTGACTAAATCGATGGTTTATCTTGTCATATGGCATATAGCACCATCATCCCGTTGAAACCAATGAAAACGGCTGGCCCGTTCACGGTTGCGCTATAAATAATTCTGATAAAACTGGCGTTTTGATTCTTTTGCTTGTTCTTGTGTTTGTTGTTTTTTTTCAGCTGTGATTTCCATTAGGATAATAAGTAATATTTTCGTGGCGAAGTATTTTTTTTCGGTGTTTTTATTATTTATTCTTTTGTGTTCCTATTCTGCAGTATTCAAACCTAGTCAATTGGTCAGAATTTTATATATAATAGTACTATAATATTTTTCTTCCTAGCCATTACTTTCGCACAAGATACGTAACAGATTATTATTGAATTTTCATGTTCTTTTTACTGTACTTCACGTCGCTGGACTTTTTGAAAACAAATCGTGCATCGTAAAAGCATTGGATTTGCAAATGAAAATCCGGCACGCTTTTCATTCTCGTTGGTAAAGAAAAAACCCGGTAGATTTGACAGTCGGATCGAAGGATTATGCGTATTTATTCAATATTATATTTTGATTTATTATCGTTACAGGAGAATAATACCCAATGGGAAAAACCTCATGAATTATTTATTATCAAAGAAAAATAAAATATTCGATCCGTTGCCTGAAATTGTATCGTACGTACACGTTACGACCGTGAATGACCCTACAATGTTTCTAGAAAGCTAACAATTTCAGTTGTCGTATATTGTATACAGCGTCTCTTATTTCATTTTAATGTATATTTAATTTCGTATTTCTCCAGTTAATTGTGAAAACATAAGTTTCCGTGAGATGAAATGTTATTATTTCTCATTTTCAACTCGTTCCATTTTAAAACGATATTTACGTAGAATAACGTTTATGTAAATTAAATAGTTTTTATTGTATAAATATTTTTTTCCGCTGTTAAGTGAGTGACTAAACCACGTTATTTCTCACATGTTAACTTTTTAATTCGCAAAGAGCGCAAATTGAATTTTCAAACGGACACTACGGGCGGTCGATGTTAAAACGAGATTAAAACGAAACAAAAATAAAAACAAACAGCAACACTCGAATTTGATCGTTTTCAAATGGCAAACGCCAAATTGCCGTAATATGGAAGCCGTCGTTGCTAACTGCTTCGAACACCGTACATACGAACCAAATTGTGAATTATCGTATCGCACAAAAAACATTCGCGAATCGCTTTCGATCAACAAACTATAATATATACACGCGTACCGCTAGCGAATAACATGAAAAAAGCGAATATAACGTTGCAGCGAACAAGAGTTGTGGCTTTTGCTTTCCAATTTTCATCCCAACGTACACAACAAACAAATATATCATCTTGTAGCCGGCAGGTATCGGCAAAATCCGGCCCGTGGGCCAAATCCGGCCCGCCGTCTATTTTCAATCCGGCCCGCGGGCTAATATTATTTTCAAAAAATTTAGAAATTCTCATCCTCAAAAAAAAAAATCGCAGCAGATATACTAGTATTTCCTGAATATATTGTTAAACTACGGTTACAAAAGCATTTTTCGGGTCTTGGTCATCATCATCATCATCATCATTAGCAGCCTATTAGTTATCCACTGCAGGAAAAGGTCTTGCCAGACAAATGCGGCAGTCTAGGCTACTTTACCGTGATAGCCCAAGTCGTATTTCGGTAAGGGACATGTACCATAAGAGCCAATCCGTCCATGCCAACGGAGGAGGCTCTCAGACCAACGGTACGTGTATCTATGTGCTAGATTTGTGACTAAGCAGACTGCGCTCTCGCTGACCACTTTGCGATCGCAATGACCTCCAGTTTCACAGACAAAGCGATCGGGTCTTGGTAAAAGTGCAAAAAATATTTTCATATTTCAAAATTCATTTAACTTTACAATTGAGGAGCTTCTATCAGACCCTCGGTTGGAAGTGATTGTTCTCCAAAATTATGTAATTTGTAAAATTTTAAGTTGTTATCGATAGTATAGATTCAATAAAAAAAAATTATTGCGGCGCTATTAATTCATAATTATTTTCTTGATATTACCTGCATATAAAAATATTTTTTGCGAAACTAGCACTTGAATTTTCAAATAAATATTTTGAGATCGACTAGATTTAAACTTTTTTAAATTTTGAGCCTGTTTTTTTTTTGCCCTTTGAGTAGAATTACCCATATAAAATCATCAAATTCATTATCCAGCTCACCGAGTCTCAAATTTTTACAATCCGGCCCTTTCCAAAAAAAGTTTGCCGATCCCTGAGTGTTCGGAGGCTGGCCAGGGGTTTGAATTTGCCGTGGGTGCGACTCGCGTGTTTCATTTTGAGAATCGCCCCAATTACGTGATCGGCAAACAAACGAACCTGTTGTGAGGCGTAAAATGTGTTTTTTTCCTCGTTTTTATTCGGTAATTCTTTTTGTTTCGTTGTATTTTTCATTTCGTTTTTGTTTTATTTATGTCGTGTGACTTGCAGACGAAAATGTCTTGTGATAAATGTTGGAGGAATAATGTCCGAAAATGTCTAGGAATGCGAATATGATTTTTGAGAATTTCAATGCGTTGAAATTTGAGATAAAGTACCGTAAAATTATAATGATATGGAAGTTAAGTTTTCCTCTTCAGTTGGAAACTCAAAGCCTTTTTTTCAATAGAATTGGAAATTTTTCGAAAGAAAAATTGTATAATACTTTGAAGAATGATGAAATTTTATATTCATTAGGGAATCGTTATTATATATTTTATAATTTTCTCAACGTTGATTTTATTTATGAATTTTAGAATGTGATTGTTTTGTTACATTTAAAATACTTGTCCACATGTCTATGTGATATGCTTGAAAACACATCTTTAGTTCTGTATAATATTTTTCTCAATAAATCAAACTTTTTAATTAATTAAATTAAAATAGAAATAAAATATTAGTATCATTTAATGTTCCGTTTTACCTTCGTGAGCGAAATTTAAAGTTCACTATCGCTTTCGTGTTTTTCACATAAAATATAACAATTTCCAGTTACATCTCAACTACTTAATTTGTAAACAGGAAAATCGTTTAAAGTTAGATGAACGTTACTGTTCTTGTTGTCGATACATGGAAAACTGAACACTACACTAGACCGAGCTATCTAACAACATAAAAGCATTGAAAGTTCGAACGGTTCGCAGATTTTGTAACTTCGTTAAACGGTATTACGTGAAGCTTTTGCGCGCGTTTAACTTTCTAGTTTAATATTTCACAGTATGTTGACGTTTGTGTTTGCGTGCGTAATATTAGAAATTTTGTTGTTTTATAATACAATACGGTCTGCTGCTGAGTTTTCGCGTTTACAAATTCATAGTTGAGCGCTACGTGCGCGAATCCGTGATGAAGCATTCCCGTTTAATATTTCAGACTCGTATTTAATTTCGTTAATTTGCAAACCTCGCATAATGTTCACGCAATGAATTTTCAGTGGCGAATCGAGCTATTGAACATTTCCGTATTACAACGCGGCGTTATCGATACACGATGTTTATATTACACAAAATATTCATTCCGAAATATCCGGAGTCGGTCCAAATTATAAATTCAATTTACCTGGAGAAGAAGGTGCTATCCTCAGATTGACAAGGACGACCAGTAGAAACAGTTGGCCGCAAACGGGGCACATTACGTCACCATCCTCTGATCACCTCTCGTCTTTGTAGGATCGCCACTACGTTTCCAGTCTTTCGAATGTTGACAATGGCGGCTCAGCACTTAATAATTGAACGATTAAATGCCCTGTGGCACTTGCCGAGTGAAATATTTAATGTTGTTTCGCTTCTATAACGGTCTTTTTTTTTTTGAGACCTTTTTTCTTAATATTTTTCCAGGAAAATTTTTTAAATTTCACTCTAGCAAGTAATGAAGTTTTCGTTCATTTTTTTTTCTGAAAAAAAAAAAGAAAAAACAACTATAATATCTGTAATTGAATTAAATAATAATTAATTTATGGTGTTTTTTAATTAATAAGGCAATTTAACATCGAAAATACTGCGACTAACGACATTGCATCAAAAATTAATAAGGAACGCACCTCGCAAGTGTCTGTTTTATAAAATATCAAAATTTATTATTTATGTTCAGCAATAAATGAGGTGTTTTAAAAAACCGATATATTGGCTCAGGGTTAGGATTTGCATTACCGGAAATTACTGAAAACGATTTTATCGCGAATTAAGGACAGATATAGACATATTATAACGAAAGATTATTGCGAAAAAAATTTGAAATGGCGCTTTTATGAGTGTGAGGGCACCACTATGGTTTTGCGAACTTGGTGGGGGTGATAATCATTTATTATAGTTTTAGCACTGAAAGTCACATATAAAATATGACATTAGTTATTTACGATTATAACGTATTTGAAAATATTTAGGTCTCAAATCAAGGATACTGTTTTTAGTAAAAGTAGCCATATACAGTTATACTTTTATCATATAATCTACATACGTCTATTTTGTTATTTACCGGTAAGTGACGGTAATGATGGAAAATAATGGGAAAAATAATTTACTGTTTACTGGTAATTGAAATTTGACGGTAAATTGCAAGCCCTACTCATGGTGTTTATGGTGATTCTACAAAAGCTCATTTATCGGCTCAAGGTTATTTATAAGGTTAAAGAAAAACGATATTATATATTGACTATGCAGATTCGAATTAACTACCATCGACAGTTCGTATTTGTGCGAATGACACCATCGAATCGTAGGTGCAAAATGGAAGCGACACGAACAGACGTATTTTATACGCACGGGGTGAAATACGTTATCGGCAAACTTTGACAAGTCGTTCCATTAAAACGTTTAGATTAGATGTGCGTAACTTAAAACATTAGAGACTTTGGTTCGGGCGAAAATTAATGGCTATGGCTCTTTAATCTCGAAGCCGAAGCTTTCATCCTAATAAGGAGATATGGCGAGCTTCTTTAAACTCGACGCGCGAATATACGACTAAACTCGGGCCAAAGCCTCCCGGCCAACTTTGCATGTTAACTTGAACCTATTGTTTGCTCGATTCGGAACTTTTACCGCACTCTCGAAGCTCCGAATTATTATGATATTCTACTTTCCTCGGACCTTTGCTATGTGTTCGCAATATGTAACGAATATAAAGGATTCGTTTCACCTCGTTGTTGCGTTCGTGAAAGTTTTTGTCGTGGTTGTTTTGTTGACAGACTGTTTTCATATACGTTTTATTTCTTCGGAACAAATTCGTATGGTCGGTCGTGTATATGAAATGACACGAAAAATTAATGCCACTAATGAAACAAGTCTTTGCTTCAGGTAATGGACGATTCGTGCTTGGCGCGTGTCCAGAAGGTATAAATGATGGGTGCATTTTCTTTATTTATTTTTGATCATTTCCTTTAGGCGGGATGATTTCATTTTTTTCCCATGCAACGAAACTCTGAATACGTATAATTTTAGGAAAATAAGAGTTTGGCGATTGTTATTCGATTTCTTATATAATAAAATATGTGCTTAAAAATGTTTTATGTATTGTAATTCCATAAGTATTAATTTGGGTACGAAACATGGTTATATTAACATATGCTCCATAAATTTGAATTGTCCTCGATCTATATTCACAAGACGAACTGTAAATGTGAGATACGAGGAAGAATACGATCTCGTTTTTGTTTGTTTCTTGTGTGACCTCAATATGTACATCTGAATATCACTAAATTTCGATGATATAATGTCGAAAAAACGAGAAAACTAGTTTTATTGTTAGACATTTTTAGAGTATTTTAATTAATATTTATTGTCAATTATAATTCTATGTTTCAATACAAAATTGAGCATAATTCAAGTATTTTGATCTTTTTCAAAGAATATGAATATTTATTAGAATTTTGTTGTCGAAATCGAGATGGTGAGAGAACGTTAATTACGTTTATGTAGAATAACCCCAGATTATGTAATCCACAACAAGGAGGATAAACCATTGGCGTTAATCCAGCTCAACAGGAGTATGGTACGTTTATGCATTATATAAATGTGTGAACGTACAGCTTGGCATTTATTAAATTATGTTACTCAAAAATATTAATAATAGTAAGTATTTAATAAAATTTACGTAAAGTATTTCGTGAAAATTTTAAGCGTTCGAAAATGGTTTTAAATTTAATGGTATTGAAATATTCTGTCATGATAAAATGTCAAATCGATGATATCAATCGATTATTAGGTCTATACTATATTTTTTAATTCAACTTATTTATTGATTATGTCATAAGTTTGTAAAAAATAAAAAATAAATCTAATTCGTTTTGTTAAATTTTCTAATGAATTAATAGACAGAATTTTAATAATAATCACTATATAAAAAAATAAGAACTTGACAAGATTAAATAAATTTGACAATCGACAATCAAACAAATTGGTAATTTTATTGTATAATATATTAGAATACATTCGCAGTGCAAATTCACAATATCCTGATGATTTATGATTGTAATTATGAGCGGTTGTTCCGTTGAGCACCTTAACAATTGCTATTTGGCCGTTTTAACGAATTAATTTATCAACTTCATTAAACTACTGAAATTCAGCAATAAACGTAAAATACGATTATTTATTTGTGGACGGAGGGGCAAGGTCGACTCGTAGGATAATGCGTGATATTGCGTACATTCGTAGAATATGTACGTTATATTCGACCCACATAAATTGTATTCCACACTCTTCAGCATACAAAACTATGCATTTATGGATATTATATTAGATTTGTCGTATACGCAGTTGGTTGAAATTTCGCAATAGTGGAAAAGAGGTCGTTAGGAGAGTTCGGACGGTCAACTGAAATCGTTTATTTGTTGCTTCTTCAAACAATAATTAATCACTGAGTAAACTTTAACGGGGACGCACGTGAGAAGTGTCTCGAGTTTAAGGATGTGCGCAATTAACGCCGGGTAATTGTTTAATTGTTATCCTTGTTGACACAAGTTTCTCGAACTGTTTATATGTATAATAATTAGTGATATTATTGTTTTTTCTATTATTTCTTTTCGAATATACATACATAAATGTATAATATAATTAAAGTGTAAGTTATCCACTAATCGGTTTGAAATATAATACATAACTTGTAGCTTTTGTTTTATCGTTGAATTTTAAATCACCCTTTAATGGATATGATCTTGAATATGTTTTTTTCCACAGTTCGTGACTTTTCATTTTTCTGATCTTTTATCCGGGCTTTATCATGGGTAATTAATGAACACAATGAAAACGCAAAAAGAAACGAATTAATTATCGTATATTTTTCACATATTTTTTGATGAACATTATTTATTCTAAGTGTAATTTTCTTGCTTCTCGCCTTATCTGTAGACAAGATATTATTTAAATACTTAGTCAATACCAGAAGTTTCAAGGAAGTATTATATATGGCGAAAAAAATTATGTTTTCAACGTCATTAATAATTTGTCTGAGGTCAAAAAATTTCAATATTCCATTTACGGATTCATTTACATTTTCATTTAATTAATGATGTTAACTTTTTGCTTATGATGTAAATTTTAATAATTAAATTCATAAGTTAATTTTGCGTTGCAATATTCAGAATTCGGATAACTGTCTCTTTATAAAAAATGTGAAACTTTAACTTTAGGAGGGCATATTTTTTTCAATTTGTAAACTGGGGTTAAGATATAGTTGTTTTTCTTTATGACGGAACAAATTTTCTACAAAATGCAACTCGAAGGGAAAAGTTTAAGGGATGAAAATTCTCTTCGAGCAACAGTTTTCCAACGATTTAGTGTTGCACAGAAAATATGGTAATAACGCTCCGCCATAAAGCGCGACGGTATCAAATTATAGTTTACCCGAGGCGAGATAAAAATATGTTGCTTCAGAGACGAGGTGTGCGTGGTGTTTTTTTTTAAGTACGAAACCTTTTATTTTGCATATATATTACGATAAAAGTTTAGAGGTGCACTTATAAGGTATATAAAAATCTAATGATATAATTTTTTTACCGTAACCTACTTCTAAGTATTATATATTAGATAGTCAATTTTTTTATGGTGCTTTTAAATATAAAATTCGTCTTGATATAATGTTTTTGAATGTTGAATTATCTTTAAATCTTAAATGATTTTATGTTAATCATAATCTAACAATAAGTGTAAAAACTTATGATATTTTATTGCAAGTTTTGGAATCAAAAGCCTTTTTGATCCAGAAATTCAATCTTTGGTCTTGTTTAACTAAAGTCTTATCTTGCTAATTCTAAACCTAACCATATCTTGCCCATTTTACTGTACGAAATTGTTGATTTCTCAGAGTTTTTAGATCTCTGCTGACCACAATGATTTCCAACATTAAATTGGTTTTATCCTCTCGATATATTTTTTAATTTTGTTACTTGAATTTACTGTTGTCGTGACTTCATCGATTGAAGTTCTAGCTATAAACTCCTACAAGATAGACTAAAAATAACTGAAAAAGGGAAAGAGACCAAAATTTCCCGGAAAATTTCATTTTGGAAGACACCACAATGTGTCGACATAATCGACCCCTTAACTCTTACTCTTCAAGTGCTCGAACAGGTTAAAGCACTTGGCAAAAATAGTACAGAAATGAACCCCGTTGAGGAAAAAAAATTCACAATGAAGCAACCGAGTACACTTCCTACCTCGATCTTCGCCAAACAGGATTCGATCAAAAGATAATCTCTTCGGATCGTATTGAACGTTCATGTCATAGGTACAGTACTCCATTTTTCAATGCCCGCTTAGCTCAATGCAAACGTACGTCATGGAAACTAGAACTTGAGAAAATATAATAAGGCATAGAAATTAAATTGATTCGAACTTTGTCTTTTTCGCGTGCTTTTATACACCTTCCACAGAATAAAAGAAAAATTATATATTCCAAGTACAACACCTTTTGTTCGCTGAAATCTTTTTATTTTAATGATGATAAAAAGAGAAACTTTCCCTCAAAATTTTTTATCCTCTTATATTCGTAAACGAGGCGTAGCTATAAAATAACTGGATTAGTGCTATAAATATAAATTTAAAAATATATTAATTTTCTTTTTTGCACCTGTATTCATTCGTGTTTGGATGTGTATAATTTTTTCATAATAATGTCTCGAATTAACTTTAACCACTTTTATTATATCGATTGTAATTTTAAACCAATGCATAGTTTTAAATTTACACAAAAGTAAAAAAATCCTATTTTAAATCCAAAAATATGACTGCTGTCGACATGAAAAGAAATTATTTTAAGTCGAAGGAAATTCCGATGATTTAAAAAAAAAACAATATAAAGAAATGAAATTTTGAGTTTTTTCAAATAACTACTCATTAAATTCTCAATATAATCATTTATTCTCATAGGAATGATGATATACCATTTAGGAGTGTGCTAATGCAGTAAAAAAGAAAATAAGAACCACAGTAATAATAATATGTCATGACGTGATTATTGCAATGTGAGAGTTCGCAGTGTAACGACCCGCCAATTAGCCTAATTAAGCAGTTAACTTACGATTCCTTAATTTCTGTAAGGGTGGGCAACAGAGGAAAAGGGACCGTTCCAAATTTGAGCTATCTTTTCCAATCTCTTCCGAGCGCTTGAGCCCAGAGTAAATGGCTCGCGCTCGCCAACGTTCTCTGCCGTTAATTTCTGTTACAGTTTCTTTCCTTTTTTGTATTATTATCATTCTATTCTTTTCGTTTGTTCGTTGCGCACGAAAAAAAATATGGTAATATCGCGGTGAACGAGAGTACCCGTCCCCCAGTGTCCTCCTTACTCTTCTCCCTATCGCATTAAATTATAATGTAATTTTTTTCTTTGTTGGAATTATTGTGCGCTTGCCGTCTATTGCGATGCGGCTCTGTTTTAATTTGAAATTTCTGAGAATTTTGCGTGCACGTTTTGTCGTTTTATCGTGACCGCTGATGAAAATTAAAATCCAACCACTGAATATTTTCAATTTCACATCACATTTCACCCTATAAAATATTCATCCGATTGGTGTCGCTACTTGCGCATACTCTTTCGCACGATTTATAATGTTTTATTCGTTTGCTAAGGTTTGGTTTGTTTTTCGTTTTCTACGCTTGACGTTGAAAAAAAGAAGCTTTTTTCGCGCGGAAAAGTGAAGAACTTAATTTAGAACTTTCGCACTAAAAACTCAATCCCGTTAAAAGATCGAGTTACAAATTTCTTCACTTTGTTTTGAGCAAAGAAACGAATAAACGAGTTCGCAACGAAAACAACGATCGTTTTTCTGTAGCACGTTTATTTACGTCGTCGTCGCTTTATCATCAAATTATCCATGAAATCGCTTATGACGAGTCGTAAAATTGCTTTTTATGACATTTTACGTCCTCGCACCGCAGTACATACGTACCGGGACTCAACGAGGACCAACTTCAGCATTATGTCGACTAAAATTTATTACACGTGTACACACATAAACGGGGAACAGTGCGAAGTAGTCGGTTGACAACATCCTTCATTCCTGACAAAAAGGCCAATTTCCCAGCGCATTACTGGAGCGTTGCGAAAGGCGTTTCCGTTTGTCGTACGTATACTGCGTACTGTGCACAAGGCACACGTACTCCTCATATATCACGCGAAACCGGCGAATAATATTAAAAGCTTCGCATCTGGGGCGAGGCGTTACATGAGCGAAACAAACTCGGCTTTTTCGGGACCCGACTCAAAAAGAAACGCGAGGTTACATCTTGAAAAGTTCGTTTTCAGCCCGGGTCTTGTCCTTTCATTAGCGCGCTTGTGTATTCAGGGTATTCTGCGCTGGAACCGCTCCAGCCGAGTCTCTATTGTCCTGAAGGAAAACCACGTATGCTGCAGATGGCTGATCGGAAAATACGTGGGAAAATTGTGTGGTGCAAGTGCACGAGAAAATCGATCTGTGTAAGAGAGCTTCTCGAGTTCGTTCGTGCTAGTGATATGGATTCAATTTTTTCGTATAAAATATACTTGATTTTAAATTTTCAAAAATTTATCTCGCATTATATAATTTTTTGTTTAAAAATTACGAATATTAGTTAATTTTTAAATAATTCAACTTTTTGGATGACTCAATTTAAAACTTATTGTTAGCCTTAAAAAGTTTTTGCTATGTTGTTTTATTAAAATCATTATTTTAGTTATAAAAAAAAAAGTTTAATTTTAGTTTTCTTATGAACGTACATATGTATGGAAATGAGCAAATTTTGAACAGAAACCACAGGCGTTGTATACATTTTGTGGAATAATATAATAGGTTAATAGCGCTCTAAGAGCTCTCTTTTTAAAAATACGGATCGTATTACAGTAATTAAAGTGAATTTCACACTCTGAAACTTTCCTACAGAAATGATTTTATTTCAGTTGTTTTCACTTTTATGACCAATTCTGTAAAGTGTTATTATTTTTTTATTCAAATTAAAATTCGGATAATATAAGGTTTCGTATTATAATTACGCTGTTATTTTTGGTAATTTTTTATTTTATTGTTGGGTTTTGTTTTAGGGTATACATTTAATTTGAATTATTGGCTAAATTCATAAATATTTCGATTTAATCATGTAAAAGGTTCGCAATTCGAAAAGATTTCTCTGTCATCAATCACGCTTTTCCTTTTATATACGAGTACAGGTGAACGCACACGTTTGAATTTTTCGAAAAGAAAATATCCGCATGAAATAAAAGAGTATCCATTCAAAAGGTGAACATGTGTGTTTGGGTAATTTCTTTTCATAGGATGTCGTAATATTTCTTTGAAAAAAGTATCCTTACTTTTACTGTTGCCACAATCGTGAAATCTTTTTCCACGTGAACTTAGAATACGCAAGTCGTAAAACAAAAAGGGGACAATCGTTCAAATCCGAAGCGGATGAAATATATCGATATTTTTTTCATAGCTTCGTTTTATGGCTGTCGATGATATTTTATTCCCCGCAGTACGGTGAGATTAAATCTCTTTTCGTTTAGGTTATGATTAACATTTATTTACGCGGGTAAATAATATTTTATTTTTGGAGTTCTATTTCCATTTTTCCCTTGCATATACATATTGAAACCTCCCTTCTCCCTGTACTTAAGTTATGAATGATTGCCAGCAATAAAGCCTATCTTTAACAGGCATTTAAATTTTACCTGGGCTTTTGAGGCAAACCCCGATCCGTAGCACCGAAGCTTCTTCAACCTGAATAAATTGCGTATACTTTCAAGGTACATATAAACGTGCATTATGGTGTCTTTAAGGTCGATTTCGAAGAGGCTTTGACTGGAAATTGAGCATGAAGGCCAAAACGAAACCAATAATAGTACTAGAAACGGGAAATGGAACAAAAACTTCTGGATGCCTTCCAGATATTTTTTGTATCTGCTTTTCAGTCGAGAATGTAGCTAATTTGTTTATTTTCACTATTAGCGTCGACTAATTTCTTCGATAATGTTCTTATATACATATTTATAAAATTTATTACCGTTGTGACAAAATTTTATCTACAAAATCCATTCTTATTTCTCTTCTTTTCCTTTTCAAAAGTATTATATTTCAGATACCAAACCTGTGTGAAATTAACGGAACGATCCTTCTGCTCCGTTACAAATGCAAATCCGGTCGCATTTTCCGGGCGAATTGGCTCGATTTTCCATATCTTTTTTTTCACTTTATTTTAGCAACATTTTCATCTCCCCGGGAAAAAAGCTTCACGATTTAATCCAATTTTATTTTTGATATCGTACGATTTGAATATTCCCCGAGCGAAATTAACCGAGACAATGGGGGTTGCGAAAGCGAGACAAAACGAAAAAGCTCACTTGTTTCATGAATCTTTGATTCGTGACGCAGTCCATTAAATAATATCAATGTTTATTTCGCAAAAGTCATATTTCGATGGTCGAATCCATGTATTTCTTAATAAAAATGTAGGTCACGGCTCAATCGTAATGTAATAAAAGTTTCTCGATTTGTTCTTACGATTTGCCGATTTTCCTCTAGTTAGTGTACATCTATGGAAAACTTTTTGACGAGATCTGCTAAATGTTCACATTTGCACATTCGAATATTGTAATTTTCTCACATAGATGTACCAAAATCCAATTCCATATATCTTTCAAAGCAATGAATAATAAATTTATTACAATGCGAAAAAAAAAATCAAACTCGGCTCAACGCTTCGTAAAAGCAATATTTTGATTATTTTCACATATTCGATTTTGCTTTCGCACTCGTGACCTAATTTAATTTCGAAATAAACAACATCCGTTTTTTAGGTACATGCATTTGTGTATTTTCTAAATTGCTGCTCTAAAAAATAACGCGGGACACTTGTAAACTAATGATGCCTTTCCACCCGTCGTCCCTTTTTTCGATAACGACTATCCCTCGTGTTTGCATAGCGTCCTTCGGAACTCGTGCTGGTGGACATTATCGGATATTCCAAGTAGTTTTTCCTTCTATTACGTTACGATATATTATTTACAAGGTTCGCCTATGGGACCTTAGCGCAGTTTCCCATGGTTCTAACAAACGATCCGGAAATACGTGGAATCGTTCTGCGACACAACTACTCCTAAAAAGTTTCACCGTGAACTAGATCTAAACATAATATAATATTATACATGTTTATAATAATATTTGTATCGTTGGATATTCGTACATTTTTCTGTAGTGTTTAACTATGTTACAATATTTTTTCATTAGTACGTATAATATTGAATGACTTGTTTCTTTGAATATTGAAATCATATTTTTTGTATGTGCCACGTGGAACTTATCCCAGGATGATTGATGTGTAGTCATTACCGTATCTGTGTACTATTTTCCGCGCGGTTGCATCTAAGTGGTTGCCAAATTGCTCGAAAACTTGTGCTCGAAATAACAATTTATTATTAACCTCAAAATTCCTTAATTTATTATTATCATCATGTGCAAGGAATTTTATGATTCTACGTTGTTATATTAAATTGTATCTCGTCTATAAAATATCCATAAGATTGCATGGAAATTTTTTTCTAAGAACGAAAAATTAATATGTATTTACCGTTCTTCTTTTTATTCTAATTTTTTTTATTTTCGCTTAAACACTCGGAATTTTCATTTGAAATTTTCGACTTGGGGCGTGTCGGTACAGATCGAATCTAATAAATAATATTATTTTCTCTAGAGAACAAAAATCGAAAGCAAAAGATCTGTTTGTGCGATCATCCACACACACCCATTTCATCACTGGCGTATAAATGAATTTTCCCTTTGACCTGAAGCCCGGAGAAAAAGGGTAGAGCGATTATTATGGGAGCGCGCTCGGTTTGATTGGCACACGCCTAGAAGCTCGATTTTTTTCACGTCCTTCCATTATTCATTATTCGTCCATTATTATTCGAGAGCTCGAACGGCTCCATTCTTTTCTATAACACCGCAGGTCTAAAGGCAACGCTCTCCACAAAGACGACGGTATGGTTTTAGTTTCGACCGATTTACGATGGCCCCAATTTCGCAGGCAATGTTTTCATTGCGATAATTTGTTTCGCGGTATTATATATCGAAATTTTTTTATTTGATTTATGTATTAATATTATCATATATTTTTTTCAAATATAAGTTATTCTATTATATAACAGATCTATTTTTTATTTATATATTTTTTTATTTAACGAGTTACTTCACTGCACCATTGTTTTCACAATTCGGAACAACAAGTTAGCATACAAAGCCCACCAGCTGTATACAGACGGGTTGCACACACGAAACAAAACAATATTTGAATAAGTAAATGAAACGCTCTCGAATAAGGTGAATCGATCGACGTACAGGGATGCTACGTAAAAACAAAAAGAATATATAATATAAAAAAAAAAAAACGAGTCGGGCTATTTACACAGCAGGGTCCCACTTACGCACAGGCAATATCTCCTCGATAAACATTTTCATAGTCGTTTTTCAAAGTTGCCCTTTGAAAGTTTGCGCGTCGCTCTTTCTACCCCCTTGCGTCTGTGCGTCCACGACCCGTGCTAATGTTTTCCGAGACTGAAAATTTCATGGGACCCGACTTGTTTGACTTGTAAATTTTCCAACGGCGGCGTACAAAGTCACCTGGGAATGCAAGCGATATAGGAACAGCCGTGTAGTCTGTAGTACATGCTCTATTGATGCCCTTCTTTCACTTTCTCCGTTTCGACTTATGTAAACGTATCCATGGTTCGTGATGTTTTGCAAAATCTTCCGCGCATAATGTGCCGTTTCAATTAGTGAATGTTGGGGGTTTTATTTATTTTTCTCGCTGTATTTTAGACGTATTTTTGGAACTCTTATACAGAACGAGTAGAGACATTTCACTATATTCCAAGGTTACAATGTAATTTGTATATAGAACACATGAGATTTTGTCACAAGTCTCACCCCAAATATATTTTTCCTTTTTATGTAAATTGAATTTTCGGAAGTAGCATTGATTTCACCCCATCTCATTTTTTATAACTAGTATCATTTTTATACTATCTAAATGATTTAATTTATAAATAATTCAGAAAATTACCTAAGTATAATATATTTTGAATCAACATAATCTTTGACATTTATTTGAAATGTTTAATTATAATATTTATTGTAAGATCATTAATTTTCTCGTTATTTGTGAAATGTCATTAGAGAAGTAATTAGTTCGCTCTTAATAATGTATAATTTTATCATTCATATTTTTAATTACCGTCATTCATTATTCAAACAAAATTATTTTCCAGATTTCCGTAATTACGCTTTGTGTTATAATCTGCATATCTCATAAAAACCGTGAATTAATATTTGAAGTAATATTTCTTAAATAAATACCTATTTTTTGTTTTTTGTTATCCACTAACCCAAGGGTTGTCAAAGATTAAGTCCGCAATAATTCGTTTAAATAAACAAATTCGGGATACGCATTTTAAAAGCAAATCGTGCCGGTGTTTATTTATACGTGTGTATAATAATTATGGGAAGCGCCGTACATAATAAACGAGGGAGTTTTCTTTACGCAAAATATGCAAATATGAATAAGTTCAAGTTGTCTGCGTTGGGATGAGTTGAAAAATGTGTATAAAAGAAAGACAAATGCGAGGGACAAAATTACAAAGTTAAATATACAAGCCAATTAAACGAAATATTAACAAAAGTATATATATATACGTACTTAGAGGAGCAGCGAAAAGTACACGACAAAGATTTAAAACGCGAACATTGTTAAGAGAAGCGACTCCTCACTTTATTATGTTTCTTCTTGTGTAATACAATTTTCCGTCAGTTTTATTGTAATTTAAAAGTCTTTTTCACTACTCCACTATTTTCTATACGTTACATAATATTTTTGAATTAATTAATTTAATTTTTGTCAAATTCAAGTAATATGGAAAATTGTGTATAAACCGATTTTATACTAGTTGTGGAAGAATTTTCATATTTGGATTTATATAAATTCTCGAGGCTTTGATGGTAATATGATGTGATCACGCGTTAAATTCAAAGATAAAAAAATTACATAGTCGATCAATATTAACTTTCTCCTTTCTTTATAATGATAAACTCTGTTAAATCAAAATATCTCATCGATACTTGAAGTTTTATGCCTAGGTCTATTGACACTATTATATAATTATATTATTATATATAATATATACTGAATAAAATTTTGACTCTCGAAATTATGTGGAAATTATATACGGACTACGCTTTTTGTTCAAAACTCTTCTGAATCGTCCAAAGGTGTTGAAAAACTATGAGAATACATTTTCTCAAAATTGAAACCGAAATGGAACCGAACAGAAAAAATATCCAACCGAATGAGATGACTTCGTCGCAGAATCAATTTTCTCAACAATGCCGCGAAGATAGAACCTATACGGAACACAAAAAAAAGTATAAATAACTCGCGAACATTTGACATGGCTTCAGATTTAACACGAATATTGGTTTTTCTTTTTCAAATTAGCAATAATACTTTTTGTTATTTTATCAAATAAAGTGTATTTATTTATATTCTTTCAAAATCGTGAACGTCTATTATATTTTCAACATTCGAAATACGAAAGTGAAGACTATAAATCGTTTATCAGAAACTGATAGTTTCTCATTATCGGAAAATGTATACGCGCATGATTTCTGAAAAAGCGACGGACATTACCCTTCGCAATATACGAAAAACACTGTCAGATGATGGCCCCAGCAGAAAAGCTAGACTAGGTGATTAATCGTATACATAAATACCACCGTTGTAGACACAGCCGAATAACTAATATGCGAATACTTCGCCGCTCTCTTCGCAGAGATGATGTATTTCACGCATATTAGGTGCGATACATTCCCTCCATATTTCACTCTGATGTTCGATAAAATTTTCATATCAATCACGGCCACTTTTTCGGCGTCTCCAGCCCTTATTTTCTGCTTGCCCTCTTTCTCTATAACGCGACGCCCTTTTTCGCCTCCATCTCGTTCGGCTTCCCATCCGAGAGCATGGGCGTCGCAAAAAAAAATCAAATAATAGCCCCGTGCGCGCGCTTTTCACGTTATGATGAAATATTGGATGAGCTGATGCATGACGCTGACACCGTGGCTTTTCCGAGCCGATCTCGTCCCAAAAAATCCTAGAAATTGTCCTCGTCCCATTTACGCAGGGGTCGGCAAACTTTTTTAGGAAAGGAGCAGATCGTGAAAATTTGAGACTTGGTGGGTCGGATAGCAAACTCGAAAATATTAATATGGGTAATTTTAGTCAATGAGTAACGAAAAACAGGTTTAAAATTAAAAAAATTGATACTAATTGATTTCGAAATGGTTATTTGAAAATTCTTATTCTAAATATTTTTATCTGCAAGCAATATCATGAAAATAAGTATAAAAAAATAGCGCCGCAGGCAATTTTTTTTTCGTTTTTTAATTCTATGCTATCGATAACTACATAAAATTTTCTAAAATACAAAATTTCGGAGAACAATAACTTCCAATTAAGGGTCTGACAGAAGCTCCTCAATTGTACAATTAATTGGATTTTGAAATATAAATTTTTTTACTTAAATCAAGATCAAGACTAGGGTTTCTGAAAACCCGGGTTTTCAAAACCTGTCGGGTCCGGGTCCAATATTTTAGATACCCGACGAGTCCGGGTCGGGTCCGGGTCCAAAATAAAATGTTTTAAAATTTGAAAAATCAAAATACATACTGCAGACGAAAGATCGCAACTGTGAACCTTCCGTGAAACGAAAGCACTTAGGCAGGTATTTCTCAAATTGAAATACATGACGCATTCGAAAATGCATTGTATTTCGGAAGACGGACGTGCATCCATATAGCCCCATTGAATTTTATTATCCTTAGCGGTATTCTAAGAAGAAATTATTTGCGTACGAAAATAACGTTTTACATATGTATGTACTTTAAAAGTCAAGAAAATTCAAACTTCAAATATTTCGAATTGCTTATTCCATTTTTGTTTTTCACCTATATTTTGTTAAAAATTTAAATTTTTAAATGCATTTTGATTTTTAAAAAATATTTTTAAATAAAAAAAAAACTACATATTTCTTGTTACCCGGACCCGATGGTTTTTAGTCCCAGGTCTCGGGTCCGGGTTTTAGGTCCATTACCCGACGGGTTCGGGTCCGGGTCGGGTCGAGTCCAGAAACCCTAATCAAGACCCGAAAAACGCTTTTGTAACTATAGTTTGATAATAAATTCAAAAAATATATTTGCTGAATTTTTTGAGAATGAGAATTCCTAAATTGATTCTAATTAAAAAAAATATAAAAATATTGACCCGCGGGCCAGATTGAATACAGGCAACGGGCCGATTTTGGCCCGCGGGCCAGAGTTTGCCAATACCTGATCTACAGGAAGCCTGGATCGCGCGAATTCCGCTTTTTTCGTGTTTTCCTTTATTATTATCGCGCTTTTTTCTTTTCGCTGTTTATTAAAATTGTCCGTGTATCACGAAACAATTTCGTCCCGTCGCTCGGTCATTGTTTTTGTTCGGGGCGATTTTATTGCGTTTTTTTCGTTTGTTGGAAATTCGTGAATTGTGACGCGTTCTTAGTACGCCGGCTGCCATTATCTGACAGCTATGCTTTTTTTTATTCGTGATCGTCGAAAGGAGAATTTTAATCTATGGTTATTCGCCTTAATGAATTTTGGACTTCTTCTTCGTGTTACGAATGTGTCGAAATGTATTTTTAACTTTCTTTGTTATATTTGAATATTATTAATTTATATTATGGCCCCGCAATTCTTGAAAGGTTATCCGTCTCACTATTTTTAGTATCGAAACAGAAAATAATAATAATAAAAATAATAATATTAAATAAATTATTAAAACAAATGACACATGGCTCTTTTCGAGTTTATATGTACGAAATACATATGTCATGTAATTTTGAAGTTAAATAAGAACCTTAAAATAACGTTAACGTTGAGAATCCACTGTATGATACGAATGAAGCGTTTGCATTATCGATTTTATTATAAATATTATATTGTGCTGAATTGATAAATTCGCGATCGGCTTTGTCTCGAAAGTACATTTTATATTGTGGTATTTTTGTATTTATATATTTTTGGGTCCGTTATGAAGATTTCTGTTTATTGATGTTTCCGATTATTATTATTTATTTCTCAAAACGTAAAACCATAAATACTTTATTTCAATATCTACAAACAAATATTTTTAAACGTTATTATTTTTTCATACAGGTCGATTCAGATTTTTTTATCAAGATCAATCCGTCTGTCAAGTAAAATTTATCTTTGATCATATTCTACTGATAAATTTAAATTAATTACAGGTTTCCCTTGATTTATTCATGACGTTGATTTCGACGATAATTGTGGATTTTTTTCCACCAAATGGGATTTTAATTCGGAGGTGCGACTGAGCGTATAGTCCCTTTTGGATTGCAAAATTAATGGTCGGTTACTTTTTTTCTTATCCTCTATAAATTATGGGCTTTAGTGGCACATAGAATAGGAGTAATTTTTTTACATTTTCGAAACGAGATGTGTTTTTGTGTTGAGTTATTCACTGCTACAATTCTTTATAGTTTATCAAAATTAAAAGTATAAATCATCTTATTTTTAGCAAAAAATATTTTTGACTAAAAATAATGTTGTAAAGTATATTTTTTATTATATAATACTAAATTTCGTTCTATATTTAATTTAGTGTTCTTTGATTAAAATTATAATTTTGAAGAAAATGTAACCTTTAGAATTAAGCTTCTATCAAAAAATGCGTAAAATGAGAATTGTCTCTGATTTTATCATTCAAAAGTTATTAAATTTTCGACGTCGCTTCAGTGTAATTATTGCGCACAATTTCGAAGCTCTTAATTTTTTTTTGCGTTTTCGCTCAAAAACGTTCTCATCTCAGGTACGTAATTACTTTTCGCACTTTTCTCGCTTTTCCAAAACGCATGCACGAAATATCTATACGTACACCCGTACCGAGTTTCGATTCTTTTTTTGCGTAGATCAAGCTTTAATGTATTTTCGCGGTCTCTACGGACTTTGGAAAGTGGAGCAAACGAGAGCAACACTAGACTACTATACCAAAGCGGCGGTTTGGAAAGCGAGATTTCAATTTCTGCGTGGGAATTTCGACTGAGTGAAAATTCAACTTTCCGCACAGAAACTTTTTCTTCGGAAAACTCCACCAGGGAAAACGGCACGGAAGGCGTGACGCAAAAGTTAGATTTTTTAAACTGCGAAAAAGTGGATGTAATTTTTGTTTTACAATCTCTTTGACAATACAATTATATTATTTATATGTATTTTCATGATATATTATAATAGATAGTAAAGACAATGTTCCGATTATATACCGATAATCATCCGATATGTATTTATAAAATTGTTTTTAAATTAATATTCATATTCAGATTAGAACTATTTATAATTTTTTTTGTGAATACTAGAAAATTACCAATCACTGTGGTCAGAGTAGATTCATTATATTATATGTTCAATTAATAATTAAAAAAAGTAAGATGAACTTTTTTATGATAAACTATCGCGTTTTTTAATACAGGATTTATAAAATGCCATGAACCGAATTCTATTTTCCATATAATAATATAATATATTAAAATAAAGACACTCACATACACATGAACATAGTCAACTTTATTCTTCACTAACAAGCTCTGCTTCGAAAGGTGGATGATCCTGTTGTTGGGAATGTTCTACCGAATGTGCCAATTATTATAATATAATATTATATGTTCTTTGTGAAAAATAAAAAAATCTTTAAAATGAGAAACGTTTGTAGCAGATATATAAATTTCGCTCCAATTTACTTTTTATTTCCTCTTAATAACAATATTGCGTACTCTGTTTATATGTATATGCTATCGTTGCAAAGTACAGCAATCATAAAGGTTCTAATACAAAAAAACATAAAATATAATAATATAAAGATAAAAAACAATCGATTGCTATAAATATATGATTGAGTAATTAATTATAGAGTGCTTTTGTTCACGTCAGAGAACGCCCGGATGAATCCGGAATTTCCAGGTGGGGTTGTTTGTGGGGGTGATTGCATTATGTATTAATAATTAATTATTTATAATATTTAAAATGGGTATTCAAGGTCAATGTCAACTCGCAGTATTGGTAACTATACGACAATTATTATTTGCAAATAAATTGATATAAATTGTATTAAAGACGCATAAAAGAGCGTCAATGTAAACAATAAAGATTGAAAATGGGGTATTTGAATGATCGAGAACGGTCCGATCATTTTTTATTGTGAATATTACTAGCTGATGTTCCACAATTGATCTCAAACGTATGTGATCAGTATTTAGAACCGTAGGATTTTTTATGGGACGGAGACGACATTTGCGAGAGACAATTGACTATCCTCGCGAACAATCCTATCTGAGATGAACCAGGAGAAATACAGACAATAATATTACTAATCGTGGGCCGACTATAAAGTCTACGAAATCGGCCCATGATCGCATTCAAAATGACGCATTAACGCTGTCAATTTGTGTCCGCGTTGCATAATTAATTTCGTTTGTAATTATTTTCGATGTAATTTATTATTAAAATAAAACACTTAAGCTGTGCTAGTGATTTGATTTTACAATGCGTTAATTTTCGATGATTCGGCAGACACCGAATTATTCAGTGCTTTTGTTTGTGTCCGGTTTTTCCCGGTGTTTGGTGATATTGGCGGATGTATTTTTCGACACCCATGGAGCACCTTGAGATGGTTACCATCATGCTCAAAGAACAACTGAAACAACTGAAACAACAACAACAACAACTGAAGTGAAAGAATGTACATCTAATCCTCTTTTTACACGGTTCCGAAATAACACGGTTCAAGGAAGATGAACCGATTATTTTTTTTCACTTTAACACGGAATAAAAATATGTATTATTATACCACAATGGTAAGATTCGGTGCAGACCAGTATACTGATATAATTATAGTTTTTAAATAAAAATTTTCGATGTTTTTTGATGATTTTACACGGCGAAAATTTTTCACATTACACATTTTTTATAGAGTACATATGGATGGAAGTTCTATCCAAGTATAGTGATGGAACCTATCTCCAATTTTTGTATGGTCACATGCATATTTTTTACACGGTAGTCTCTGGAATATATCCTTCATATAAAAAGAGGATCGGGTGTACACAGGAAATGTACGGAACTGTACTGTGCTGTACTCTGTAACTGTACTGTAAATGTACTGTGTACGGGTGTACACAGGAAACGAGTATAATTATGAAATACAGGACTCCGTCGCGACCCGCCCTCTTTCCCCGAAATGGCTATTTAACGTGTCGATATAACGAACGAGGGTTGTTCGATTAGCCACCACCAGCACATTGCTGGATTTCAATTCGTCGTCAGAATTGCCGTGTGATTTGGAGCCGTTAAAGAGAAAAAAGCCCGACGATGGCAGCAGATAAGCCTGCGGGCGGGTCAGCGTTTATCGCCAAGGCCCGATCTCCCATAAACGGGGGCGAGAATAAACGCAAATATATTTTTATGGGTGCGTATTCGTGGATTAGGAGGATCATTCTCGCGCGCGTGTTTTCGAACGCTATTTGTTCTCGAATTATTCGATTTTTCGGTTAAGGGTCGTTGGGTGTGATTTTTGGTTCGGGGGTGTTTCGCTGTTTAGTTTTCCGTTGGTCGTTTATTGTGTCGTACGTTCTTTTTCAAAGCTAAGGATTTTCGTAGACAAACGACGCTGTGATTGTAAAAAAGTCTACTGCTTTGTTTTTTTCTTTGTGTAGAAGTTAGCTAGTTTGTTTTTTTCGCATGTGACACTACGTAACTTCCAAGGAAAGAAACTTATCGACGTGGCGTGAATTTTTTAAATTCGATTTTCTTATCAGTCGTACGTGGAATTTTTTTCTGTAATAATTTTTAAAACACATCGAAATTTACGTTTGAACCCAAACTATCTTTTTTGCAAATCAGCACTAGCCAATAGATACGCAGATAATTGCGATTAAACACATTAGTGTGTTTATAAACACCGTAATCTAACAGAGCAAATATTTGCTATAATAATTCTGATTACAGATACATAAGGGGATACATCAAACCAAAATGCTTATTTGCATAATAATATCAAATAAGCGCTATAGTTCGATATATCCTTCATTCCGTTCCATCTCCGTCCATATACAGCCACATTCATCCGACACAATGCAAATCCTTGGAAATAAAAGACGAAAAAAAATTGAATACGAACATAAAGCACACTAAATCACCGAAACCGGCGCACTACACGCGAACGTACTACCTATTTATACGTCTCGGCTGATTTACGCGCGCGAAACGACAATAAACTTCGAGACGGCCCTTTAAGACCTCGTCACTATTTATCGCGTAACGGCCGAAAGGACGGAACCCGGGATCCGGGATGTCCCTGGGCCTGCTTCCGGTCACCCAACAGGAAGACGAGGCGGGAAATTCCCGGGAACGGAAGTGAAACGGAGAGGTTTTTCTAGTAAACATCGTCCCGGGACCTCAGCTTTCTTCAGTCGGCGCAGAGTCTGCCTGAGGCCTGTGTACGGCCAAGTTTTCGCTGGCCGTTTATATTTTGAGCGGTTTTGAAACTGTTCCTTTAGAGAAAAGCTCTCTTATATTTGATTGTGTGAATTAATCGTGAAGTTGTATGACTTGGGATGAGGTCGCCTTTTATATTTTTCAAGATTTTTATTAACTTGCTTTTTAGGTGTGCGTTGTAAGTTTTACCCAGGGGCTAACGAAGATCGTCCTCGATCTCGAATACCATACCTCTGATCGATTTGAAACTTCTGGTACAGACAAATAATACGCAAATATACTATATTAAATCATCTCTAGCACGAGGTTAAAGGAATTTAATGGTTTAATTTCGAGTTTAAAAAGTTTGTAAAATTTTGACAACTCGCAAGAACGCCGTTAGTGACACATTATTTATATTGAACTAGCGGTTTGTGCCCGGCGTGCTCGTGACTCTGTGAAAATAAGTTGTGTACCAAATGTCGACGAACGATTGTAATTACTGTCACAATCAATCGCGACACCGTCACATTATATAGGTGTTCGCAAATAGTGAGTGCAGTTTAAAAGCGCTCACTCACTAAAGTGCACTCATACTTTCCGAACACCTACATTATGATTTGTATAACGATCGATAGAAAAAACTGAAAAAATCTGAAATTCGAAACGATGTAAAAAACTGAATACTTCTATAGTTTCTCCTGATTTCAAAGCACATTCTCGTTAAATTTAGTGTAGATCAGCGTCGGCAACCTGCGGCTCGCGAGCCACATGCGGCTCTTTGGATGTGAAGCTGCGGCTCTTTAATTCCATACACAAATTTTATTCATTTTAACGTAAATAGTAACGAAATCCACATTGAGCCATTTGGAATTAATACTGGATCTCTAGAAATGCAATTGATCGATTTAAAAAGTAAAGCTTTGTGGAGTGGAAAATTTACAGAGTTGAAAAGCAAGTTGGAAGAGTTGGAGGTCCAGACATGTATGTACGTAACGCAACAAATAATAATGCCATATATATATTATCTAATTTATTGTGAAAAATACTACTTATATATAAATAAATAGATATTTTTTCTTATGAATAAATACATTAGTTTTTTTTGTCAAAAAACTTTATTTATGCGAGTACTATTTATTGTTGGCAAGAAAAAAATTTGTGACTCTTTAAAAACTTTGAAATTTTGTAAATTTTAATTTTTGACTCTTCCGACTCAAATGGTTGCCGACCCCTGGTGTAGATTCGTCTATCGGTTTAGGAGTTTATTGGATACATAATAATTGGATGAATAATTTCATTACTCTTTAAAAAATGACATAATATTCTTTATGACATAATATTCTTTAGGACTACAGTTGATCTCATTATGTTCTATTATGTTTTCATATATGATTTTATCAAATAACGTCTCAATTATATTATATAAAAATGTAATTTGTACCTGTTAACAATAATTACCGTTGTGTTGCGTGTACATATTGTCGTTGTATGTTACGTGTGTCATAATCTACTAATTCGCATTTATTTTGACGGATATCTTTGGTGTAGTGGAAAAATTGCGTCCAACTATGAGTTGTGCGGCCCGTTTATGGTATATTAAAGTTGGTAATTTAGCGTAAAAAAGTCATAGTGTTTCTGTAGGGATTTATTGTGTCGCTAGTTGGTCGTCCCACAGTCCCATAAACATAATTAATGGACGTGGACCAAGAAAATGCGACCGCAACAGGGGCAAGATAACTGGAAAATTCTACTACTTGTAAATCAACTTTCGTACATACGCACGTATATGAAGAAAATATTCTTTATACGCTTAACGGAAATATAAAACGGCTTCGTCTACTAGTGTCGGTTGTGATCCATAAATTTATGGCGATAATTATGGCGTTATATACAGAGAGGGGTAAAAATATAACATATCTTATTCTGCTCATCAAAAGTCGATGCTAATCAATATTTGTTTATGATACGAGTCGGGTTCTTGTTACGTCCTACATTCAACATCCTTTTTTTGTTTGCCCAACCAAAGTAAGGGAAAAGCAAACACAGATAAAATTCTGTTGTAATGTGGGTCGTGAATTTCCTTTGTGTAAATATTATATTATATGTACTTGTCAACGATGTGCGATTTTCGTGCATAAACATAACTCGTATTAATCGAAAATTAATACCAAAGTTTAATTTTTTTCTAAGCAAAATAGACCATGCATTTATTTTCTGTTTACAGAGCGGGAAAGGTTTTTCACTTTTTTTATTTGATTTAAATTCGCTTTGTTTGCTCAGAAGCGTATTTAGGCTTCGTCAGTCCAATTTTTCTTTTTAAATTTCCTTTCTTTTAGTTTTTCTCCCAACAAAACCAAAAAAGGCATGTTTAATTTCGCTTTCTTTTCCGACCATCCACTTGCATTGCGGGGCTTACGCAAGAGTGTCGGCTCGAAAGGGCACCAGCGATCGTCGACCGCTGTTTCTCTAATGAACACTAAAAAAAGTGTGCTTCAGAGCGTTAAATTGTAACGAACCCCTGGTGTGTATAACCCGTCCGTAGGAAATCCGAAAATGCCTACGAGAAAACTCGCCCAAGAATTTTCTCCCTCAAATGCGTTCATTATACAGTATTATTGTGCAATAAATTTGGCTGGAAAACGAAAGGTGTTTCGCGGCACTATTACTCGCAGATTATATCTGCGTCCGTTGTTACAATATTTGGTTACAATACATATCTCGAATAGCATCTGGGACGAACCTTGTCAAATTAACTAGGGCCCAATTTGCATTAAATTTATTGTTTTTCGTATGAAATGTTTGTAAATGGGAATTTTCGTTTAACTATTATAACTTTTACTCTTGCTAATAGCGAATTTCTAAAATTGTTCATTTAACTTTGGTTTCTATCTTGATGATTAAATTTTTCTTGAAGTAAAACTGATAGTTTTTTTTTGTATAATTTCAAATTTTCCGGTATTTTTCCAACGTGCTTCCCGTTTTATTATTCACGGTGAAAACGCGAAACATTCCCGAGACAACAACGCAACAAATACGTCGCGCACGCATAGTGGAATCCGAAATTTGTGGAATTTATTCGAATGCGACGTGATGTAATATAAAATACAGTGAAATCCCATTTTTTGAAGGGACCGAAAAAACAAACGTAATTAGAAGGAAAACGTAGATTGAGGGTTTCTAATATTAAAAAAAATATACTAGGAAAATATTTTTTCAAATTTGGGTTTGATCTGGGATCGATCAAAAATTAGATCTCCAACTTTATATTATATTTCTTCATCACTCCGACATCTGATTCGATATTTTCAGTTCAAATATTTGTCTTAGAATGTTTTTTCGAAAAAGCAGTCACGTCATGAACTGAATTATAAATACCAAAAGCTCTCGGCTATCCTAGGAAGCTTCACTTCTTTCAATAAGATTTTGGGCGTTTCAACTGCTTTACTTATATTCGATTTTCAATATTGATATTTAAAGCTCTACAGTTATTAAAATATCAATGTATTTCATGTATAATATATATAATATATAAAAAAAATAAAATATATATTTTACGTAACAGTAAACACGTAAATAAAATAAAGAGAAAAAAACGGACAGTTGATTTATTTACCGCATACACTCCATCACCTATCATAAATTATACATTAAATAACGCAATGTTTCGTGTGAGTTTCTTTCTTCCTTTCTCTCTTGTTTGTTTTTCAATTCTCGTATTCCAAAGGTGGAAAAATTCTTTGAGAATATTTTTTAGAAACTTCGATTCAAATATTTATTAGTTAAAGGCGAATTTAGGAGACGAAAAGATTTTGTGCTCTTGCAGTTCACGAGAAACACAAACGGGTGTCTCGAGAGTGGGTCGTTATCGTAAAGGGAATGTATCAAAAGAACAAGAAACGCTTCTGCAAAAGCAGAAAAGAACACAACGGGAAAATACGAATAAAAAATCTCCGTTGAGCATGGGGTGCTTTTTTCCTATTAAAGGATGCGAAACGTTTCATAAGTCTCGCATGTGAAGGATGCGCACCACTTAACTTTAAATTATTCTTTTCGCTCCGTTGGACAGCGAATATTTGCGCTGTATGAAAATATCGAGAAGTTATGTGTGCTTTTTTGCTTAACCGTCTTTCATTCGAATTTCTCGATATATTCACTTAAATGTTACATTTCTTCGTATTCTTTTTTTATATTGCTTCTAACATACCAATATTTAATCACAGCGTCTCGTGAAATAAGATCTCTCTTGTTTTGTTTCCGTTTTATCAATTCTCCCCGCGAAATTTTGTTGATTTTTTTTTTGTTAACGGAAGTCTATAAAGCTAAATCTTAATTAAATTTTATAGAAACATTGGCAACTTGCGGACGCAAACAACCTTCTAAAACTTCACGAACTCGGCTTTAACCGAAGCGCTTGCTCGTTTTTAAAACTAAAAAAGTTTCAAACTCCGTCTATTCTGCGAACGCTGACAAAACTTCAGATCATCTTCCGTTTTGCATAGCTTATAGACTTCTGAAAAAAAGCAAACTTCATACACCGCCAGTATCAAACAGCCGCAAAAACCGCTAACCGCCAGCACGTACTTACGTATGTACACCTCACGTGCGCAACCGCATACCGCCGAACGACGCAAAAAGTTATTTTTAATATTAAAAGGGCCCTGTGATGTATAAACTGTTGACAGAGACCGTGTACGAAACATATTTCACAAACGCAGCGCGTAAATTTATTTTGTTTGAGTTATTTCCGAAAGGGTTTGTTAGTCTGTCTTTGTCGGCGACGGCCTCGATTCGCATTCGCAAGGATTCGTTATAAATTCGAGAATAGGATAATAAATAACAGTGAACGTGAGCTAAGTAAATTTGCGGAGAGTAAGCAATTAGCGGCCCCGAAATTTATACATTACATTATGTTATTAACAGTTTGTAGTAGGCGCGATCTTATCTCTCGTCCCAGCCATAACACCGTCGGATCGAGCAGAAAGCGAAAACGAAATCGATAAGTTCTTCTGGAAATCGGATAAGGAGGTGCGGGGGCGTATGCCGTTTGTTCCACCGCTGGCGAAAGTCAATTTAAGATGTTAATCCGGAATTTTGTCAAGCTTTAGAAATCCTCGGCTCTTCCACTCCTCAGTCGGGGGTCGCTTTCGCCGCACGAATGCGGCTTTCCGATTATAAAGCGTCGAATTTGGATAGAAATTAAGGTTTTACGATTTCGCGGAAAGGGCTAAATTAAAAGCTTTTGAATTCGGCGCGTTCACGTTTGGACGCCGACGTTCCCCTTGTGCCAAAAATGCCCGTCGATTGATTTAATTTGGCATATTAAACGGGAAAATTCATTCGCCAATGAATTCGATGCGATCTTCGGAACGCGAATTCAATATCTGAATTTTATTTTTCGCGTTCAATTTGTTTTGATATCACGAATGTTTATTTAAAAAAAAAATTTCATTATACATATAAGATTTTTTTTTTCATAATAATGAACACACTCGAATTCTAACCGTTTCGAACGTATTATTACAATAATAATTTTCACGCAAAACACATAACTCAATTGAGTTCGTAATTATGATTTCAAATAATATTTTTCTATCTTCATTTAATATTTTTTTTAAACCAACAGCTCCGATGAATCACTCGATAACGATGTAGTTTGTTTATGCTCGTTTTTTCCCTCTTCAACTCGCCAACAGGAATATGAATTATTATAATGAAAAACGATCGCCAAACGTAGGTGAGAATCCCACGGGGAAAATTTCCTAACCAAACTGTAGCAGATTGCGAAATCTCACCGAGAAAACACGTATAAATCTGAGCAGCCATTATGAGCCGCTTCCGTGCAAACAACGCTAGGATCGCGTCAGATTCGAGCATGACCCGTTTTCCCATAACTATTTGTATTATATTAACAATGCGATAACCATGAGCGTTTCCCATATTCGCTCTAGGGGCTATTTGTTTTTTCAGAACCGCGGTTCAAGTTTTTCGTCGAGTTTTTGCTGGGCGTCGAACTCGGAAATTCGCGAAGTGCTCGTGTAATGTTCGGGTGGGCGTTTTATTTATTCATCGCGTTCGGAACGACGTGTGCGATTTGTTATTTATTCGAGCGACGCGATTTTTGAATTGTTTTAATCAAATTCTGTGATTGAGATGTAAAATATTGATTGTATCTCTTAATTTTTAGTTTGAAGCGATTTTTTATCGCGTATTTATAAAAAAAAACATAGAATAGATTGAACTTCAATATCAAACATTAATCGAATAAAACGTTTTTATTTTTCTTTTTGAAACTTTATTTATGTATAAATTTTTCATATTTCATTCGTAAAGCGCTATGTAATGTGTAATAAAATATTTTTTTCCGATTATTTTTCTTTGAAATAATAATAACGTATTGTTGTTGATGTCGTTTAAATTACCCTTTTTTATTCGTCAGTTCAACTTCGTGCGGTTAAGCCTCCATGAAAATGTACTCGAGTACGAATAAAGCTTTGTGTGTCATGTTTACGCATACATGTAATATCAAAAAGCATTTTCCACGAATGAAAATGTAATCTGAGGGGAGGAAAATTGTCGCGAAATATTGAATCGGCACGCGAGGCATTATCGACGAAATATTCGAGGTCGCCCGGGATAATAACAGTTGTGCGATCGTCGATATGATTGTAAATAGTAAAGCCAAAGAAAACAACCTCTTGCAATAATACAATAATAACAAATATTACGTTTCAGTCTCCACACATACACACGCTCAGTCTTGCGATATCTTGACGGATAAAATGATACGAGGTTGACCGTGCTTTTCCGGGAGAAGTCACTATCGCCCACTACACATCCGATAAATGTCTCCTGAGATCGGAAAATATTCTTACGATATTAATTTTCCGCACGGGGACCGGAAAAGTGCCGTAACGGGCCGATATTTCGTAGTTTTCACGTGCGTGTTTACGAGGTTTCACGTGCTCCCGTTTGCATACGTACGATCGCACTAAACTGAGATGTCCTTTGTATACCCGAAAAAAGTTTTCTCTAAAAGAATTTTACGCGCTTACCCTCAGGTACAGTATAAATTTTATTTTTTTCTGTATAGTTTAATCGAATTTTTTATGTAAAAAATGTAAATTTTATTCATAGATCCGTTTGAAAGAATGTATCTTGTAATCATCTTGTTTTCAGAATGTATATATTATATTAAAAAAAATCTAGATAGATTCAAATTTTAAAATGACTCATATTTTTGTAAATTCGCATAGATAAACCAGATCCCGTTTACAATTTTCCATTTAATTTTATAGTTATGCGCGTATATAAAATATTGAATGGGTAAAATTATTCGTCCGAAATATTCGGAATTCTGCGGGCACGTGCGTGTGTAAATAAAAAGAGTTCAAAAAAGGGACTCGCATAAAAATGAATCGGCATTAAAAGTGTGGCGCGCGCGTGCTTACCCATCCCAATTTCATATTGGACCACCGGTGTGACCAATTTTGATTCTTTTTTTCGACCACGGAACGATACGAGGGACGCCTGCGAATAGGATTTTTTCAGATATTTTTCGAATGGGATGTATACGAACCGCGTATATATAAAAATACATATTACATAATGCGCACATATTAATGAACAAGATCGAATCGGTCGAACTTCTGCGCGTTTTATTTCTATTTTTTTATGCAAACGCCGCACAGGATTAACATATTTATAGGTATATGTTACAGTCAAAGTGTATCTTTAGTTAAAATATATTTTATCTGACGTTTTAGATAATTTGTATTTGAACACACATTGTCTAGTTCAGATATATTTCAACAGACGAAAATACAATTTAACTGGTGCTCACTAGTTAAAGTGTATTTTCAACTTGACAGATGAGTTTTGACAGTTCAGATTTTTCAAATGAATATTTGTATTAAATAACATGTATATTTTACTTCTATACCTGAATATTGAAAAGATTTTAGTAATACAATAATCTCAACAATGCATTCATCACAAAAACGTTAGTTTTGAGTCTATACAAGTGACGTTTAGTGACCCATATTAGTGGACAAACGAAATTTCTGTGCTTTTCCCTTTAACTATGATAATTAGTTTCTTGAAGAGAGGGTGATATAAATGATAAAAACCGAAGTAAACATATGCGGCTGTCATTCGAAACGGTTTGCAAGTGGCGTTGGAAACACTGGCTTACAATTCGTTAGCTATAATACACTTTGTCTGATCCTGACCAGTTAAATTATATTTCCACTGTGTCAAATGAAATAACTACGTAGGTTAGATAAAATATATTTTAACTAGTCAAAATATATTTTAACTGGCAAATACACTTTGATTGTAACATATATGTATATAAAAATATATAATAACATATAATATTTGTGTATAATGAACGAACTGCTAAAAGAACGTCGCTCATACAAAATAAAATGTAATCATTAGGCAGGGCTTATCGCATAAAATACGCTCTCATACCGGATATACCGTCTTTTTGGAACTTTATTTAATTAATTATTTCACGCTTTGCGGTTTCACCGCTGAAAGCTCGACCGTAAAATTCGTTCGCACACACAATCATATACGAACTTGCGCACGTTAATATGTGAACGAGCATTTCGTTTCGTGTGACGAGTTGATCCGCTCGCACCTGTCATGAAAATGGGACCACTATATAGATTTCCGAGACCAAAAAAGGCAGCATGGTGTTTTTTTTTGCAAAAGGTTCATTCCGACCGTTGACATCTCTTAAATATCGATCGGTTCGGCATTTCCGTATCGGGAAATGTGGATTTTCTTTTGGTCGCGTCGAATGTTGTTCGTTGTTTTTCCGCATTTTCGTGAACTGGTTAATATGACATAAGTTTTTCTTTTATACATATTGGCTGAGTCTTGAGTTGGTCGACAAATAATGAAATGAATTATAAATAGCAACTTTCCTAGTTCGTTCATTATAATTTTCTGAAGATAGGGGGTTAGTTATCTGCCTTTTCGTATATTCTTATGAAAACGATATTTTAGTAGAATTTTATGATACGTGCATATTTTGTAATGTGTAAATATATACTCGTATATATTATATTATTTAATATATTGGCGTCGACGAGTGTTGTTTTCAATTTCGTTCTTAATAAGTCTCTTCAGAAGACGAAATTAATTTTCAAATTAATTCCAGACGACAGCTTTTCTCTTAAACTTGACCTGAAACTTCAAAATATCAAAGTCGCCGTTCTTAGCGACTTTTATATCAATTTTAATTAATATTTATTATTGCTGTCGACTACATTTGTATACGAGAACAGATTTGAAGAAAAACAAGGTTACCTAGAAACGAAACCCAAACGTAATTGGCAAAGTTCGGGATAAAACGAATACGTGATTATACGACCGACTTTTTCAAGGATCCAAAGATAATCTATGTTGATTTATTCGATTTAACCCTTCGAATGCCAAAATTAATAAAGCAAATCATGTCAGCCATGTGTATACATATGTAATCGAACAGCATTCTAAAATAAGCCCAGAATGATAAATGAACGTCCGAAGATATTTATTTAGCCGAAATTCTCAGGAGCCAGAAAAGTTTGACATGTTCGACAGTACTGTTGAAGGGAAAAGGATTCACATGCTCGAGTTTTGGATAGTTGTTATCGCATATGAACTTTCACGTTATTTGTTCGATTTTTTCCATATCCTTTTGTTGCGGCGAGTATTTATATAATTTCAAAGTTACCGAATAATTTTGTCAATAAAAACAAAATACAATTTTCATTACATACTTGTCGAAAGGTTTTTTGAAATTGAATGGTTTATATTTGTTTGTGCTTTTCACGCTTCAAATCTGCGTAATTTATTTTGACAGTTTTTCCACAGAAGAAATTTAATTTTCATCATTGCAGTGTCGGAAACGAATGCCTTCCAATATTAACTGTCAAGCTAATTCGACACAGTACGCTCACCGCTAATGTACCGAACTCAAACAAATAATAATATTTTTCCGAAACAGAATCTGCTTCTTTGTATACTTCAAACGTAAAATATTATTTACAGCACTTACAAAAACATTACATTATTTTATTTCTCTAGTTAATCGAATTCCATATAATTTATCAAGAAGCCCTTGATTTCATTATCCCAATATGCTTTTAACACTTGTTTTTTTTTTCAAAAGAATTTCAAGTTTTTCGAAATAATAATGTAATTAATTAAAACTTTGAGAAGGTTCTTTGTATCCGTAAATCGAAATGTACTTTTTATAATTGTTCTTTTCCATTCTCTAAACATTATATCATCTCACTTCAGATGTAGTGATGGTATAATTGTTGGAGAACGATAAACAGGACAGTGATGTTAGCTCAAGTATTCCGTTTATTATTCACATCGACTCATTCAGTCGTGTGTCCACTAGTTAGGTGTGACAACTTGCACTTCAGGCAGGTCAACAATATTCTGCTATAGAGTATACTAGTGCTATCTCTGCAATTCGCAATATTAACGAATTGTATCCCCACGTAGCACTGGTGAGTTTATGTAAAATATTTATCAGATTTTTAATTTTTTTCGTACATACTGACATGATGTAACTTATAAGTAAAAAACTCATATTCGTGTCATTTTTATTTTTTTTTAAGTAAACTTTTTTCAAAACTTTAACATTCTACAAATAAAATCATTCCAATAACCATTTACATATGTATTGCTTCTTTAATTGTATTTAATACAACACAATACTTATATAATCTTTACGTTATGATTTTTAATTAAAAGTATACATATGTATGTATAATACTATTTACATAAAAGGATATTCTAGACGGAACGTGATCAAGCTAATTTCACATCGCAAGCTCCGCAAACTGTTCTAGGTTTACCCAAAATGGCATTAAACAAATTGAAAGATGAAATTTGAATTTTGATATTTCGTATTCAACGTTAACACGTTTTAAAATTATTTCCTCATAATTTCTACCCGAATAAAAAAAGTGCTAATTACATAATTATAATTTTTTTCTTACTTTTTCGTAATCGCATCATACGTATTATATTTTTGCGCATTACGACAAGAAATTAATTTGTATGTGATTTTACGGCTACCCTTAAGTGTTCCTTTTAATTGTGACATTTATATTGTTTCTTAGGTCCCAAAACGCCAGCTTTAAATCATTGAAACTTTCGTTGTAGCTTTTAACCAACAACACATTGACAATGTCCATTCTCACATATGTATTGTGTACATATGTTTGCGCGTCTTATGTTTTACGACCCCGTGTATGTTATTTTCCACAATTCTCGTTATGACTCTAGCAAGTCTCGAATTGCTTCGGTGAAGTTCCTTTGAAGGACAACTTGCTTGAACGAGCCCCTTCTCTACCATAAGGGGCAGCAATTAAGACTTCGAATGAGTTTTCAATCGATGACTCTCATTAGTGGTTTTCGAAATAATCAATCAATCACCCGCCATTATGAAAACCAATTTCGGCTGATGACTCTATATTAAATATTCACGTGTGAAAATTTCAAATATTATAGTTTGTTAGAAATATTAACATAGTTTGAGTAATATTATATTATATAATCTCGATTTTTCCTGGTATTGAATATTAGACAAAAAAAACTAGAATTATTTTATTTTTCATATTCTTGTGTATATATTGGAAAATATATATAAAGTCTGTTCGATTTGAGAATAAATTACATGTAATGTGATATTTATCACAAGTAAATACAGCTATTGAAAGGGGATTAATTTACTGATATCTTGTTTATAAAATTATTTCGCTAGTCATAAAATAATATGATTACTTTAGAATTGTTAACTGTAAATGTTATTTATTGATTTTACCATTAACAAAATACTTTGCTGTATGTTTAAATTAATGTGTTAATTATTAAGTTTAATAAGCTTTTATATTTATTTCAATAAAATAATAAATATAACTATAAACATTAAAAATGGGATATCGACTATCAATTATGCTAAATACATCAAGAAACTTGTTGGAAAATTCTAGCCGACAAAAAATATTTTTAATTACTATCTCCCTTCAATGTGTAAGTTGTTACGTTATTGATCCAAAGTGCCTACAAAAAAGCTTTGTCACTTGCTGTTTTCGTGCCGTTAATTTAAAAAATATGGTTTTGTCTTTCCGGTTTTTCCATAAATTTCAAACCTTGCTCACAATTCGTCTGAATTTTAATCGTTTTAAAACTATCGCCAAACAGTAATTAATTTTTTGTACCATCACATTTATGAACGTTTCCGAACTAAAATATATTATATACATATATTTGTACCGGATTAAAGTCTATTTTAGAGTGCAAAGATCAACATTGCCGTCGGTATGCATAGATCAATAGATGTGTTTAAATTTCTATCGATATATTATCAATTATCATAAAATGTAAAGGTTTTTTTTCAAAGTACGTATTCTTTGTAGATAAGGAAAGGCAAGTGACGTTTGTTTTATTTCTGAAAAATAATAGGGTCACGTCTTGTCTCCAATACGTGTACTAGAGCATTTCCATGAAAACCCTTAGAAAAGATTTTATGTTGAAACGCATACAAAGTCGCACTAGTGAAGGTATGCAAGTCTCCTTGGTAGATTATCGTAAAGCACGTCGTATGAAATTCACAATGTGAACGAGAAATAAGGCTAAAAATCTTGACGTTTGTCGAGTGGAATATGAAATTAATATTATGTCACATTCTCACCACATAAATACAACGTATAAAAATTTTCAAATCCTCCTGTACGGACAGCGAATATAATAGCTTTCATTATCCTCGCCGATAATGACGTCGTTCGACGACGGCCTTTGCGTGCCATCAAACGCTTTTCTTATTTCGTCTAGCCCAACATTCCGTATAATGAGCTCGAAAAGAAAAACCAAAACATGAACGAAGTTGCTCACATTCCCAAGTTCCCGAACCGTGTGGCAAAAAGAAAGTGGAACTCTCCAGTGCGTCCGACAGGAAATTGCCTCGGCCAGAATGACTGATCGTTCCCGATCCTAAACTTGCGCCCTTTCACTTTGTAGTTATGTTGTGGAAAAAAAGAGGAAACCGTCGGTTTTTGACTAAAACGGTGAAAGCTTATTCCTTCCGCCTGAATTGTGAAACGATTTCGATGTTAAGGCCTAATGAGTATGGGAAGGGATTAAATTAACGTGTTATGAAACTATTAGGCGTGATTGATCGTCCACTTAATGTCCGGTGCATTAATCCCCCGTATTAAATTATATACCCCGGACCTCAATATATTATTAACAGAACCTGCGAAATTAAATCGGGGCACTTGATAAATTTCCAATGTCCTAATAATGTATTCCGATTTTTCATTTATTTTTCCATTTTCGATATTTCTTCTTGAAATAATTCGGTGCTTAGCGTTGCCGTTCGAATGTTGATTTATGATTGCAGATTTTGAAAGTGTTTTCCCGTTCATAAATAAATAATTCGAATCGAAAATCTAATATGTCTATAGTGAATAATATTTTAGTAGAAATTTATGAGAGCTTTTAATGGAAATTTTGAATTTAATTCCATGGTTGTTTTCGCATTTTTTCGCGAAAATATTGCCGCCACTCGTGAAATATCTATTTGCGCAACACTGGTTCAAGATAATAGACAAAATTAATGATAGTAAAATATTGTGACATTCGTAGACATTAGTGTGACGAAATACATTTTTTCCATATAAAAAACACAATTCATCCTTTTGAAATAAATATCAAAGTGAACTGATGTGTGTATGAAAGATTAATGTTTCGAATTGGAATTGTAAAGAGAAATACGTATACGAAATTTATATAGATGTGTTATATCATATCATATTGATGTTAAATAATACAGTCAGATAATAAAAAGTTTTTCATACTCACCGAAACGAATAGAATTTTCCGGAAATGACATCGGTGAATCGTTTTAATTGTTAATTTATATGCACGCGTCGTTTAACACAATGTTTGCCATAACGAGTCCATAAAACCATCCGACGGGAATAATTAAGCACTCGACGATTTTATTAGACATTTAACAGTCTACATATACAAACACGAGTATGTATGCATGCACATTTAATCAATTTAACCATTTCATAGTTTTTCTGTCCTAATTACATTTTCAAACTATTAAAAACTTTTTTTAATTACTTTTTCCCCTTTTTAATACCATTTTGTAATACGTTTAAAATTCTAAAAAAAAGTGTATACTAGATTCATTTTTTTATTATTATTTACTGTACATTGATATTTTCATTAATCAAACACATCATAATCCCAAAATTATTTAATTTCTTTAATCCCTTTTTTAAAACCATTTTCTAATACGTTTAAAATTCTGAAAAAAAATTATACTGCTTACTACTTAAATACATTTTTTTATTATAATATTATTTACTACTCATTGATATTCTCATTAATCAAACACATAAAAATCCCAAAATTATTCAATTTCTTCAAACGAATTCCCACAACAAACACACGTCAAACATCAATTCAACCAAACAAACCCACAATTACCAACAATTAACCCATTCCCGACCCTCAAAAAAAACCGATCCAACCCCCCCGACAACAAACCCTCGGCGCATACATACATACACACAAACACAAGTCCCGAACGACACTTCTGTCGAGTTGCCGCTCTCGTACGTCAACCGGCCAAGCGAGCGTTAAACGGTTTGTCGCCGCGCGTGCGAGCTGGCCGCCGTCCGCCGACGAACTGTCGCGGAAAATCGCGTCGGCGCTTTTCCGGCGGCCATCGCGGAAAAGCGCCGCGGGAAAAGTGCACGCGTTGAATTCTAATTGCGGCCGCCGGAATCGAATCGGCCAAATTTCAATTTGACGCCTCTGGCGGGTTGTCGTCGGCGGCGGATTCGACGTTGATGGGGTTGGGTTTTTTTGCGTTATTGCTTTTTTTTTTTCACGTGTGTGTGTTCGGATGGGTTTTTAATTTGGCGAAGGTTGTTTTTCGGTCGGTCGGGGTGAAGTTGTATCGATCGTCTTATTTTTATCGGGCATGCATGTATTGTTTATGACTGATATTCGTTTGAAATAATAAAGCAAAAAGCGATAAAATCACTTATTTACATATAATAACAATAATAATAATAATAATTATTATTATTATTATCGTCATCATCATCATCATCATCATCATCATCATCATCATCATCATCATCATCATCATCATCATCATCATCATCATCATCATCATCATCATCATCATCATCATCATCATCATCATCATCATCATCATCATCATCATCATCATTATCATCATCATCAATATCATTATTATTATTATTATTATTATTATTATTATTATTATTATTATTATTATTATTATTATTATTATTATTATTATTATTATTATTATTATTATTATTATTATTATTATTATTATTATTATTATTATTATTATTTTATTATTATTATTATTATTATTATTATTATTATTATTATTATTAATATTATTATTATTATTATTATTATTATTATTATTATTATTATTATTATTATTATTATTATTATTATTATTATTATTATTATTATTATTATTATTATTATTATTACTAATATTAGAACCAGGGACGTCATTTTATATTTTTCCAAGGGGGCAGACCAATTTTTTTTTTTACAAAAGAAAGGTCAACGTTTTTTAAAATTATTTGAACAAAAATATTAGGGGCAACTGCCCCATTCTCCCAAAATGACGTCCCTGATTACAACGACATACTTTTAATTTTAATATTACCACTACAATAACAATAACAATAACAATAACAATAACAATAACAATAACAATAACAATAACAATAACAATAACAATAACAATAACAATAACAATAACAATAACCATAACAATAACAACAACAACAACAACAACAACAATAATAACAATAAGAATAACAATAACAATAACAATAATAATAATAATAATAATAATAATAATATTATTATTATTATTATTATAATTTTCAACTCATTAATTGATAATTTTTTTATCGCATTATTCAGTTATGATAAAATATCATTTGCCGTATAGTAAACAAATTAGAGAAGAAAATTTTGGCAAAGACCAAGTGTGATAGTTTTGTTATTTTACGGACCAATTAAGTGAACTTTTGAAGAAACTTACACGAAAAATAGATTTACATAATTTTTCATTTATGCTTCACTTATAAAACTATTTTGAAGGACCTCTTTGTTTTGTTGGGTAATATGATTCTTTTCGAGAATCATTTTTTTATTACGTGCGTAATTTATGTGAAATTTTAAGAAGCAGTGCTTCTATAAATGCGCATTGGGAATTTCGGTAATTGAAAATTATGTGCCACTCTTAAAACACCCTCGGAGGTTTTTTCGAAATCATAACCCAAAAGCACGGTAACTCCCACGAGAACTCTAAAGCTTTTTACAGACGCGTATTAAAATTAATTTGCTTGTTATTGTTTTTTTTATACCCCATAACCTCGCCAGAATCACACTTTGATATCACGTAGTTGCATTAAAAACTTTTTCATCTCGTTTCGGTTTCTATTGAATTTCTTTGAATACTGTTAATATTCGAGTGGGTCAAGGACTTGTTCGTTTATCCCTACATACGTTATGATCTGGCTATGACCCGTTCATTTCTTGCCCGTAAAATCTATTTCCTTTACATTCGTGAAACGTGTGAAAAATTCGATTTGCGGTTTGATTGCGTCTTTGAAATGGTTTTTCAATATTCTTCGAGGAAAAGCCTCGCTCTGAATGGATACGGCCTACCCTTAAAGCAACATCTGTGGCATAATTGGAATAATTTATCTCCTTCGCAATAGACAAGGGATAACTTCTGTGTAAATCGAGAAAAGATCTATCACATACCGGCCGCAGAGCTTTCTATAAATATTGTAGACAAACACGCATCAATATCTGTCCATTTGCTAAGTAAACTGTACGTACAAGCAAGTTACGAAACATTTTCAAATGTTGACATGCCCGTTATAAAAATAAATATTTTCGGAAACGTTCTCAATGCTGATAATTCGATTTGACGCGGAGCCACTTACGTTAATTTTGCTCGCAAACGAATTGCGCAGACGTTGGACTTCCGCTTTGAAGCATCTGTTTACGATAGATAAAAAAGTTTTTAATAACATTTCACTAAATTTTCGAATTTATGAAGTCTTAAATTTAAATTATCGCTTCGCGATTTAGAGAAAAGTTAATTGTTCCCTTAATTTTCTCATCTTATTTTATTCAAAAACAATTATACTACTACGTATGTATTATATTATATTATATAATATAAAGAAGAGACTTTTGAATTTAAAAAATCCTCTGGTGCTTTTCATCTTTTTGGTATATTATATATCAATATAATACATCAATACAAGCGAGAAAGCCTTCGGTCAGCCAGAGTAGCGATTTCTCTGTACAAGTAATCCGATAGAACGTTGTTTTATTACGGCGCTTATCGTTCTTCCATAAAATCGCCGATACAGCAGCCGAGATAATCTCTGCGAAGAAACTATTACAGTAACGATATGAAACAATCGTAAAAAAATCAACGTTTTGTAGTCGTCGATACATGGAAACCTTACGCGCATACAGCAAAAAATGGAATTAGCGACAGAAAAAAAGAATCCTCGTGACACGCAATTTATCCCTTCACAAATGTACTTCGTTTGCCTTTTTCCCGGGAAATTGACATATTCCGATATAAGGGATTCACTTTAGACCCAAAAAAAAACAAAGCCAACAACTACGATTGTACTATCGTCGGTTTCCGAGTACCTTAAAAGGATGGGCGGTTTTTGTATGGACGAGAAGTGGTTGTTCCGACGAAATATCGAGTAGTGAGCGCAGAGATAAAAACGCGTGAATGATTCGATTAACCCAGATTCGCGGCTGATAGAAATGTTACGCTGCTATGTCGAACGTGCGCCAGTTCAACCGTAAAATGCTCCCTATTTACTAGATTTTACTTTTTCAAAATATCGCGATACACATAGAAATCCAGTCGAGAGTTTTCGATTGGACCGATATCAAAATCGGGACACGGATACACCTCCATTGAAATATCCTTATATAGAGGACACGCGTCAGGTCAATCGTCGTCCATAAAACGGCGGAGATCACAGTGCGAACGTTTCCGCGCTTTTGCCGAAATAACTCCCCATTTTGATTCAATCGGAAGGCATCCGGGTACGATGTGATTCCATTACGCGAGAACTGCCTCCGAAAAAGACGACCCTCCGTAATGTTATTACCACTGTTATTATATTAATACATATTATTTTCGGACTTCGGTCTCGAGCTTTTTTTCGCTTCGGGCAAGGGCGGCTCAAATAGGGAGCAGAGAAGGCACTTGCCTAGGGCGCCAAAGTTAAAGGGGTGTTTTGCGCCGCTTTCAATTTTTATTCGTTAGTTATGAAATTGAAATATTATAATTTATATCATGAAAAGTGTCGAATGATTTTAAAAAGCGTCAATCTAATAATTTTAGGGAAAATTTTTTGGGGTTCGAAAAATATTTTTAAAATATGAAAGGGAGGAGTGCTGAAAATTAATCTGCCTAAAGCGGCATATATCCTAGAGCCGGCCCTGGCTTCGGGTATATGGAGCTCGCGAAACGTCTATCACCCGTTCGTGGGATCAAAGCGGTCGTTTGTGAAATTTTTTTGAAAAATTTCGGCCTCGATATTGTATATTGAGCGTTACTTTGGAAACGAATTTCATTTACATATTGCTTTGATTTCGAAAACTTTTTTATACTTACGTAATTTGCGATTATTTATTGCGAGTCCATTTCAACTTTTTTCTCTTGACCTTTTCACGCGTCAAGGAATAGAACTCAGAAAAATTTTCCAATACGGATTCAACACCGTGTCGATGGCAAGTACGGAAAAAAGTTTTCCGAATCTCTTATTTTTTTCTTCTGTACAATTTTTTGTGAAAAATAGAAAAAAACTCGTTTGAAATTAATTATAAAGTTATATAAATTTACGAAAGTGGCTTTCAGAGCAATTGCATGAATGGGTTTTTCGCATAAAAAGCACACACAGTACGCTTTTGCGCCTGTTAAATTCGAATACAGATGCGATGGTAGTTTTGGGAAAGTTTTATTATTTACAATCGGCAAAGTTTAGTGCGCCGCGACAAAAGCAGCAGCAGCACACCGGTTCCGTGCGAAATATTTCATATGCTTTTTTTTAGTTTTTGGTATGCTGTGGTACCGCCCAGACAATAGATTATTAGGCACTCCGACTGGGCCACGGCTTCTGGCGTATTTACAATCCTGTCTGCGAACCTCTCGACAACGCTCTTGTTTCGCCCGGAAAAAGCATCCTGGTTGGCCAAAAAGGCGAGAGGAAATGCGAATTTTGTGAGGTACGGCGACACGGATGGTCGACTGTTCTATGCAACGTTCTTTTATAACAACCGTCTGGTGTTTTCCAGTTACGAACGCTGGAAAAGTGTGTCGATAGATTGCCGTTCCAATTACACGTGTAAAATATTAATCGTGAAAAAGTTTCCGATCATCCATTAGGATTTCTTCTGTGAAACGATGCCGGTAGATTGGGTTTTTTAATTAATTATCGTAATGTACTGAAACCGTGAACAAATTAGTGTTAATTTCTTCTTCGCGTATTTTATTGGTCTAGTTATTTTCTGATGCTATATTTGAATTTGTTTCGAGTTAAATAGATAAATTGTTGGAGGATTCCATTTTCCGGTTTCGTGCGACTAGTTTCCACAAAACCGCAAGTCATAACACAGTTATGTTTTGTTATTGTCCCAATTTTGATTTGTTTCAATGTTATTATTTGACAATTCAATATCATATAAATCTTTCTCACGTTTCCTCTTTTAAATTTTATTATACTCGTACACTTGCGCCTGTTTTTATGCGATAGGTACGTTCCACGGGGAGTCGCATAAAAAAAGACTTAAACTACACAGAAAAAACTAAGGGTTAGGTTTCATTATTTTTAAAAACAGCAAAACTTCAAATAAATGTGATATAATGTACCAAAAATCACATAAAAAAAGTTTATAAAAAAATCTTATAAATAAAATCAATGCATATTTATCTTAAGATTGCTTTATTAAATTTGAATTTGATAGAATTTGTGTCATGTGCAATAAATAGATTTTCTAATTTATTGCAAAGTTGACTAGCTTCTTGTATAATCTTTACAGTAAGGGGGGGGGGGGCAGGAATTTTTTTTTCACTTCAATATCGTCTTCTGTTTCTTCGCTGCCATGTAAAATCAAACCAATAATATCATCGTCATTCAAGAGAGTACCCTTAAGCAATTCATCGACATCATTTTGAGAAAAAGTATCAAAGTCTTTTCCACCAAGTTAATTTGTCAAAATAATGATTTAAAACTAGATTTAAAAACAATTCCGTTCGCCCATCGCCCTATACACACTCACATTTTAACGGTTGTAACTTGCACTAGTATCAATTTTAGATTTTTTATGCGCATTCGCATAAAAAATCTTTGTCCTCTATAAAAAAATGAGGAATATGTTCCATTATTTTCTAAAACCGCATAACTTCAAAAAACAGACCCAAGTGTATTTAGTTCGAAAAATATTTCTCGTCTAAATCAAGGCGGAAAAAGATTGGAACATTTCTCCGTAATCCCATATACTACAAGCGCACATTAAATACGTCTGTCATTGGATAGGTCCTTTTAGGTGGCCATCCTAATCCGCTACGTAAACGTTTGGTTTGTTTTCAGGACCTCCAACGAGATCGAACCCAAATCCGTCCTTCGGCACCCTAACGAATCCCTGAATCCCATCTAAACGCGATGGGCCCACGCGACAATTAGTGATTCGTGTACTCGGCCCACATTTTATATTCTACCATATGTACCTATGTATTCCCTGCATGGAGCTTTTGTGGTATCGTCGTATTGTTCGTTGGGTTCGATCGTTTAAAAATATAGGGTGAAAGATACCCCGGGGCGGTTTATCGCAAACGGCGTAGTGAAAATAAACATTCTCGCTTTTGTTGGAAGCTAAATCGTAGATTTGTTTCAGACAGTCAATTAATTAACCGATCAATCAGTCGTTCGATTAGAAATCTAGCATGGAAGTTCGTCTTGACGAATGGTTTGGTTGTGTTTTGTGGAAAAATTTAATAATGTTTTTTTATGTTTTTGTTGTTTTTAGTGTTTCAAAAAATATATTTTCATTGAAACAATCATTTCATTCGTCCGCACAGCATTGTAAAATTATAATTTTTTTTTTAGAAAAAAACCACTGACATTTTGATAGAACACAGCGACGGGAAAAATTTACGACTACTTTTTGATCTTACCGATAGGTGCTCGAATTTTTCTACCCCGAAAATACCACTTATCAAACCTAATTCCAGCAGACCAAAATTCACCTTTCATAACATACTCAAAATTACCCAACGGAACACCGATTTTAAACGAGGCGTATTGGCGCCCTTTCAACAAAAACATTCTCGACGGAAATTTTCTTTTTCAAATAATTCTCAACATTTATTTGGTCAGCATCATTATCAACGTAAAATCTATGCATAAATTTATAAATCAAAGAAGTTTTCAGATCAGAATCCGCACCAGAACAAATAATCTTTGAATTAATAATAATAATAATAATAAAAAACATTTATTTATAAAAAAATACATATACATAATGATATAAATACAAAAATACCACCCTGGCATTACAGGTTTCCCCAAACCGCCAAGGTGGTTAAAAAAAAAAAACAAATAAATACAAAATAAAGAAAAATAAAAACATTCATATAAAATCAAAAATTTAAAAAAAACAAAAATATAAACAATTGGAAAATTATACCACACATTCACGCATACAATCACTCACATGAACATTGAAACATTGAAATTGAATATGTAGGTACATGTATGTCATCATTACAGCAATTGGTCTATAAAACATTTTATCAAATTGCATAAATTGAATACAAAGACGTCGGAAGTGCGCTTTCGGCGCGTTCTGCGTAGTTCGAGATGAATTTTTAAACATTCTAAAGTTATGCGGACAATGAACAAGTTTCTCATTCATGTCGTGCGAAGGGACAATGGAGGTCTCATGTCTCCTCACTTTTCAAAATCCTACCTATGCGAAGTTGGGCACACAAAGCTAGCTAGCTGGATGCTCGCCCGTGTGCCCAACTTAAGTGCTAAGTTTCAGATGAGAGAGAGAGAGCTTTTCGAGCGACTTGAACTTTATTCATTTGTCTAAGAATCATTTGCCGCCGTTTTGTTTCTTCATCGCATTCGAATTTTCGAAAGATGCAACTTGTTGATGGTGAAATTTTAGCAGCGTGTAATTTTCGTTTTCCGATTCATCAGGCCGCTCTTCTAGTGTTATAATTTATGATACGATTAAGAAATCTGTTTGAAACTACTATTGTTTCGATATATTATACGTTCAATAGGTATATCGAATGGGAAGGAGATGTGTTATGTATGCTGTGAAAGTGTGCGGGGTTGGATTTTCAACGCTCCCAAAAGGGAGATCGTGAAAGGGTTTTTACATTTGAATAAATATTTTTCTTCTATTGTCCACATTTTCGATGGGGACATGGGTCGATTCCACTTATTCATAAATGTTATTTTGAAATCCTTCTGGGTTCCTCTTTGCTTATAACCCACACATTTGAAGTTGATTTAATTATACAATTCGATATCATTGGCATTTCAGATTTAAAACTAAAATATATTATAACATATCATAATATAATATATTGTTATGAATAAAATATGTTAATTAAAAAAAATCGACATCAGACTTTTTCCTATCTGACGAGAACTGTTTATTCAATATATTTATGATAAATAAAATTATAATATTTGAATTACATGAATATATTTTACGTTGATTGATCGAATTCGTACTTTTTCATTAGCTTGGAATTTCTGTCAAAATATTTTATTTTTTATTTTTGTTGTACTATTTATTTGTAGGACTTTCTTTTCACACTCACAAAAATCGAATATAAGCTATATTTAGGCTATAAAAATAGCCATTTAACTAGAACAAAAAAGGTTTACGACTGCTAGAACACGTGTCTAATGGTGGAATGCGTAGGATTTGCGGCTAAGAAGATTAACTTTGAGGGTCGAGGGTTTTAATTCTTACCAATGGTGCGGAGTCTGGTATCACGGGATGAATTCTTAACGGAAGATCTGTGTCAGTGGGACTCAACATGAATGTTGATGCTCGAAATTCAATCGATCAAAAGAATTATTTATTTTCTATTTAATTATTCAATGATAAAATAAGAATTGGGCAGTCCTTGTCAAAAAAATTCACCGATATGTAAACAATAATGTAAAGGGTTATTATTTTTTGCTTGCAAAATTCAAATAAATAGCAATGTGTTATTATTTACTCAGTTATACGTGTAAGCATATGTGAATAATTGTATAGTAAAACTATGCAAAGAAAATCTCTTCTTAAATCTGTTAAATCATCCTGTGCTGGTTTTAAATTCGTGTTTATGCAATTCATTTGGTGAAACGCACTCAGAATATAATACAAAACATATGTACATATAATATATAGACTCTGGACGTATTGTTTAATCCCAGTAAAATTCCAATAATTTCTTTTTTAACACAAAATTTTTTCAACTCGATAATCTTAAAGTTACGATACACAACAAGTGCGACGTTTGTTTACGAAAAATTTTCCCTCCCTCGCTTCGCAGTGAAGCTCCTCTTTGTTTTGCTCCGACTCGGAAGGCTTCATGTAAATATTTATAATGAACAAGAAATAAATTGAGTGTGAAATTTGTTTTTCTTCTCTTGTCGACGTCTTTAAGTTATAACGGAAGAATATTTTGTCTGATCTTTCATTATTGCTCGCCATTGTCACGAAAAAAAACATATAAAAAAAGTCATCGATTTCGATAAATATTTTACGAAAGAAATTAATTTTGTATCTAATAATTTACCCGTCAATCACTATGTGATCGTTTTATGAACGCGATTTAACAATTCGATTGAAACTTTCCGTTCATCAATTATAACGTTTTTATTTACGTTAGTTTTATTTGGCCCTTTAAAAGTTATCGGTAAAAAATAACTTTTATAACCCCAGCAAGTTTTATCATTCAACATCGTGCATAATTACCGAATAACGACGGGCTATTATTGACACTCCAAAAATGGCGTGAGATAAATATCGTAGACACGTTTGTTATTTTATTATTAATAGGTCCCTGTGAGGTCGCCGAAGTACGCCCTTTTAATTTTGGTAACAAGCGCTTCCTGGTGGCAATTTAGGAGGGACACGGAGGTCGGACAAAGTAAGACGAACGATCTGCAAAGCCTCGAAGAAGCCCAACTTTAAGCTTTCTTTAACGAGAAATTGTGACGCAACGCTAATGTGTGTGCGGAAAGCCGGAACCCTTTCATGCTCAGCTCCGAGCCATAATTATGCAATAAAACTTTTTTTCCGATTTTTGTTCGAAGATTATATAACAATGAACTATGAGTATACATATCCTCTATTATGTAGTGTGGTTAATTTTGCGTTAGAGGTCGTCTTTTCGCGTAGCTCTTGCACCATTCGAATCAAGAAAGACGGAATTCCTTGACAAATTCCATCCTCTTTCGAACATTCCCCATAGAGGAATTTCATAATATAAATGCGATGTCCTACTGAACTAGAAAAACTGAAGAACACACTCGTTTCTGGAATCGAAATTTTCATCTCACAAATTAATATTCAATGCCTTCAAACACGACGCAAATACCTCCTAAATTTCCAAAAAGCTCATACACTGTAGCGTTGTATATTAATTCGATAATTGAATTTTAGTTCGAATAGTCGATGGGCTCCGATTGCATATTACATGTAACACGATAGTTCCATAATCTCGCTCGCGACTAATCGGATTTCGCGGAAACATTATGGCACTCGATGGGAATAATTCGGCAACATTCCTTCCAACGAATCGGGACTTTTCGGTTCGAATTTTAGCGACCTAGGCGGGAAAGCCTTCGCGTACACTTTGCGAAAATTTAATTACCGCCAACCTCATAATAACAATGAACGCCAGAAGCGCAGCCGACACTAAGCGCCGCATGATTAATCATGTATAAATCAATTAGCGCTCTTTTCGCGCGCGCAACCACATTAATCAAAACGCGCGCGCTTTCCCGCGCTAATTGTTTGGGAACACACGCCAACACCTCACTCTCAGCCCTTGGCCCTTGATCCCGAGTCGCCTTCGTCGCAAACAAAACTTCATAATCGAATCTGTCGCTTTGGCCTCGATTCGTGTTCTATTCTGATGGTGTGGCGGCTTATTTTCGATGTTGCAATTTTGTACTTTTGGCTTATGGAACTTTACTCGGTTGGAAAGTGGAAAATTTGAATTTTGAGGAATTATAAATTAATGGTGTTAATGTTTGCTTTGTTGTTAGTATTATAGATGGATTAAACCTGATCGAATACTGTCCTGATAATGTGTCGGTTTATATTCAATATTGCAATTTTGTACTTTTGACTTGTCGAACTTTACTCGGTTCGAAAATGGGAAATTTCGAATTTTGAGAAATTATAAATTAATTTTGTTAATAGGATGGATTAAACCGGCTAAATTGTGTCCAGCCCAAATGAGGTGGTTGAATCTAGCTCGTCGATATAAAGTATAACTATAATATTACACGATTGAAAACAAGGTTATTTTTTCGAATCCTGCAAATAATTTTCAAATTTTATTTTATTTCAAAAAAACAACTTTACATAGATTGACAATATGTATCTACTATTTGAATTTTATCCTCTAAGCCCGTTTGAAAAAGGATGTAGTACCTTTAACCTTTGGAAGAGATGGTGTTGATTTTTATAATAAATAATTGAATTTTAAATTAAAAATGCACTTGTATTAAAATAAATGTCTGATTTAATTTTTAAAAAAATGATGTTGATAATATTGTATCACAATAATTATAATATAAAACAGTTTGTTTTCGACCTCCCAGTCTTAGTTGTCTGCTGTAATAGTTTTTCTAATATAGTAACTCTAGCTTTAAATATATTTATCGTGTTTATTGTATCGTATTAATTTCGTTCTTATAGCATTTGTGTGAAATACGCCAGAAGAAATATCATCTGATAATAATTTGTTATTTGTGCAACTGTAATTCCATCTTCCGCTCATAAGATTCCTAAAAGTTCAAGTTTCAAAGAATTTAAACAAAAAAAATTACAACAAACATATAAAAATCACAATCCTCACAATCACCAAAAACAAATAGAATTCTTTACAATTTTGAATTTTATAGATTTAGATCATTGCGTTTTTTCGGTCGTCTCGTTTTTCCCGTTTTAATGATACTTTTGAATCGCAACACGTATCTAGATCCATGGGTCGTAAGTCGTTCGGGTTCGGGTCATCGAATTTTCCCAGATTTAATTATGATAAGACCAACATCCGTCCACCCTATTTTTCGCACCGAAATTTTCGTGAAAAATGACAAATCGGTTGAAATGTAACGGGGCTCTCGTCGATAAAATAGCACTAATAGATTACGCACTATAATGGGGACTCTCAATCTTTTTAAAGCTAAATGAACAAATTGTGTGTGTTGAAATATCATATATATTATATCATAGATTGTAATTGAATAATGTAATAAAAATTAAATAAATTTCACATGTTTGAATTTTTTTTAATACAATAAAAGACAATTTTTTTTTAATTTGGATAAAATTTTGCTCTTTTTTTTCAATTAAGTAAATAATTTTTCACTTATTTAATATCTGTTTCATCATAATAAGAGCTTATTTATTTTCATATCATATTAATCATTAATGGGGCTTTGTTCATAAGGAGTTTATGTTTAAAGTAATTGGTGTATATGCCGTCGATGTCTAATCACTAATACACAAATGAAATTCAACGAGAATTACACATCTCTCCATCGGCAGAGCACATCCTCGCTTTTGTGTTATGTACCATTCTTCGAGAATTCTTCGACACACTCGCACACCGGTCGAATAGGGGTCTTATTGGAATTCTATTGCCATCTACCTGAAAGGTAGTTCCACAAAACATTTGCGGTGAAAATGATGCTTCGTGTAGAATCGCAGATACGCAGAGCCTCCCGCTACGGAATGAATTATATAATAAGTATGTGTGTGCGTATTTATAAAGGTGAACCTTTTTGTCCTCAGAAGTACTTAGCTCACTTTCACCCTACCGTCCCACTTTTTCCTTGTCCCCTTCATACGGATACCTTTTGTATGTTCTATGCATTGAATAAATTTCCGTTTAATCCTAGGTATAATACTCGTGAAAATTAATCAATAAATATAATTTTTGTTCCGCAAAATTATTTCGTTTCCATATAATAATAATTCATTGATTCAATTTTTTATTATTATTATAGAATGACTAGAAATTGCACTTTTTTTACGATCGCACAATGTATATTGCTTGTACGCTTCGATTATAGTAATACAATCGATAATAATTTGAAAACTATCAAAAACGAATTATAACATTATAATGTTGAAATGTTATATTATAAAATAATTCAGTACATACATTTACTTCTCATTTTTGGTTTAAAGAGAACACTATTTGACTGTTCCATACAAATCGTTCGAGGAAAATTTTTGAATTTGACGAAATGAAATATGGTCTATTCAGTGGGCTAAATAATATACTATTCTTGTGTCGGAAAAATTACGATAAATTAATATAAAGATCATTGGATACCGCAAAACGGGTGTAAAGAGCACTCACGGTGATGATAATTACTAGGAAAAAATAGCGAGCGGCGGGTCTGCTTTCAAATATCAAACTACTGAAAAACAAAGGCTTCGGGGCACACGAAAAATGTATGAAAAATAAATAATTCAAATCGAGAAATTGCTATTTTTGGTAGTTTTTCTGTACCCAAACTGGCCAAAATATGTAGGAATATTTTTCAAGATATCTGAATAAATTTGGACTAGGTGAAAGCACTATTTTTTGCTATCATTTGATAAAAATTAATTCCTCAAAAAACGTGGCAGACAGACAGAAACTTTCAGTTTTAAAACAGTATAGATAATCTAGTTTGCGTACAATTAATATTGTGTGATTTATTTTCAATCACTTATTTTTCGGTTTGATATTTTATATCATGATCGTTTTTTTTTTTTTTAAATAATTGGTAAAAACGACTGTTAAATGACCTATTCTTAAAGAGGTTTCTTTTTGTGAATTTTCTTCACTATGATCGTTACTTTGTATAGGTTTATTTTAGTGGCCGTTTTTCTTTAGCTAGATCTGTGTTTTTATTTTTTCCCATATTTAACGCTTTGTTTGCGTTTCGATATCGGTTAATGTATTGTATTTAATTCTTATAGTCCATAAAGGCGGTAATATACACTATACAGGAAAACAACTGATGCGTCTGTTTTCATATTATAAACTGGCTGTTAATATTATATTATATGTTAGAATGAAAAATTGTTGTTTTTTTTAATCTATCAATTCGAAAAATAGGTAAAATAAATATTATTATTATTATTATTATTATTAGTTATTTGAGATCAACAGGTTATAAAATTTAATATAAATTTTTAGTAAAGATATTACACCTTTACGTAATTGGAAGAACTTTATTACGAAGTTTCTTTGATTTTTCCTGCATTAGACAATCCTTTTCTTACCTTTGATATTATCAAATCTCTCTTGTATTTAAGGGTTCGAGAAAAGCTTCTATAATATATAATTTCGTTGTGGACTATTTTTGTTTATTTATTTTTTGACATACTTGTAATACATACGTACATTGATCGTTATTCAATCAACCTATCCTCTTTTTTTATTCGTTTTGTCGAAAACGGAATCTAAGAATTGTTAAAAAAAATTATTTTAATTTCAGTTCGAATTTTCTTCGTTTCGTTTTTTCTGCTTTTACGTATGTGTGTAATCGACCTTAATACGCAAACTCTAGTTTTATGTTGCCAAATATAATAACTAGTGTCCCGGCCACATTCTAGGAAGGCTCGTTAGTGTTCACCATCATTAATTATGTACTTAGCTCGTGTGTTTTTTTGGTCATTTTCCTCGAGTTTATTGTTATAGTGCTGTGGGTAAACTCACCAAGTCACAATAAATATACTGATTTTTCTCCTACATAGATATTTTTTGTGAATAACAGTTATCATCTACATAATGACTTATAATACTTTTTGAAAAAAGATTTATATTATAAAATGATAAAATTTATACTACATTACTGATAAGCTTCGGAAATTGTCACTTGTTTTGATTTAGGATATCTTGCATATGTTTCATAGAAAATGAAATTTGTTTTATGCATACATATTGTCCTCATTTTGCGAAATATTTCTACTTCAGCCTTCAAAGAACCTTCAAATGCTCATAGTTGTAAATTATTTCCAGTAAAATGCAAATCGTATTAGCGTATTATTTCTACGTAATATCGTAAAAAATCGACAGAAACTTCTTGGGAAGACCGTTCTCGAAGGAAGATAAATACCTGTCGCCATAAATAAGGGCAATGGGGCGTTTTTGTCGAATACGTGGCTTAAAAGATAAATTCGTGCACTGTCTATCAACCGTAAATCTGCCCGAATAAATTAGCCGATGTCTCGAAATAATGAGAATATATTCATTGTTGTCGTAAATTGATTTTTCCCTTCGTTTTCATTTAGTATACAAATGATTATCTTTTTTTGTTTAATTTTTGATGTCATGTTGATGTTTTTCGCGAAAAATTGTTCAAATTGCAGCTTTGAGTTTTTATCTTTCATTTTCACGATATTATAACCCGATTTCATCTATTCACTCTTAATTCTTATCTTTATCGTTCCTGATTGAAGTCATAGCTTTAGCTTCTAAAAGAAAAATGCTTCCTCAGCATTTTCTCAGTGCGTTTTCAAATTTTAGTTTTGTCTTTATTATTCGATTGTCAAATGAGGCCTGTTAATTTGTCATAAAATATTTTATCGAATACATTTGATATTATACGTTTATTATGTATTCCGTAGAAGTTACTGTCCTTGGATCCACAAATATAAATTACTGTGATACAAGTAATTATCTAATTTTATATAAGGTTGATCGTAATGTAATTTTTATAAAAAAATCTCGTATCGATAGTTCAACGACATTTCATTCACTTATCTATTATATTTTCGCACTTTTTAAATAAAATTTTATAAGTAATATAAAATGATACAAGCTAATAAAAAGGTTGAAAAATGAACAGAACTCAGCTCGTCGCAAGTTTGTTTATTTATGATATCTACATAGAATCAGACCGTTTGTTATAACTTTGAATATGTTATTTTCAAATGCTACATTTTTCTCGAACTACAAATGCTTGGACACTGAAATAAAATAAATTGATAATCTATTCACTATTTAATGGAATAGATCGAGTAATTTGCTTTAAATTTCACCTAAAACCTAAAATCACGTCTCCGGGTGACAATATTGTAATAATTTAATTTAAATTTATCACTACGAATTATTATGTATTACTACTATTGATTTATTGTTTTATGTATAATATCCCTCAACTTTTATATTTGTTATTTTTACACAAGTCAGGTTTTGGAATTTTTGCGTTACATAAGATTTGTGCGAACGTGTATACGAATGAAATCTGCTGTTATATTACAATATATTTTTATGTATAAGGAATGCAACAAAACCGAATTCCATTACTCAATTTTCTTTTATGCGAAAGATTGTGGTAGAAATCTGCTACTTGAAAAACGAATGGACGGACGGAAGATAAATGTTTGACTGCTTGATTAAGGACCTCGAAAGGCTTTCTGTGCGAAATGGCCACCCTAATCTCTCATGCTCTCAAAATGAGGAAGTGAACACTTGATGGAACTTTCTCGTGTACTACCCGTGTCGTATTATTAAGCACTCTACTAGCCGAGGGCCACTAGACTTCGATTATTATGAAAAAGTTATATAAAGGATTATTCCTAAAGAATATGTAATTACTATGGATGGTTTTACATTGCTAATAGAACGTGTTTTTATACATGTACTATGTGTATGAATTATGTTTTGAATAAAAAAAATGTTTGTAGTGGATTTATAGATGGTGCTCCAATTCATTGAAAATTCTCTCTCGTTTTCCATTTTCATATGCGGCTTATATTATATACGTATTGGCACAAAATTCAACAATAATGAAGGTATGAATACAGAGGTAACAAGCAATCGATAATCACAAATATGTGATTTGAACAATAAACTCATAACTAATACAATATAGGATATCGTAAATTGTAAAAGTAAATTATGAAGTATGGTGTAGTTTTTACAACAGGCAATCTCCTCCTTTCTTGCGTTTTTTCAGTTAAATTAAAATATTATATAATGAAAGTTGTATGATTAAAAAATAATAAATTTAAATATTCATAATATTATATTTATTTAAGTAAATAACAATAAAAAAAATCAACAACAAATTCATAACAACAAAATCAACAAAATCACTGGTCGTAAGGCCTCATACGATTAGGCCTCGTATATTAAACAATTATGCCTCATAATATATATATATAATATTATAATAGTCAAAAACATATCAGGTACAGTGTATATATTTTCAAGTTTCTTGTTCCCATAATCGGATCTTAATTTTTTTTAACATCAAAATTACGTACTCTGAGAATGTAATAATCTGGAGTGAATGTGATTTAGAAAGTATATATAGAGGTTACATTCACCCAGTGAAAGGATCGGTAAAAAAAGATGGAAAGAGGAAGATTGAACAGAATATTTGTTTTTCCTTGTTATGTAATGCATGTGCTACTCAACGCGCACTACACTATAATTTGAGAATGAAAGAGACGGACTAGATAGTTGATGTAGATCATGAAAGCTTAACGCTCTGATAACAAGAAGAAAGTGAAATATAAGTTTCATTATTTAAATTATGACTATGAATGTTAATTAATATTAAATTCGGAGAATGACATTTATATTTTTTCAGTATGGCAGTCAATTTTTCTATATGACATTATCAGTTTAATGCCATCCATGTCCTCCGCCGTGTCCTCCTCCATTTCCTCCCCCATATCCTCCTCCATATCCTCCACCATGTCCTTTAGATTCGTGGACGATCGTTTTAATGACAGGTACTTTAACTGGATATGGTTGAGGAATATGAACTGTGACGTGTTTTTCAACTGGTACAGGAATATGTTTGGTTACTGGATACGGGACTTTCTTGATAACGGGATAAGGTACAACTTTTTCGATTGGAATGTTGATTTCTTGAACAACTGGGACAGCTACGGGCTTGTTAATTGGTACTTCGATTGGATAAGGTTGAGGGTATGGTACTAAAATCGGATGTGGAATTGAGATATGGATGGGCTTTGGAATAGCAATAGCTACATGTTTGATTACTGGAATAGGTACAGGACGGGATACTTCGACGTGTTGACTAACAGGAATAGCTTCTTGATGAGAAACTCCTCCATGGATTGGAGCATAACTTGAATCATCACCACCATGACCGCCTCCGTATCCAGATCCACCTAAATCGTTATGACCTCCTCCATAACTATATCCACCACCTCCATAGCTAGAACCACCACTGCTGTATCCTGAGCTTCCACCATAACTAGATCCACCTAAATCGTGACCTCCCCCATAACTTGAACCTCCAAGATCATGACCACCTCCATAGCTTGAACCACCATTATCATGACCACCTCCGTAGCTTGAACCACCAAGATCATGACCGCCTCCATAGCTTGAACCGCCAAGATCTTGACCGCCGCCTCCATAGCTTGAACCGCCAAGATCATGACCGCCTCCATATCCACCCGAACTTCCAATATCGCTTTGTGAATAACTATGACCTCCACCTCCTCCTAAATCGCTATGACCATATCCTCCTCCAGCTCCTCCCAAATCACCTTGACCTCCGAAACTAGAATAATCGGAATGGCCTCCTCCGTAACTTGAACCTCCGCCGTAACCTGAACTTCCTCCTACGTCTCCATGTTGGGTTTGTACAGAATAACCGCTGCTTCCTGAAGATGGGCTAAATCCCCCTTGACCTCCCGAATAACTATCATACCCTGCATACGAAGACGACTGCCCACCTGCAGCAGCGTATGAATCTTGTTGTGGCATCATCATTTGAACTTGATGTACTTGACCAGTAGCTTGATTCTGAATCATCACAGCATGACTGTTAGTTTCGGGTTCTGCCTTCACCAAAACGATCGCGACAACGTAAACAAAGACCTGCAAACAATCGAGAGAAAACAACACCTATCAAATTAACGTTTTTGTTGGTTATAACGAACAGTTTTTATTGTCAAATAATAAGAGGGTGATTATCTACATCAATTGAGTGTACGAGTTTCTTGCGGTTATCCGTCGAGCTAAATTTATATTATGTATGTGCCATATGTATTGTGCGGTTTTTGAATCGGCCAACACCCGAAATTTTCTCCCCTTTGTAGCGAAAGAAAGTGAAAGGAAAAAAGAAAAATTTCCTTTATCCCGCCCCCATTGTTACAAAAAAATGTACACAATAAATTATATTGCTTAAAATGTCGTTTGTATATATTATTACGCGCCGAATGCGATAAATTTTTACTTACGTTGGAAAGAAAAACGGGAACGGGTCATACTAAAGTTCGTATTACGGTATCACAGATCCCTGCTTATTTTCGTAAAGGTAACCGTGACGCTCATTTTTTTCTTAACTCACTGGCGGATCCCTTTATAACACAAGCGTCTGAAAAATAACCGCTCTAAGGGAAAAACCGTTTGATAAACGTTTTCCGAGGAACTCATGAATAATAAAAAAAATCATATCGAAATTTGAAAACCGGCGAGAATTTAATATAGTAAGAACACGGGTGGCCCACCTAAACAATGTGCGACACATGCAAATACATCGAGTTCGTAGGGATTTTTCTATATTGTAAAAACGAGAAATATAAATTTGATTTTAAAAGGATAAATTCGAACATGGTAATTTTTTTTTTTTGACAAAAACAGCTATACGGGATTTATTCTTTACATTCGATATATATATATATATATTTTTTATTCCGAATTTAAATTTGAATATAGCGCACAATGAAAAAAAAGTAATTATCAACAATTATTTTTAAATTGGATACCGATTTTTTTTTAATTCCATTGTATAATTAAAATATTATTTTTAACCAAAATCAAATTTAATTGAGCGCATCGTTTTAAATCCTAATCATCCAATTGCTTAATACAAACAAATACAAAACAAACACGTACGAAGAGCTTCATCTTTTGCTGTTTACTCGAAGTTTTCACACTGTACGACGACCAACCACCGATTCTTCTTCGAACCGAAGGGACGATCTGCTTCACACTTTTTCTTCGAGTAGAGCTCGAAACGATGACCGAATTGGATGGCGAACACCAAGTGATTGTTGAGTTCACAAATGGCCACCGTCTCTTATATACCGGCGCGAATAATCCGCGTGAGAGGAACCGGAGATGCAATCTCCTTTGCACACATGCAGACAATGTGTTGAAGTGGACACATACGCGGACAAAACGCTATTTACATAAAATATGCTGTTTGTTGTATGGAAAAACGCGTAAGATCGGTATTATTTTGACCGCTGCAATTGGGAATTCCGAAAGTTAACGATCTGCTTTAAAGAGCGATTTTGTGTTTCTCGAGTTTGGCCCGGTGTGAAAAATAATCGAGTTGAGCGTTTATTAAAAAATTGGGTGATCGTCGTTAGTGAAAATTGCACTTGTCGTTGGTTTCTTATTTATTATTAATTTGAAAGGAAAATTTATTACAAAGTAGACATAAGTATCGCATGTGTTAACCTTCTTGACGTGGAGATAAATTGAAAATGACTTAAAATTTGTCGACTCATGGCCTAGTCATTCGGTGTAAAATAAGATGAAAAATGTATTGTACGTCGGTAAGAAAAGACTGGTGTGTTAACTCACATTCGTGACCATCATATAAAAAATTCGTGCGGTAATTTGTTACGATCTAAACATTCGTAATTCAATTTATTTTTTTTTTTATATTGCTAATTAGGGTATTAAACATTGTGATTTCTTACTTCTTCATTTTTTATTAAAAATCTATTAAATATGAATATTCATTTCTTTCTGCTGATATATTTTTTGTATATGTTTATTTTAAGATGTAATAATTATGTTCTATTATAAAGTGCACAATGACTCGTTTTTACTTATACATATTTAATTTCGATTTCAAGTGTGCGTTTTCGTCTATCGTTTTTCTGAGGACATTTCTTGTTATTTACGACTAGTTTTTTATTAAAATTATTTTTCTTCTCTTCCTGTAATATATGTATTTTTCATGCCCATTTTTTACACCGCCAGCTGTTGTTTTCATAAGCTTCTTTTTCATTTTCTTTTATTTATTAACGGACTCTATTGTATTTTATGTGTCACATATATATGTTGCTTATACTTATGTAATATTTTGTTTCGTTTCGTATAACAACAAAAAATAAAACTTTCAAACGACAATGATAAATTTAATTAATCTATGATTTATGAAATATTCATTTTCGGATTGTTCATAAAACCAATTTTATATTTTAGAAAACAAACACGCTTCGTATTTTCCTAGTTTGCGGCTAAATCAAACTTGCCAATGTTTTTTTAAGCATTTGAGTTAGAATAATATAATATTTCCATTACGTACTGACTCGATTTTTTCCCACTTTCAATATGAGATACGTTGAGCTTATGGAAATTTACTCTATTTGTGTTTGAATGAAATTGTATATTGCAGTCACATGTTACTTCCCATCATTTTTTATTCTTTAGTCAAATAAACATATTATGTATATAATATTACATAATATAAATATTATAAAAAGAGTTAGGTTTCGCTCCATAGCTTTCTTGAATTTCATTTCTTCCTGTGAGAGGTTTTTCACATGTCTGATTTCATTTAAAGGATATGTTTGAAATAGTATTTTAAAATATGTTAAAGTCTGAAAACATTATTTTAAAAGTTTGAATAGTTTTGAGTTTTTAAACTTGTTTATATTCTCACAGCTTGAGATCGTTCTTCATATCGATTTTAAAAATTGGTTATGTAGGAGTATTTTATTGGATAGTGAAAGGTTCGAGTTATTTCCGAACATCCAGTGCAATTTTCTGTATTTTTTGTTATATTTTTCCGTTTTTATTGCATTCGTTAACCATTTTAAATCAATATCAAGAGTCATGTCTAAATGTAATATTTATATTATTCGACTGCATTAGCGTACATAATATCCATGTGATTGATTATAGTCCGGAATGTATCTTCATTTTTTATACGAAAAATTTATGAGTATAATCTTTTTTGAGTAATTGTAAAGTAAATTTTGAAAAAAATCGGATCATATTCTTGGGAATTTTTCATTCGCTGTTTTAATTTACTAACTACTCATTCTAGAAAGATTAGCGGAAGTTACCGTTCGAAAATAATTTGCGTCATTGTCATTTAAATCAAACTAATCTAATCGTCATGCGCTCACCGTCGTATTAATTCGATTACGTAAATTTGCAATATTTCAATGTCGTTTGAATGATAAATTAAAAATAAATCTAATCGAATTTTTCGATTTCATTATAACAATTAATTTCGAGAATTTCTCTGACTAACTAATGATACGCTAATTGTATTTATTTCAAATAATAATATCAGATCGAAAAGAGAAAACTTCTATATTGGAATACTCTGATTGCAATCGATTATCAATTTACAGACATGAAAGATAGAATTTCCAAATGAAATATTTTTTATTGATAATATTCAAATTATTTTCTATGGTTTTAAAAAAATTGAGTTTTTTTTTTAATTCTTTATATTTGTGAATCATTCTTTATGTAATCCTGCCCGAGGCACATTAATAATCCTGCAATAGCATAAAACTCCAAATATTTTCAGCTTTTTAGTATCAACAAAACATAACGCCCTTTTCATCATTGTAACCTTCAAAAACCCAATCGTTTCACATTCAATCTTTCACACATATACAACAATTAAAAGATCCCATCCATCTCGTTTTCATCCTCCCAACTTATCTCAAAACGATATCGACAGACCAATCGATCCGATCGAGCGGACGATATGTGTCTCGCTGATATAAGCCCGTACAAAAAAAAGTAGATCTGGACGAAAGTAAAAGTGAAATGCTCGTAATACGATCATAATGAAACGTGAACGTGGAACGAGCCGTGTCCAGCAAAAGCGACCGAGTGAACGGCGAGCCTCATTCCACCAGTACATCATCGTATACAATATCTCGGATTCTCGATCTTTTTTATGTCATTTATTCATGTGTTTTTTTCGATTTTCATTTCTATGAAGCTGTTTGTCTTGTTCGTTGTGCGCGAATGTCGATTTTCTTCTCGATTGTTCTATTCGCGAGTTTGTAATGGTTGATCTTCGTGAACGTTTTATTGATGAGGATGAAAGTTGTTGGGTGTCTTCGGAGGTTATAATTAGTTTTGTCCACTGAATGTTTCTGTTTCTACCCTTTATCGTTCCAGATGCGCTATAGAGCGATGTTGCGTTCCGCAATCTACGTTCTCTCGCAAGTTCGTTGTATCTTGTTGTTATCCTAGTCTCACATTTGATATTATGCTCGTCGGCAAGTCTGTTGGTTGATTGAAAATTCGAAATGTCGGTCTTGACAAGACTTGGGACCTCGAGGGTTCTTGCTATGTTCGGGTTCCGACTACTTCGTTCGCCGTACAAATTGAATGTTTGTTGAAAGTATTCGGTGAACGTTATTTCAATTCGATTAATGATTGTCTGGAAACTGAAATAAATTATAATTATTCTGTCAAAATTTGGCGTGTCGATTTTCCACCTGTTCGGACAGTTTTCCAGCACGCTTTTGCGTCTTTATTTCCTTTGTCTAATCTTTATGCGGAATCTATTCGAAAATAAGATTGAGATGTCCGTTATGTAAATGTCGAAGGGATAACTTTTACGCAAAGGCGATTCTTCCACTTTACGGGGACATCAAAAGTTTTGTCAGTTTGTTCGCGAGAACTTTTCCTTTTGTTCGCCCTGTTTTCGATTAATTATCGACTGCAATAAAATTTGTAATTTTACGAGGTGCGTCAGTGCAACATTATCGAAAACTTGCACAAAGATGTCAATAATGTATTTTTATCGTTTGCTTTTGTTAGATCATAACTGCCATCGTATATAGAAAAGTTATAAGATTTATTATTATATTTTTTCAATGTAGTTAAAACATTCATTTCACTCGTGCAAAAAAAATATATTATATAACATTGAAACGCTCTGGTTTTTCCCAGAGAAATAAGATATTAAATTATTTTGTGTTTAAAATTACATTCAATAAAAAATAAACTTATTTGGTTATTATTAATTAGTTTTCGTACATACTAAAATTATGGAAATGGTTCCAGAACGTTTGACACGATAACGTTCCGCTATTTGTTTTCTATAATGAAAATTACTGTTGTTTTTTTTTAGTGAAACTTCTGCAGTCAAGTGCTTAGTAGTCATCATCAAATTGACACATAAAATTAATAAGTTTCTCAGAACATTCAATCTCTTCGAAAATAATCCAAAGTATGGCTCTTGGCAACCGATTCAATGATTTTTTCAAATAAAAAAAATCACATGTATTATACAAATCACATTGTTATTCAATACTTTTCTCGTAAGGTTGCTTAATAAAAAAATCATGGTAAAAAGAATATAATAAAAAGTTTCGTTTTCAAAGCACGAGATTGCCACGCAATATTTTCTTTATTTTCGCCAACACATAATTATGCACAATTGAATAATTGAATAATTTTCTCACAACACGTATATAAATTGTATTGATGAACCACACGAAAAAAAGAAATTTGCAAATTTAGTTATTTTAACAAAAAAAAAAATTAAAACTAAATCATGTGATACGAAAACAACGCACACACTTTCATATCACCTGAGAACTATCTACAAATTAATCAGACAAATCTTCATTCGGGCGTGCTACGCATCTGCCAATATTTACGAACAGTTATTTTCCTACAACTTTCCAAACGAACTAATCGCGCACGTACGATTTTCAATTAGTTCTGTCGATCTCGACGAGAACATTTCTGACATTTTCGCCCAGTAGTTTTCGAAACTACCAAAGTACAACTACGCGGTCAATTTCGCCCATCATAGCCAGCACGTGTGTGTTGAGCTCGTTATGGTTCGCCCATTAAATGTGTCGAATATTGATAAAACGTATACAAAACAATATTGCCAAAGGCGTGGTCATTAATTTGTCTTTTGCCGAGTTGACCGCGCGATTCGCAGACCCTTTGGGCTGTTAAGATCAAAGAGATATTTTCCAATATCCCTATTTCGAGTTTGTCTATTTATGTGCGAGTTTCGATGCATTGTGTTTGCTTAATGTTGCTAATTATTTAATAATTAATTCGTGTTTGTTTTGTTGTCCGAGTTTTCGAGTGTTGTGCGTTGTTAACGAAATATACGTTTAATTATTATATAACGGAACTGGCTGAAAATTAATTAGATTAATTATTTGGAGATGCGTACGATTTATGATTGTTTTCTTGTCGAGTGTGCTAAAAATATAATATTGGAGCCTTAAAATAAAGCTTCTTTATTCAAAGATGGTTCGATTCCATCGGTCTTCAATTCTTCTAATGCAATCGTTTTGACCTGTCGATTGATCTTCGGTCCACAGACTTCTTTTAACGATTGGGTGACATCCATCCTGGCAATTTGGTTCCCCTCACTCCAAATCTTCCAATCCTCACGATAGTAAAAAACTTCCTCGTCCGAAAAGTTTATACAGCTCCTTATAGGTTTCGATATGCCACTCGTCATCTTCCTTTACCGACCCATATTTATTTAACAATACTTTTCTCTCAAATGTTTCAAATAAATGATCAGATTGCAATATTTAACACTAAAAACCATCGCAAATCGGACTGAGGTTATAAATAGCAAATCCTCACATGGTGAGATTATATCCATAATCTAATTTGTCATTTTAATGCAAAAGAATTTTCTTTGCATTGATGGGGCAAATGACATGTAATATTCGTTCTTTTTAAATATTATATTTACAATAGTGTCGATAATCGAGTTATCGAAAATTAGATACGCATATTTCGCGATACGATTCACAGCAATAAAATCGTTTTTATTTACGATACCATTGTATTGGTTTTTTGAGAAATTAGCATCGTCGAACTGATTCCATCGCTTATCGGAGCGTTAACAGAATCGCAACGCAAAGGGAAGAGGCGACGAGCCATAAATCATTGTCTGCATTACATAGATCCGAATTACACACTTTAAACTTAATGGTCTGTGAATGAGATTAATGAGCTCGAGCGTTTATATGCCCACGCGCCGAAAGCTTCAAATTTTCCATAGCTTCGGCTTCGGCTTCAGCTTCAGCATCAGCCGCGTCCTCAGTGGGAGGGCCACTTGATTAATTGCGACACTCGAAGACAATCCGACGCGTCGTCGTCGTCATCGTCCTTTTCCTACGTTTTTCCTATTTTTTCCGCCATCCGCTCTTTTTTCGCTCTGTGTGCGTGTATGTGTGTGTGCGGAGCGAACAAAAATGAATTTTTTCAGCTCATAAAATCCGACTTTCGCGAAAGTGAAAAGTCGTTCTTTGTTCGACGCGCGTCGATCTCATTTGTCGCCTGTCTCATATTTTACGCGAAGCTTTGTTATACAATACAAGTGCGCAGTTTTGTTGGCTTTTTCGAAATATCTAGAATTTATATCGGCGCTTTTCGTTGAAAAGGATATCGCCGAATAATATAAAAAAGCGCGAATGTTTCACTCGAATGGACGGACGGTGGATACGCGACGTAGATAAATTTCGTTCACGAATTAAATAATATTTCGAGTACTTTTTATTTAATTATTTACCTTTTAACTCAAATATTCCACCATTGTATAACAGGCTTCCCTACAGTGCCATGGTGGTCAGAAAAAATATTACAAATAATAAAGTTAAAATTTCAAAGCAATAATTAAATAAAAAGAAACATAGGTGGTTCAAAAAGCAAAGCCCCTTTTGATCTTTCTAAACTTTTTTGGTTTTTAAATAAATATTTAAAAAAAATCTTAGTAGTCCAAGAGAGCAGGAAAGCCGAAGTTAAAGCGAGATACGAGGAAAAGCTAAATTTAGAGCTAGGGTCAAATATAGATCAAATGTTAACGCAGCAAGGGGAATGAAAACACATCAGTATGACCGTCCCAGCACGAATGTGGAAAAAAGGGTTACACGAACGTTTGCTTTCTGAAAATTCCTAGAACGAATGTCGACCCCCAAAAATCTACCCACATTGTTTTCGCCACGCATCTTTTTCATCCCGAAAGCTTTTCACCCTCATAATTTTCAATTTTCTTATTTTTTATGAGGGGTGAAAGTCACGTTTTGAAAATTTTATTATTTGAAAAATATATTTTATTCAATGTGGGTTCATTATTAATTTTCGAGTTATCGTGACTTTAAAGTCTGTTCTACAGAATAAAATTTTAATTTCGTTTAAAAAATTCAATAACATTAAAAAATATCCTCTTTTCATTCTATGACAATGAGTATGACACTAGAATAGTTTTTGTTAGTCATACTATTTTATAAATATTTAGATCGATATTTTGCTTTATTCAAATGATAATTCATGAATTATTTGGTGTAAAACTTTATATAAGGATTTGCTTTATTAATTTTTAAATATATATTCTAGAAATAGATTGAAAATTATGATTCACCCTGTAAGCGAACAAATTTAAACGAACTCATAATTTTCCGTAGAAGTTGTTAACTTTAATATAAAAGATCATAATCTATAGAACGCTTTGCCGTTCGACAAAATAATTTTAATTGAACGGAACATGTTTCAATCGAGAAAGCTGGAAAAAAAATTGAAACAAAGCCGCGTAAACGGCAATTTTAATCATCCCTATATAATATCGTCCTCGAGTGAGCAAGATGGGATCGGGACGTGATTAGCCTACTTCCTTTTTAATTAACGCAGAAAAGGGCGGGTTTTACAAGTCGACCGAGGGCCGTCCACCTGAAAAACATTTTTTCCCTTCGTCCTTTACATCGAAAAGCGGAACGATATCGGCGAATTCGTCCGCTTAATTAAATTCCCATTTTTCTCCTCGCGCAGCACGCCATAACGACAAGTACAACAATCCCGTATATACGCAGGGGTCCTTTAAGTTTTTTCCGAGTCGTAATTCGCGGAAGGAGGTCGCTTAGGGCCCAACGGACGCCATTTTAAATTAACCAGGGCGGGCAACTTAACGAGCGGCCGCCGCATTAGGCGAGTTTTCTGTTTGCGCGAGCAAAATTATGAATTTCGAACGATTGCCGTTATTATGTACGCAATTGTATGGGCAGCGGTTCAAACATCGTTTTAACGACGTTTTCGAAGTACAGACTGCACGCAATCGCATAAAAAACACACCCTTATCAGTGAATTTATGTTCTGCTATCGCGTTTTCTTTTAATTTGTGAAATATTATATAATCTTCGTTGATTTAATTACGAATTGTGTATTTTCCGAGTCTCTTCTTCTGACGTATTTTGAAATCCATCAATTTCACTTAAATTCCAATTACATTTAAACTCGAGGGTGAAAATTTAATCATTTTATCGATAAATGTTTTGATCATCTCAAATGCAAATTTTACCTTATGATTTGTTTATTTTTACACTCAAATTTCAAAAATATAACTGTATATATTATAACATATTATATTGTATATGTATATACATATATGACTGTTTAATCTTTCTGTATTGCTGCAATTCTATATAAGCGATCACACTTCGTTTGTGACGCACTCCATTTTCAATCATGTCGAAATTCTACCGTTTATTTTTTGCTATTTCTTTGATCATTCCTTTGATTTATTCGAACGAAATAATCTTGAAAAACGCTGAAAATAAATATCTATATGAAGGATACATGATAAAACATTTTGACAAATTCTCGACTAAAAACAGAACGATCATTGTTCGAGTTACTGATTCTTCCCCAAAAGCAAAAAACGAAATAAGTAACGATGCGGTGGTGCTTAGACACAAGCAAGTATACAATTTTGATTTTTCTACGTTTACCAAACTGATAAATTTGGACTATTTCTCGAACGAAATGCTCTGTCAATCGGATGTGATATTTCTCATAGACATTGTGTCGAATAATTTTGAAATATCTTTATCGAAAGACTACAGAAGACTTGTAATGTTCGTAAGGAAAAAATCTTCGACCAATTTATTCTTCCCTCAAGAAGCCAAAAGTGCTATTATTTTGGGTACACCACTATCTGTGTACGGTACTTATTATAAAGTGTCGTCAATGTGTTTTTACCCACTACCTGCTTACTCTCTCTTGCTAGATAAACAAACAGCAAAAGGAAAACAAAAAACTTATTTATACACTGAATACAAAAAAAACTGCAAAGCAGTCGTCTTACAATTTGTACCTTTCGAAAAATTACGCGATGAAATGAAAAATCAACTTGAATATATCAAATCGCATTATCTGCACAAAGTTTTCGAGCTACTTGCGAAAGATATGAAATTTTATGTAATTGTCTCAAGTTACAATTATCAAAGTGCACAATACGGAGCTACGAATAACAGTTTTAAAATAGATACTCGCCATTTATTGAAATTTGTCTTTAATAATTTTTATGAACTAACTAGTAGAATAACAGTAGAACCTCAACATTTTGCAGAAAGCTATGTTTATTTGGGTTACGAAGACGTTATATGGGTTGTATTTAACGATAAATCTTCAATAATCCGCAGTTATTTAACATTAAAAATATTAAAAGTGTTTTTCTTGATTATGTTAATTGTAATGTTGACTGAAAAAATCTTTTCACGTTTGAATCGTTTCTACTTTCCGTCTGGAAACTGTTTATTAGTTTGTTGGTCAATATTTCTTTCAATTTCGGTTCCCAAGCAACCGACTGGATACTTCATTAGAATACTTTTTTTATCATGGACATTAACTTCATCGACTTTAACAATGTTATATTTTAATCAAGATTTGAAATATTTTGAAAAGAGCAATTTTGTTCGGTACAACACTCAAGAAGAATTGTTAAAAAGCAATATACCACTTCACGTCTTCTCTAAAGAGTATGCTGCTGTAGCTTTTTCCAACGTAAAAAATATTAAATATAACTCTTATTTCGGATTTCGGGGAGCTATGATCAATTCTCATCTTTCATTCATTGATTATGTTCAGCAATTGATCGACAAAGGCGAATGTTTTGCCGTTTTAATGGATCGCAGTGTTTCTAAGAGAATTTTGCGAGAAAAAAATGATTTTATTTATTATATTATCAGAGAAATTGTCTTTCGTTATCCTATTTCAATTCATGCAACTTCTATCAATCCACATTCGATTAAAATAATTAAAAAAATCAAAAATTTAATTGCATCAGGTGTTGTTTGCAAATTAATCGGCGAATTTGACTTGTCTCCGAATGTTGACGTTCAAAATGTATCAAAAGTTAATTTGGAATATTTCAAGAAAGTTTATTATGAAATAAGCTTTACATATGCTTTGGCTTTTATCGTTTTTTTGATTGAAATTGCCGTTCATAAATTTTCTTCGAATGAAAGAAATCAAACACAATGAATTAATTGAATATAATTAATTGCTTTTAACGTAATTAACTTTGCTAAAATAATTAAGAAATTTGTACCACTCGTGTTCTTTGATGTTTTGATTCAGCTTTGGTTTTTATGATTCAAATATCTTATCCTCAGATTTATTTTTATTTTTATTTCACACATTGTTCCAATTAATTTAATATTTTTAATTGACATGTGTTTGAATTTGTAACTAGTCAGTTGGTACTTTCTCCATTCGTAACGTTTCATGAATAACTATTGTCATACTTTACATGTCAAATTGCTAAAATCTTCGAAATGATCAACTTTAACTTGATTAATTCTTAGTATTGTCTATGTTGTGATTTAATATTCTTCAAAGGACTTGGTAGGGTAATTGAAGAGGATTAAAACTATAATACTATCACATCTTTGTTTTATTAATTTAATACGAAACATTTATCTCCCGAATGTGCGGTGTAACAAATTTAAATTACCTATTATTAAAATATCAATTGAAAGTTTATATGTATAGCATTTCCTTGTTTTGAGGCTTTAAATATATGTATATAAATTGTCGAAGCAAAACTTCGAATATATTATACTAAAAAAACTAATATAAATTGTTATCGATATCTTTTTTTAGATGCTAAATCTAAATAGTTTTTAATTATAAAATTCTATTGAATTAAACGGAGAGAGGTGTTGTGCAATAGTAAAAGGTTATTACATAATTTAAATGTTCAACTCGAAAATTTACATGCTCATATTTGTATTATATTTTCTACTTCATTATAAACCCATTTGATATTCATTTCTAAAATATTTTGCAATTTTGAACGGAATGTTTGCACAATTTTAATGGAATACTTGAAAATAAGGAAATGCAATCGCACCGCATCCACATAACATGACATTATCTCGATTATAATCTGATTTCCTCTGCTGATTTTAACTATGAAAAACTTCAATCGGCATCTCTAAAATTGTTTTAATTATACTATATGTATATAACGTATAAAATTTTAAAAAAATTATAATGTTTTATAAATTCAGATTTTATAATGAATATGGATTTTTTTATTAAAAAAATCAAACTCAAAGACGGTTATTGTTTAAAATTAAAGTGTTTGAACTTTCATTAAACTCTCAGACTGTTTTATAAATCGAAGTTTCCTTATTTCGAACAATAAAATCGCCCGTGGCAAACCGAGCGTTCCTTGACCGGAAATCGTTAAAAATCTCATCGGAACGGGAAAAGTCATCGTATCTTACGTACACTTGAATTACATTTTCGGGGTCGATGGACCTTTTCGCATACCATCTCTTTCGCACATCGAAATAGTGAAATGTCCAAGAGCGATAGAGAAAAGAGATGGTTCGAAGTGAACGGTCCGAACGGGGAACGGACACAAAGGCCGGGCAATCGTCGCATACAAAAATTGGATTGAGATAAGCGAAGGTGAAATATAATAAGGCGAGATCGTTGGAAAGAATTACTGTTTGCCGATTACGTAAAAGATGATTGTGTTTTTGCTAAGTGGTCTCCGTTGTAGTGGTGGTTCGATTTTTTTATTATTGGTTCGATTTGTTGTTTGCGGTCCTGTTCGGTGTGCGTCTCTTTCGTAATACTTTCACTTAATTATTCAACCTTTCCCTTATTCGCGGAATCGTTCTGTTCTCTCTATGATGCTGCTTTTTGATAAATTATGTTATGATTTAACGAACACAAGTATCGGACTATAAAAGTTGTTTGGACAGAAAACTATATTAATTAATCTAAATGGTTTCACTTTTATTTTCTCGCATTTTCAAATAATTTATCAGGTTAAATATGATAATCGTATTTATGTGATAATTTGCATAATGTGACAAGTATTTCACTTTTATTATATTATATTTAAAATTCTATGCATTTTCGTGACGAAAATTAATAATTCAGTTTCACTCAAAATTCAAATAATAAAATCACAATTTTCATCTTTGCGAATATTCATATCTTCAAACCATAATAATTTCGCAGAAACGAATATAATTTTTCAATATAAAACAGTTTTATTTTTATTCACTCTTCACAAAGGACGATCCACTCGAACATAAAACGAAACTGAAGACGATTTTCTTCGACCACGACTTAGAGCGAATCAAACGGACATCGGTCATCGGGTCAAGTGCTCTTTCCTTACCGAGGCAAATAAACACATAAAATATATAAACCCGAATCGGAGCAAATTCGGACGGGAGCTAGAAAGCGTTCGTGTAACATTGCCAACAAACAGTTAAAAACAGTCTAGGAATTCCCGAACCGTCGCCTTATTATGTGCGACCATAACCGTGAAGTTGGCCGTTGCGAAACGTGCAAGATCTCGTCACACAATGTCTGCCTCCCGCTTGTTATTATTGAAATCAATTAGATGGGAGGCGGTGCAGTGGCGGGGTGGCGGCGCAAAAGGTTTAATTTTTGGAATTGTTTTATGTAAATTTTTGTTTTTGGTAAAATGAGGTTTTCGATTGTTATAGTTTCTGTTCGAAAGGTTTTTCTCTGTATTTTTTTCTATATGAAAGTATTTTTTATTTAAATTAATATTTATCTTGATTAAAATTTAGTTTGTATACATAGAATTTCTCTGTATTACTATTTCAAATGTAAATAAATCAAATTTATTTTCAAACACAAAAACGCTTGAAGTTTATTTGCATACTAATGCTGAAATTTCGAATTTCTTCTAAATAGAAAAATTTATATTTACATATAACTGAAATTCTATGAAACAATCATATCACAAATATAATATTTATTTATTTTAGTTTCTTCTAAAATAAATAAACATAATAATCTAATAAGAGTCAAATTTTGTTCGTAGAAATTATATTTGAGCAGTTAAAAATATTTTCAACGTTCTGTTTCATCTCAATAACTCGTTTGAATAGAATAAAATTTCATTAATCACCGAAGTTGAGCAACATACGGTACGGTCAATAAACGGATGTGATAACGTGTTTATTGACCCAAGACCCTTTTGGTTAAGGATGCTTTTAGTATTCACATACGAGTGAACTTTCCTTTATCACATCAAGGAAAAAGCCCGAAACTTCCTACTACATCATAAAAACCTTGTCTTTTAATGCACGTACGTTACGTAAACCGCACGCGATTATAATGAATTAACCGACCGACTTCTAGGGTTTGCATTACCGGTTCACCGGTAAATAGCCAAAAACGTATCATCGGTAATTACCGAAAACGATTTTATCGCAAATTAATGACAGATATAGGCATATTATAACGAAAGATTATTGCGAAAAATTTTTGAAAGAGTGCTTTTATGAGTGTGAGGGCACCACTATGGTTTTGCAAACCTGGGGGGGAGTGGGAGGTAATCATTTATTTTTGTTTCAGCACTGAAAGTCACATATAAGATATATGTATGGATTTATATGACATTATTCATCTATAACAGGCTTGTCCAAAGGGCCGCTACGGTGCCAACTGGCCCCCACTTTTCATACATAACAATTTACGAATTTTGCTCTAATTCGAGGAAAATTTGTATTATTTTTTTGAATTATTGAAGAATCGATTTTTTCAAGTACATTTTGATCAAAATATATGTGTTTTATCGTTAAATTAAAAAAAAATACAAATCGACGACGCTCGTGAATGACTGTGTTTCGGTCAAAGTGGCCCTCGTATACCGAAATGTTGAACAAGCCTGATCTATAACGTGTTTGAAAATATTTAGGTTACAATCAAGTATACTGTTTTTAATAAAGGTAGCCATCTAATCTATAATACATACGTCTACTTTTTTATTTACCGATAAACCGCTAACGGGAAAAATTATTTACTATTTACCGATAATTGAAATTAGACGGTAAATTGCAAGCCCTACCCACTTCCAACAAACAACTAGCATAAAGAAAAAAAATAAACTCGATCTTCCGAACACCAAAGCACTCCCCTGCCTCGGACCGCACACGACCCGAACACTAAACCGTTCACTAAACACCGAACGACGTAACAACACTCATTACGCAAAACGCAACAACAACGACATCCGATAATCGCACAACCGCCAAAAATACGACACCCACCCCCGGCAGCCTTAATCGAAACGTCTGAAAGTGGCTTAATTCGAATTTATGAAGATTGCTTGGCTCGCGGTCGGGTTATCTGCCATAAGTTGCGGCAGTGCGTCCCCGGAAACGTGTGTGTGTATGTAATATAATAATAACAGCACATGTTCTCGCGTGAAATATTCCCGCCGCATTCGCAAACGCTGTTATGGCGTCGTCGCCTGAATGTGCCCCTTTTTGGCGGGTACGTCGGGGGAGGGTTAAAATTGGAACGCATTAATAAAATTAAGGCTAAGTACTCTTGTGTGTGTGCGTTTTAAGGTTCTAAGGTTTAACTGTTGCGTGCGCGGATTACTTTTAGTGGAGATTACCAATTCGGATGGTTAGTTGTTGTGTCTTGAAAAAGTCGATTTGAATTTAATCGCGGTGGGTCGACGAGGCGGATCTGTGCTGTCGTTTTTTGTGTTTAGAAATTGGAGTGATGAATTAGTTATGTCTGGGAAAAATGGTATTTGCATGATTTCTATTGCTCGAGTTTGAAATTGGAACACGCTTATTAAATTTAAACTTAATTGTCCAATTTGTACGGTTTAGTCAACTGTATTTCTTTCGCTATTATTTCCGATTAAAATGATGGATTTAGTGCACTAATTTTCTGCGATGATTTTTATTTAAATATAAAGCACAAACTGGGATAATTTGTTTGCACAAAATTTCCATTTTACATAAATTAAAATAAACCTGCTGTACTAAATAGTTAAGTTAAATTGGATTCTTTCAGAATCTTTATGAAATTCAATGATAATTTTCTTTACTTGATGAACCAGTTAATGGCAATGTCACTTCTATGCACTTTAAAAAGAGCTTCAATTATAAAGAAAGTAAAAACCAGAAGTATACGTTTCATAAGTATAATACTTTGATTCTTTATGTACCTTTTTATGCGACAAACTCTAATATAAAATACATCAATACAAGATAAAAATCGCGTTGAATATTTGCCAATTATTTCCGTTCGCATCCGAAAATGCGTCGCCTTGACAATGGCGGCTTATTGCATTCGCCCAAAGAGAAAGTACACAAAAAAAAGGCAAAAAATATATAAATACTGAAAGAAAACAAGATCGACGCGGAGTGAATGTAATTTCTGTCGTTACACATGTGTGCGTTGATGAATGGCGAATTTTTCTCAAAATGTAATGCGTCATGCTTGATAATGTTACGTATTAGAATATTACGTATTCGATGTATCAGTATGAATGATGATGATGAAAAAACGGTGTTCACCATTATTATGTGTGCAATGTCGATTTTATGAAGTCACATTATTGATTCGTCAATTGTCGGTGTTTATTTTATCTCGACTTTTTTGTCATTATATAATGTTGTTCTTAAGATAAATGTTAATAAAGGTTTTTTTGTTCAATTTTTTTGTGTAATGTATTTAACGAGCTAAGTTTTTTCGGTGAATATTTCACATAAAGAAAATATCGTTAATGTAATGGCAGGAACTTACGAACATCAAAGAATGTCTCATTTGTTAAAGTACAACAATAAATTGCACATTTACTTGTAATACTGGTAATTTTCTCGATGTTTTGTGAAAGTGCAATCATTTTCGTTGCTAAATGTGTTTTCGAACAATTTTCATGTGTGTAATTTCCTTAGTAGTATTTTCTCATTTCCTATTTGCTTGATTGTAATAGATGCAATTTTTCAAACTAATTAAAAGTTTGAAATATTATTATTCACAACTGTTCATTTTATATTTGTTAGACATTTTAAACACTGCAATAAATTTATTATTTCAAAAATGTTTTTTTCTTTTAAATTGAATTTAGTGACACCTATCAAAGAAAGCACAAACTACTTATCGCTAACATCTAATGGAAATTCTCTACGCAATTTTCATTATTAGAAAAACCAACAGATCTATAAATTAATAAAACCTCTACTGCTTTGAAATTTTTTACGACTCAATAAATTTGATCAAATACTTTACAACGATGTAATGTTTATCATGAATGTAAACTATCATCAAAATAAAAATACAAATGTCAATTTGAATCTAATCTAATACTGTTTATTACAAAAATACAAAATCAACAACAATTCATAACAACAATATATATGTACATAACAATAAAAATCAACAACGATTGAAAGAAATGGATTTCACAGATCAATGATGTCCCTTGGAATGATGATAGATGGTTTTGATGACTGGAATCTTAACAGGGTATGGTTTGTCAACATGAACGGTAACATGCTTCTCGACAGTGTAGGGAACCCTCTTTTCTACGGGATACGGCACTTTCTTCTCAACTGGATACGGAACTACCTTTTCAATAGGAATTTGAATCTCTTTAATGATCGGGACAGGAACAGGCTTATTTACGGGCACTTGAATGGGATAAGGTTGGGGAACAGGAACCAAGATTGGGTGAGGAACGTGAATATTGAAAGTTTTATGAATAGGAATTTGAACATGCTTATACACAGGAATGATCTCCGGTTTGGAAACTTCCACATGCTCACTGACAGGGTAAGACTCATGTTCTCCACCATATCCCGATGACCCATAACCCGAAAAATCATGACCATCTTCCTCGTAGCTCGAAGCCTGTGGCTGCTGGTCTATGCGGTATTGGAGGGTGTGTCCTCCATAGTTGTCGGATGCAGCTGGGGCCAGGTTCCATTGGTACTGGTAGCCTTCCATTGTGGGGAAAGCCTGAACTTGGAGAAGTGCAACAATGCACATCACCGACATCGGCAGCATCTGATGTGAATTGGAAAGGTATGTCATTATTTTATTTATCGTTTTAACTTGTGGTTTGCGTTTTTTTGAAAGTGGTTCAATTTTTGTTTTTTTGATTTATCGAATTTTCATGTTTTCGCGTTTCGTTTCGCTCGTAAAATAATGTTGCTAAATTAGTGATAATTTGAAAGTTTACAAAATATACATCTATGCAATATAAAATATATTATATCTATATTTTTATGAAATGTAAAGTTGAATGAAAATTTATTTTAAAAAATTAAATATTTATCATATTCGATTGAATCACTTTAAAAAAAAGTCACATATTCATAAAAATTTAAGAAAAAATGAAATTTCAATAAAATATTACAATAATATAATTCACAATATTACTCCAAAACACATTTAATTTAGTTGAAATGTTCAAATTCAATGCAAAAAAGTTAATAAAAGCTTGAAAAAACACTGCACTCGACAAAAAAATCACAAAACACAATTCAAAACCAAAAAACCACACGTACAACCCTTCTCGAATCCATCTCGGATCAAAGAGCAGACTTGGAAAAAGCACCGAATTCACAAAAACACTCGGAAGTTAGCAACGAATTGCTGTCGGTGGAATGATGCTGTTTCGGGTGCGCGCGCGCATTTTATACCAAACCAAAACGGTCCTCTTTCACCGTTTATCCACCACTCAGTTCCGACGTTATTTCCACGTTAAATTGGCCCGTTCCTCTTTGTAATGGACAACGAGTGCGACAAGTACAAATCGACGGGAAAAACGGCCAAAAAGTGTGTGGGCGTGTGCGAGGTTGTCGATCGGATCGTGAAAATTTGTCAAATTTAGTCCATTGTTGTGCGATTTTTGAAAATCGATGAAATCTATAGTAAAATGGTTCTATGGTTCCGTTGTTTGTCGAATTTGGTCCATTGTTGTACGATTTTTGAAAATCGATGAATGGTGTATATTTATGGAAAAATGATTCTGTGGTTCCGTTGTGTAATTGGGAAAATGGATTTTTGTTTTATATTCTGCGCGTGTACGATTTTCGTCGTGAACTTTTCGGTTCGTTTGTTTGAATAAAAATATTGTATAATGATTGGTGTTTTGTAATTTTTTTTTCAATTGAGAAAAAGATGAAGTTTTGTTTTTAGCATTATGCGATTTTCGTGCATCTTTTTTTTTAATATCATTGCAAAATTCGTTAAAATTGCTTCCGGTTTGATATGTACCATGAAAATCCGGAAAAGTTAATGCACTCACTCATGTACCAAAATAATAATGCACTTTCGGTTGTAATTGCATATTTTATATAAAAGTAACGAAATTTCTTTCACTTTTCCCGTTACATACAAAATATTTTCAATACTCTTGAATTTTTTTAAATTTCAACGTCGATAGACAGCTGACAATTCGACGCAGTCCCGATTCGATTGTTCTAGAAATAAAAAGCTTGAAAAAGCAATAATCGCATCATGCCGGCTCGTGATTGTGCAGTATCACGTTTTCGGCAATTTCTGCTCGTTTCATCAAACGATCACAAAATGATAATTACGATCATGTGCATCCGATTCGAGTGCACAAAGACCGGAACACGGTGCACAATTTGTATGAAAGTCTCGGCCACAATGGCAACATTAAATTTTGCCGCGCAATATTACTTCTCCATAAACCTGAGAATACAAATTCTCGGAAAATATTCCGAAGGGTAATCTAATAAGATTTCTCGATCGAGAAAGCAAAGTTCCGCTAAAAGGCTGCAAATTTGATCAAAACGAAACGCCGCTGGAAAAAATTTATATTTTCCTCTTGATTTTTCCAATAAACTTGACGTTTCGCTTTGTTAAAAATCTCGATTATTTTCGTTACGAAATCAATCACAGATCAATTAAAAAATAACGATGTCATCCGATCAGAAGTGAAAACACATTTCGCAAGAGGCCATCACTTTTACTGCACCAGAACAAAACGTCGCCTCAAAATCAACCTAAAAAGGCTCCAATTGAAAAAATTGAATAACGCTACTACGCAACAACAAAACCAGATTCTTATTGCGAATTCCAAATGGGTCTTACGTCAATCGAACAGTAGTAGTTAACAAAACATGCAAAACATAATCGCCTCTCGCTTTTTACTTTCTTCGGTCGCGCTCAAATGATTTATAAGAGCCAGAATTGGCAGTTGTTGGATGCCCAATTGTCGATCATCCGACGCGTACGATTATGGCCGCGATCTCGATTATTATGGTAGTGATCGAATTTTTCGAGTTGATAGAAAACACATTATCGTAATTGGCTTTAATGTTGTAATGATGACCGCTGTGGAATTGCTTGTTTGCGGGGTGCGCGTTCAAATGTCGCTATTTTTATTGCTTACCGTCTTTTGAATGGAAATTTCGAGTTTTTATTTTGGTGTTTTCAAAATATTATTATTTTGTATGCGTCTTCATGATGACGTAATCGTTTTAAGGTTACATTTTCCTAATTGGATCAAATATATTTTTCTTGATCGTAACTCACAAGGAATTGTTTACTAAAATTGTCTCTTATCTAATATTTTCATACCGATATTACATTTAAATAATTGCATTATTTTTATGAACGTGCCATGTGTAGCTTTAACATATTTTATATATAAATTTATTGATTACCAAAGATAAAATATTTGTTTATAATATTATACAAATACAATTCCAGTCTTGTACATAATAAGCAGGACTAAAAACAATACTTAAAAAAAAATACAAATACAATACAAATTGTTTGTTATAAATACCAAAATTAAACTTTTTAATTAATTGAAATTATAAAATAGACATAAACAGAATTATCATAAAATTAATAATTTTGTGTTTTTTTTAATAATTTCGGAAACTTTCAGATAATTCTATAAAATTTTTACATATTATTTAAATTTATGACAGATTTAAATATAATAATCCTTCATCTCATTCCAATTATATTTTTATTGCATTTTTTCAATATAATTTCAATTCGATTTTAGTTTTTTAAATATTAAAATAATTTAAATCAATCACAACTAAACTGAAATATAAATATAACATCCCAACATATAAATGAAGAGTTTTGATAGAAATCTCCCCGATATCAATCTCCTGCTTAACAACCACCGTATTTGAATAATGAACATTAATTTCCAATAGAACAAAAAACATTTTGAATTTTAAATAACATCCGAACGATTTTAATTGAACGTCGGAACGATTTTTCACGGTCGAAATGTATAAGTGGCGTTTTTGCGCGATTCCTGCATTCGGCGAAAGGTGCTATCATACTAACGGCGCTCTTTTTGTACTTTTACGGAATTCTCAAAAAAGCGCATTTGACAATCTAGTGCAAACGATTTCGCATTACACCGGAGAACGGTGAGGCAGTTTTATTATTATTGTTTTCGGTTCGCGAAAAAAACTCAATTTTCGCATCACAATGGGACACATATAAAATTTGAGCTCTTTGTCGCCGCGTTTTTTTGGTATATGTTTTGAAAAGTCAAGATCGAGTGATTAATTACTTTCGTCGGTTGTGTAAGAGTTTATATGTTTTATCAGATTTTGGAAGCGAAATGAAAGTAAAATATCTTCCGTTCGAATTTTTCAATCAAATTCGAGGAAAAAGTTAAATAAAATTTTTCATCGATTTTAATTTCTTGGGATTGCGTTTGAATGTTATCTTTGATACTTTTATTAAATTCGAAACTTTTATGGGCATATTTTCATCACGCGCTTTTTTACTTCTTGAATAATCCATAAATTTTTACATTGAAAAATTTTCTTAATAAAATCATTTGTAAAAGTGAAATACGTCTAATTTCAATTGTTAAAAAAGCTAATATTGATTTTAATCTTTATACATACATGATTTCTCATTGATATACAAATACTACATTTAAATTGTTTCAACATTCGAATAAATAAAAGTCAAAATCACAAAAAGAAAATATGAAACAACTCAGAACTTTAAAAAAAATCGACTTGTATCACTTTTATACATATTTTTGCATAATATTCGTTTCATCTTTCAGAGCGCGAAACCGAATATGAAATAACGGATTCTTTCAAAACAAACGTTACTTGTTTGCAACATTGAAATTTCGCCTCAATTATAACTAGATTTGAATTCCAGATCGTCGTTTTCTTTTTAACGACGCCATCTTAAGCGGAAAAGCGTTCACAGGGGACAATTAAGAGTGAAATTTTTTCAATCCATTCCCAAACATAAAACAACGAACCTTCGCCGCACTAATATAACCCATTAGCTTCTTATTTTCGTAAGGAAAAATCGGGTTTTCGCAATTCGAAAAGTTGATTGCCCGCGAAGTTGTGCGCTAAATGAAAATACTTTAGTTTTTCAACTCTTGCACAGATCGAATCGTGACAATATTACGAACACATTTTCTATTAATAGTCGATCGTTAATCCTACGGTTGCCGTATCAATAGAGCGAATATCCGTTAATCGTGGCTCTTATGTTCATACGTGAGTGTGCTTTATTTGATGCCTACGCAAAAATTGAGATATTAATATACTTTCTGGATATAAGTGATATTTAATCAATTCTATCGCATTTTCATACTTTAATTAGTGATATTGAAAATAAAAATTCCCACTAGATTCGATATATATTCATAATAGATATTCAATTCGCAAATTCTTGTAAAAATACAATTCTATCGAATGTGGTTAAATAGTTACTGTTCACCATTTTCAATTCATACGTAGGAATTTGGGTATTGGCAAAAGACTTTGACATAGGTCGACTTATTGAAACCCTAAAAATATACATATTATACTCACACAAATAAACTTTATGAAATTTCGGAAAAAATATATACATGAACCCTGAAATTTCGAACACATTATAATAACCGTTCACTTTTGACGACTTATTTGCCGCGCATAACGACTTCGGCAATAATGCGTGTTAATAAAAGGGCCGCTATAAATTATTCGGCGATAACAATAACCGAAAATATAAAAATATACACTTTTATTGCTAAGCGGGATTTTATTATCTCTCGACAGATAATAAATATGTTATGGGGGTGCACAAAGTCCACCCAGCTTCTAAGGGTTAACCCAATAAGGTACACCGATGCGGTTTTCGTTACTTTCATAGGGATATATATTTCGCATAAGATTCTGATTATGAGTTCTTATAATATATACACTTTCAATATATAAATGTATATAATTTTTTTTCTAATTACTATGATCCTTTAGTTTTTTATAAAAATTTGTTTTATTCATTTATGAAATTTGTAATGAATGATTTTCCCATTTCCCATTCATTTTTATTAAAATTTATAATCTATATTCATATTGAAAGACCTACAGAAATTATCTGTCAATCAAAAATATTACAATATTAATATTCACATACTAAAATTTATAGTTCTAAATAAATAATCTACCCCTTCGTCAAATAAGGGTTGAGATCGAAAAAAATATTTATTTTGACAATTTCGTCGTTGTGTACACTAATGCGTTCTCTTAGTATTTTATTTATTCATTATATATACACTGGGGGTAGCGTGTGTTACATATGGAGGCTGTGTGCTTTGGACGTTTGGGAAATATAGGTTAAATCCGATCGGGGATATGTGTCAGTTTCACTGTTAATTTCCTCTAATCAATAATTCAAAGGACATGCATCGAAAAATACATTCTTTATTTAACATTCAAATGACAGGGTAGTGAAAAAATACTTCACTATTCAGACGTATGCGATCGAAATAAAATATTGTTTCTTTGTTCCCGTCAATAAGATAATAGTGTAAATGTATTTTTGACTTCGTCTTTACATTTTTTTTTCAAATAAATAATAAAATTTTCTTTCTTTGAAACCATGGTTGTAAAGTATTTATTTAGAAAAACATTTGCAACATTAAAATTTATAACAAATGATGGTTTTAACTGTAATTTATACATAATTTAACTTACTTAGTTAATTTGATTCGTATCCTTCATAACATTTTTTTTATTTATTTTAAAATACGTCCAAATATAAAGATTTAATTCTGAAATAAATATTTACCGTTGACTCAAATCCTTATTTATATAAAAATAATTAATAGGTGGAGTTTTTTCTTCGTAATTTTTTTATTTCCTTTCAAGTGGCAAAATACCAAACATAAGAGACTCAATTATTTTTCTCATAAAAAAGACGTTTTCATATTTTTCATTTTGAAGTGTTTTAAAAATAATAGAACTCATATTTACCTATGATGTTTTGAATTAAAAAAACTCGAAAATTAAATTTCCCTTCAAATTACGCACAAAAACAGATATAAATAGGCCATTTATGAGTTTGTATAATTTCCTGCGTAATTAATTATAAAGGCAATAAATTCTTTAGCAATTATATTACAGGACCATCTCATTAAAAAGTATGTAAAACCGCCAAAGCAACAAATTAGCTTTTCCTCGAGTCGTACGCGAAAACGTTTATTTTGCGCGGGTAATTAATTTTAAATAACGTTTTCGAGTCAATATCAATTTGTTAGGCAATCTGACAAAATTGATATTTGAAATTTTTCCCAGTCGTAATATTTTAAGAAGAAAACTATTATATTAATGAAATCGTCCATTTATTTATAAAGTTATTTTATAGTGATTACATCTGAAATAGTATTATTATTGAATTATATAAAATCTAATTTTTAACATTGTTCAATTAGTTCTATGAAGTTTTAAAAATTGAAAATATCACAATTTTGTTTATTTATAAATTTTCCGCGTTCATCTTCTTTAACTTAATTTAGGTTCTACAAAAATAAATCAGATTAAAATTAAAACTAAGCAATTTTTGAAAAGCTTTATAATTTAATTTTTTAATTTTGTACTAATGACTTATTTAACTTATAAAATACTATTCGTTACTATAAAATAAATACTGACAGACAGGATGGCCTGGAAAAGTCATAACTTGTTCATTTTCTATCTTTCTTTACAAGTTATAAAGCAACCCTTGGTTACTTATGATGTCCAGCAACGAGTATAACTCATTGGGGTTTTTTTCCAGTGAAAGATCAATGATTGAAATTCAGAGAAAATACCGGCAATATTTGAATGCAACTTTAATCGATAATGAGTGACAAATTCCATTTTCCTGGAATAAATTAACAAACAAAACTGCTGATTTTCGGATATGGAAAATACCAGGGAAACACATCAGCACCAATTACATCCCCAAAAATGTTCTATTTGGTGCGGTATTTTCTCTAACACGGTAATTGATTTTTCACTAAAATAGAAAAGCTCGATGATTTTTTATCATTGCTGGACATCAGAAGATATAACCTGTAAAAAATAAAATAAGATGATTGAAAATTAAAAAATTATGACTTTTTCAAATCTCTCAGTCTTTCATTGGCCACTCTATATAAATAATATTTTCAGCAATCAGAAATTCAAAGTATGGATATTAAGCGCATCATAAATTCGAAACTTTGTCAAAAGAACACAACGCCATTCTTCATTTTTGAAACGTTTTGTTTCAAAATATACATTAATAATGCAACTTTTTGATGATGATTACTTTCAAAAACACACATGATAAATCACACAGTTCTCTTCGTTTGAATATTCATTCAAAACTTCCTCTTTTGGCATCAACACGTGTACGCGAGATCGATAAACGTTTCGATTCAACCGTTCAATTAATTATTCTTGTTTATGAATGGCGCAATTACGCTCCGAACGAAGAAGATACCGATCGATCTTGATAAACCCCAAAAAAATCCAATTCGAGAAATCTATTATTACTACTTAAATCTTTATCTGATCGAAAAAAATAATTTTTGATTCGACGACGTCAACCGATTCTGCGTACAATTAAAAATAACGAAGATGTGACTGTCCAGATTAATAATTTTCATAATTATAATCCGAAGACGAACGTCAGCTCGTGCGAGCGAAATTAATCTTTTGAAGTCTCCGCAAAAACCGTATTCGAAAGTATTTCGCAAATCTGGAAACTCATTTAAAAGTTTAGTTTCAGCGGGTTGTAACTTCCTTTCGGTCTGTAAAATAATTATTCAACATTGGGATGCGTGTAGAATTCCACGTAAGTTTATTTGCGATGAAGAACAATTCGGTAATTGCGAGGGCGATCTGTTTATTCAATACGTATACATCATATACATAATAGATCGTTAAGTTAAATCGCTTAAGGACTTTCCGTTTATAATCACATGGAAGGTAAATTCTGTTCTATTAATATCCTAAATACGGATCGTGAATAAATTTGCAATAATCGTTCTTTAATATGACAGTATAAAATGTTATTTTTCTTCATATGCACGCCGTAAAGGTGACGTTTTAAAAATGTGAGCGAATAACACTTCACATCTGTTTTTATATGTTTTTCGTATATCGAAATGCACTTAAAGTTCTAAACAGTCTTTTGAATGCAAACTACTCACTTTATGTGTTATCTTCCCCTTTTTATATTCTAAATAAAATATCTATTTAATATCCGAATACTTCCATAAAAATTTATTGGATCATTTTGTATTATGATTCGATGCACATGATTATGCACATTTTATCTTCGAAATTTATTACAAGTGATGGATTAGCGGAACGTTTTTGTTTGGAATTGTTAATACCCATTCCGAGTACTCGGTAATCTACCGTTCTATATTTAATACTTCCCTAACAAAACAATTATGGGGCTATTAAAATTTTCGTTTATTAAACAATTTTAATTTGAGTGAAAACTGATCTAGAAAATTAAAAATGGCTATTATAAATATCAATCATGAGAAAAATTTTAGGCTTTTCCTTTCTTCTTGTTCCTTTCGAGTTTCTGTGAGCGCGATAAAATTTTATGACTCCATTCATTGCAGCTGCGATTTTATTGTTTCATAGCAACAAATATCCTTTTCTTACTTTGTAAGCGATGATTCTTGAAATTTTCGATCAATCAAATACATAAAATCGAAGAGTTTAATGAAATTTCGAACAAATAGGGACCCACACAAAATGCTTATTAAATAAAATAATGAATATTAATATTTTTTATAATACTAATTTGTGTTTTCGATGAATCTGATTTTTATATTAGCAAATCCCCTAAATAATGTCGAATTTATTATGGTTCTTTTCGAACCTCAGTTGTGTCGTGTTCTTCGACTTCTCATCATATGTATTATATTGATCACACATATTCTTAAAAACGTATTTTATCGCATAAAATTTTATTTTCAAGCCATTTTGCAAACAGAGGCGTTTTTCCTGAGTGAATAATTTATCCGCTTTTCTATGCTTTACCATTTCTTGAAGAAAGTACAACTGTCGCGATTAACTAGGAGATGTTTTAGAGGTTTATATTTACATCAGAAATTATTCCAGAAGTTTCAATCAGGAAATTTTGACCTAAAAAATTTCACTTGAAATGGAAGACTGATGAACGTGGATAAAGACATTAAAAGGGCCAATAAAACAAATCTAACTGCAACTATTCAAAGAATTTGTCACAATATATAATATTATAGCTCAAATGTGCATGAACATATGAAAAAAATTAGCAAAAGAAGGAAATTGGAGGCCGCATAGAGATAATATGGACCGTTCACATATTTCAAAAATCACAAATATAAAATGATGGCGTTAGGGTAGGAGACAATTCGACATCTACCGCACTTTCCGGATCTTCCATCATCAGATTATCATATTTTCAGGTAATTACAAAATTAGTTAGATGAGAAAATTTAAAAAAAATGCTGAGGAGGTAAAAAGGGTACTTTCCGAATATTTTGATTCATAACTGGCACAATTTTACAAAAAGGGATCAAAAATTTCACAGAATAATGGACAAAAGTATTAAATAACGATTGAAATTATATTTTAAATAAATAAAGCTTTTAATAAAAGTTTCTTCTATCATTCAAAATACGATATGACTTTCGGGATATCCCAACATTCTAACGACTTCCACAAAATTTTCCCAACCCCGAACTCCCTCTAGAGCCCACCGAACCATCAATTAACACCCAACGAAAACAACGACAAACCAAACACGACAAACCCATCCGACTACAAATCCCCATCGGGAAACCGCGAAAAACACCATCAACCCACGCCATTCCAAAATCAACGGCCACAACCCGACAAACATGCACCGCCCTATTTGCCGAAGGTAAATTCGCAATTAGCCCAGCGCAAATATGGCGCCAATAATAGAATGCGATCCGATAGTGGTGTTCGAGGGGTGCCCGCTCCTGGAAAACGCCGTGCTTTGGCGGGTTTTGGTGGGGGTCGACCCAGGGGTATATAAGGAGATGGGGCGTTGAGGGCTGGGTCATTCTGTTGCCATTTTCGATCCGGAACTGGTCTGGAGTGCGAGGGTTCAAGTTTCGGTGAGTCCGATTTTTGTGTTTTGGATGTGTGAAGGTTTTGGGTTTTTGTAAAAATTTGAGGTTTTTTTTCGGTAACATATTTCGGGTTTGGGTTCCGTGAAATTGGAGTATTTTGTTTTGGTTTTAGATGAGCGGTTTTTATTGGATTTGCGTATTGAAGAAATCGTGATGTTGTAATTTTAGTATGTTGTATAATTTTTGTTTTTAATAATTGTATCGTGTTTTTTGTATTTGATAAATTGTAGGAAGAAGGTTTAGATCTGATACACTTTTATGTAAATTTTCTTGATAATTTTAAATAATTCATAAGTTTATTAGTATATTCAAATGTAATTTAGCATGAGAAAAATGGTTGCATATTAATATTTTGTATGAAAACTATTTTCCAATCAAGCATATGTTTATTTTCTTTTTCAATGTATAATATAATAATGATTTGTTTTTCCATCTGGAAATTTTGTGAAAAGGTTTCCAAAAACGAAAAATTTCATTCCATATTTATTTAATCATCAAATTCTTATAAAGACGACGTTATTCATCTAGTTTTTTTATACTACAAAATAAATATGCCTCATTAGTAGTTTTTCATTTTCTGCGCTCAATTATGAATTTCCAGACGGAAAATTCATCGTGCGTTAAATTGTGCACTCGTTTGACGTAATTTTTTTATTTTTCTTTTTGCTCGTATTATATATAATTATTTTATTTTAAGTATATTATTAAATGGAGTTATTTATATACAGACGAACGAATCACTTTTTTCCATTATTTGTTTTCCAGAAAACGAAACATGTTTCAGATTTGAATAAATTTGTTTTTGAATGATATAGAAATGTAATTTATATACATACGAAATTATGTTTCGGTTTCGTTTATATTTCGCAATCTTCATTTGAATTTTTATACCATGATTAGGGCTTAGAGTTTTCTTATATATCGATATCGATACAAATTCTATTCTTGTAAAGGGCAAAAATATAAAACTAACTTTTCAATATCGTTAAATCAGAAGTTTTCCTTTTGTATTTATTTATATGTATCGAATTTTTGTTCATAAAAAAATTCTATCTGTGCTTCGTATTTAATTTAAAACTTTAACAACTTTAATTACATTTAAAACTTGTTTAATTTGAAACCGAATATTTTTTTATATTGACATAATTGGAAAATTGTTTCAAAGTTACGCCATAAACCTATATGTTCTGAGAAATACGTAAAACTCATCATAAAATATAGATAAGTTTTCGCATAAAATGTTAATTAATACTAATTTAATAATATATAATAGTTTTCATTTGAGCAATATATGTTTTTTCATGAACTAAAAATAAATTAGCGCTTCTGAATATGCAAATGTAATATTAAAATCGGATTGTTATAATATTTCATTGGAAATCATTTACATGGGAAAAACATAGAACTTGAAATATTTCAACTAAAAATATAAACTCTTACTAAAAAATAATACATTTTCCGAACAAACTTTTACAATAAAACCAATCGAATCGATACTTATCAGTAATTTTATAGTTGAAGTTACATTGAACTGAAACATCGATATTTAAAAGTAGTAAAAAAATAAAAATAAAACACATAAATAATTACTAATTTTCTCAAACAACACATAATACCCGCCACTATTGTTGACCCGCACTATACAAACATCAAAGTGGGTGTACAAAGCGATTAACACGTAAATTGAATTTTAAACGAAATAAAACATTGTCGACAAGCCAACCTCGTATTTATTCACGAAACTTCATTGCGAAGGCGTATTTTGAAGAAAAGTCCCGTTTTAAACAAAACATTTGACCTCCAGTTTATTTAACAAACTGGAAGTCAAATATAACCGCACGTCAAAGCCTACTCGAAATTTAATCCTGGAAAAATTGCGAAAAAGCGAAATCGGCTAGATGTGGGAAAACACGTCTGTAAGCAAAACGGGCTTTTAGCTTTTGTTGTAAACTACTCACTTTTGCCCTTTTGTTCAGAAAATAGTTGTTGTTTTCGAAAATGGATTGCGGAGGCGTACTTTTGTTTGTTGTCGACGCTTTTATTCAATCATACTTCAAACGAGTATATCCCCGATATGAATATGTAATCCCTCATCCATAGAACACTTTGTTAGATAGGGTATTGTTTCCTGGGCTATTTGAAATTCTATTTTGATCATGGATCAATTCACTTTCGTTTACGAAACATTTTTAGTTACGTAGGAAAAACATTTTGTATGCAAACAATCCGATAACAAAACAAAATATGCTTCCAACTATAATAAAACTAAATTTATTTCTATATTATTTTAAGAATATAGTTTGTATTCAATAAATAATTTGTATTTTTGTTATATAGGTTCGTAAAAAAAAAAATTTACATTATCAAGATGGTTAACTACACAGGTGAACTAAATAAATATAATATTAATTATTATTTTCCATAAAATTTTTTATTTTAATGAAAATTTTATTGAATAGGAAACGTAATGGTTTTACTTGTTGTCCTCTCACTGTTGAGTATGTCCTGCGGATATGCAATACCGTCACAAATGGAACCAGTTGACAGATGTATTTATACGTGTGTTCACTGTTTCAAGGTATGTACTTTTTGATTATTGTTCAAAATAAATGCAAATACATATATTTCTTAAATTATTGAATGTTTTCAGGATAATAACATCGAAGTCATCTGTGCAAATGAATGCTTAGCAACAGAAGGCAAAATGCATCCATTCTGGTTGAAAACGTGTCCCGAGTTGGCTTCTCCATACTTCCACTTCCATGGCTTTGAAATCGATAATACTTTCAACACAGATACTCTCGACAATAATCTAAAGAAGTAAACGGTTCGAAAAATTAAATATTAGAATGGTTATGAATTAGAAAATAATAGCACACTTATGGGAATGGAATTTAAACTTTTAACTAAACTTTCTTACGTTGTCTTGTACATTCTCAAAAAATATGAAAAATAATACAACTTTTTATTTAATTGTTTTACATTCAAAATTTTGAAGAAAAAACATGTCAATTTTGAAAAAATAGTGCCATATACAATCCACCTTTCTATTTAATTTATGCACAATCACACTCGATGTTATGAATTCCAGTTATATTTTTTTACTGTCCTGTTAGAAAAGTTTTTGTTTTCTATAAATTGATATATTTATTCTGTAGAAATTTTATTGTATTAAATAAAAAAAAATTATACTAATTAAATTAATTTTATGCATAGTCGTTTTAAAATTTAAGAATGTGTATTAAAATACACGGTTACTAATTGTATGGAAAATTAAAAAAAAATATTTCATGAAGTCAATTTTTTAATGTTATTTGACTTTATTACATAATTTACAAAAAAAATTTACAATACTTAAAAATGTGCCGTCAGTCTATCAATTTCTACAAGATCAGATAAAATTTCATCCACTCTAGTTCCTATTTTTTTAGCAATCTAAAAGAGAACATTCAATTAGAATAAATGACAATACTCGAAATAGTTACAAAATATTATTAAATGAATACCTCTGCTCTTTCATTTAATGGTAAATATAAGAACTGACTGACTAAATCGCCATCCAATATACCTCTAGCAGGGCCACCCACGAGTTTTCTAGCAGATTTATATGTTCTGTGAAAATACATTATAAATTAGTGTATATTATGTTAATTAGAAATCAAATAAATAAAAAGCAAGTTAATCAACCTGTGAGCTTTCGGGTTTAATCCAGCTAAATGACAGCAGTAATTATTCATAACGTTTTGTAACATAAGAAGTCGTCTGTAAACTTTTTCAGACAAGGGTAAAATATAACCTAATCCCCCATCCAATGTCCCTAAATAACAAAATTTATTGTTTTAAATTAAAATATAGATAGAAAATCAAGATTGATAATGACTTCCAACTAACCAAACATTGTACAGTGACGTTTATCTGACATGTTCAAATTGGGATCGTCTTTATGTTCTGGTAAGGTACAACAAGCGATTCTGAACATGCAGTTAACCTTTTGACCCAAGTGGTAATCTGCTTTACGTATTAATCTTTGTCCTGAAAACACAGATATCATAATTTTTTGTTTAAAATTAAAGAATTAAAGTGAAATACAAAATTTGTTAAATTAACCTCCAAAGCTTTCACGAGCTTCTGGTTGATACATAAACAGGACAAAATTTCCTTCTATTTCCGATACTAAAAATCCTAAATTTGAATTATCTACTAAAAACTCAACATCAAATACCTAAAATCAAATAAAGAATTAGTATATATTATAGATTCATTCCATATTTTATTCAATTTGACATACTTGAGCTGTACGCATATCCCGTGCAGCCAAAGATAAAGTACGGTGGTTTTCTTGGAATCTCATAAGAGCTACGGATCGATAAACATCAGCGGCGAGGAGCATACTTTTTACAGAGAGAACTCTATGTACATACACTTGGGTATCGATAAAAGCAACACCGATCAATTCACTATCTCGTAATTGCCAGATGTAGATCTGTAAGATAGTATAATACATAAAATAATTAAAAAAATATACTATTTAGATAAATTTAACATTTATACATACCTTTTGTCCTACAGCAGATACTAAAAATCCTAATACTTGAGTTATAGCAGTTACTGGTCCTTTTTGTTCTTTTGCATAAATTTCTTTGAAACGATTTTTAGTCAAAGGTTGCCCAGGTTCAGGAACTACTTCAATAATATCGTAAATTAAAATCTGAAAATTAAAAGATGCATATTGACATAATTCAAAAGAAAACAAAATAGCATATATTTTGAAACATACCCTTCCTCTTGAAGTAATATCTTCACTATAGTTATAATTTGTACCCATTGCTATATATCCCTTAAGTCCAGATCTAATAAAAATTATAATGAATATATGAAAATAAATATTATCAATGTATTCAAATTAAATAAATAAACATTACCTTGTTCCTTCATAAGCCAAGCTGACATTTTTCAAACAAGTAACATGTTCCCATTCTTCCAATTCAATTTTTGTATTTGGAATAATTTCCCATGATACTGGAGAGAAAAGCATAATTGAAAATCTCTCCTGCATCGGGTAAGGAAATCTATAAATATAAATTATGGTGAAAAAATTGAATAACATATCTGATGTGAATTCTTTGGAATACAGAATGCAAATAGGAACCTGTCTCCTTTAGCGGACTCGTCAGACAACTCTTTATCTTCACCGTTAAATTTATAATATGTCTTTGTTGGTGCACTGTGAGAAGTCACAACACAATAGGTTTTTGATTCCAAATGGTAAGTAACAAAATGAGGAGTGGTTCTTAGTGGAACTTTTCTTACAGGCCAAGGTGCATCGTAAGTCAAATGTGTTGGCAACAAACAAATTCTGAGCTCAGACTAAAATTTCATTGAAAAATAATTGAGTTCTTACAAATTCGTTTTGAAATTAGTAAATTAATATACACACCTCTATATTGAAATAAAGAAAACCTTGAAGACAATTGACATTATTGAAAGGAGCAAATGTCGATACGTGCGCATCTTCCAGAGCAGTTGCATGCGGATGGCAACGGAGTTCTCCTCGAGGAGTTAATAAAATCCATAAGCCGGGAGAGCCACAGACAAAAACACCATTATAACCAGCTATGTTACCTTTAAATTAATTTTGTTTTTAGTAAAAACAACAAATGTTAATGCTGTCAAAATAATTTAATAAAATAATACCGAAATATCTCAATTTTTTCACATTTCTTTTAACATTAGTTACATTTGCCTCTGCATCTTCATCATCATCATCCATGCTGTCATTTACATCAGGAACACACGGCAACCCTAAAGGAAGTCTCCTAAATCTCATCTTTAAATTACCACGAGCATATTGAAAAACCTAAAACCAATATTATGTTAAAATAGTTGATAAAAAGTAAACGATAAAAATTACTGAAAAAATATTTACTTGATAAATCATAAGTTCGGTTCCAGTTCTTAAAAATAATAACGGTCTTGACCCTTTATTGCCTAAACCAACTACCATAATTTCTTTGAGAGCACCCTGAAGAAATTCGTGTTCATCTAATCCGCTAATGAGATCTTCATTAGATGTTTGACCAACTATTTCACGTACAGATTCTAAGCTGTCTGTCAAAACCTAATAATAAAAACATTTTACAGAAAAATTAATCTGAAGATTTTAAATTAAAAATAAACTATCATATACCTTAGAGCCATTTATAACTCCTCGTACTAAAAAGCTTAATTTCATATCCGGTAAAGAATAAATTTCCATATTGCCGTTATTTCTTACGACAAATAACCAATACGTTGGTTTGTGGTCTATATAATGACGACGCCACCAATCACGTCTAGATTGAACAGTGATACCTTCACGTTGTCCTCTTTCTGTTTGCATCAACTGTAAAATACATCTTGTTATATCAACAGGAATAAAAATAATAAAACCGAAAATAATATAAAGTTTATATTACCGAAACCATAGAAGCTGGAGTCTGATCACCACCATAAAGCAAATCGTCTTCATCGTTAATTTCATGAATGATATCAGGATTCGGTGGGTTTTCGCACTTAACATTTTGAGGTTTCATACCTTTTTTTACAACATTTTCTCCTTTGATCTAAAATGCAAAATAAAAAATACATGAAATATTACATTTAAACATTTATATAGGATTTTGAATGCTTACATTAGAGATGTCGATGTTTATTGGAGAACTAGAAAACAATCCGCTAAGATCCCTGTAAGCACAACAGCGAGCTGCTGGCGGAGAAATGGGTGGAGAATTTCTAAGGCCTGCTAACCTAGCAGATCCTTTTGTAACCTCGCGTAGAGCTAAAACCTGTATGCGACCAGTTTTTGTCAGTACGCACACGTAGGGATCTGCTACCCCAGCTTCGACTGCGCCACCTTCTACATTTATATGTTGGACTTGTTGGCTACCTAAAATAATTAGAAAATTCAAAGTTTTTTTTAAATTGTTATTATAAAAATAATTTGTTAATTTTTGAAATACCTTTGATCAATCTTATTGATGTGGTTGTAATTTGAACAATATATCTATTATTTCCCAAATTTCCGGCATAAATAGTAGGCGATTGAGTAATAAACCCAGAATTATCGACTTCATTGATTTCTTCTCCAGTTTGTAAAACCTTCAAAATAAATGTAATCATGAAATTATAATTTATCTTATGAATTTCAAATTGAATAAATAATAAATTACCATAGTAGAATCAGGTTGTGATAATAACATATATGAATGAGAACCCTCGTTATCAGGATTATCAATTTTATTCGATTCATTTTGTCCATGCAGTTCACCGATTACAGTCCACATGTCAACGCAACCTAAAAAATTAACATTAATAATTAAAATAAATCAAATTTTTAATATTTGATGGCAAATTTTTAATATTTATATATTTGTAAATAACCTGGCAAGTGAAATGTAGTTACAAGTTGAGGTCTGACACTGCGACGTAACACACAAAGAGCACCATTTTTTCCATATCCCGAAGTAGTCACTAATTCTACGGCACCTGCTGCAGCAGCTTCTTGAAAAGCAGGTTCACCCATAGATACATCACCAATAGGACCAATATTCATAAGACTGTCACACACTTCAAACATGTATGTAGTCAATTCAGTCGAAGTTCGTTTATCTGATCCATATACTTCCAATTCGTCTTTGTCGCGAATATCTTGAACGTCAGATGCCATACAATCACTTAACGATTCTAAACGACGTTTCTTAGCACTAGAATTTGGATCATCTGAAGTCAGATCGATTGTAGCAGTCGGCCTTTCGACTTGTGTGAGAGTATGTCTTTCTTTTTCGCTGAACCTCAAAAGTAACGAATTACCGAGACGTGAACCCAAAAACATAAAACCATCTTCGCATATGCACATACATGTCGTCAACACACTAGCAGCAGCTTTGTCGAAATGAAACGATCTTATACTTCGGACAGAATCAGCTAATAAAGTCAATAAATAAAGTTGACCGCTTCGAAGAGATAATGCGAGTTTTTGTGGTCCCAACGTAGTGACACAAACCCCTTCAAGAGTCAAACAAACATTTTCTTGTATTTTCAAAGGAAAATTTGTGGAATGATTAGCGGCAGAATTCAACGATACGCCATATGGCGGGATCGACTGGTTGAGATAAATGACAGAATTCACCGCCAATATTAGACATCCCCCGAGAGGTCTTTGTATCGGAATTGCAGAAACGCAATCAAAAGGTAATCCAGTAACAGCCCATATTGAAGGATGGACTCGAGCGTGTAAATTTAAACTGACCCCTAACATAGCGCATGTGTCCATTCTTACTGCTGTGCGACCGGGGAACGTTCTTACGGGTTCGTATAAAAGTAAAAGTGTCGGTTCGTAATATCCGTGAAGGAATTGTAAATCGATGACGTTATCAATTTTTTCGTCGAGATCTTTTAGAGATATCACGTAAGATGCCATTACTGGGGCTTTTGAAGAGACGGGTTGTGGTGTTTTCGTATCTAACGGTTTCATTTCTAAAAGATCACCGTCTTCAGCGTTTGTTTCTCTTCTCAGCGGCAGTACAGCGAGTTTGCGACCATAAAGTAACATAACAAAACACCTATTTTCAGGATCTACTCTTATCCATGGTATATTGTTATGGCTTGTCCATCCACCCTATAATAGCATTAAAAAAGTTCAATCTCATATCTTTTTTTTGTAATTATTGAAGAATTAACAAATACAAAAATACCTTCATGTCGTCTTCCTCGAAATAATGAAGGCTTAATGTAGCTAAGTTATGAGTATTTGGATCATATTGAAGAACAGCTAATTTGGCATCTTTGAACGATACCAATAACAAATCCCTTCCCGTACCATGAACTTTTACTGTTTGAAGACACATAATAGATCCCCATAATGTGTAATTTGCTAAACATTCTAATTTCATTTTCGGCGGCCCTCCATCTAAAAAAAATTAATTATTATTACAAATAAATGTAAATAGCACAAATATAAATCGATTTCATACCTATAGTCTTTTCTTTAATATCGTCAGGTATCAATCTGAACACTTTCAAAATATTGGCTCCGGCAGTCACAAGGCATTTTTCATCGTTATTGAAAAAGCAACAACTCACCGCATGTTCAATTCCCGTGGCAGGGTGATTTTGACGACAAATAGAAAACATTTTGAACGGTTTCCTGAAATTGACATTTAATTTACACGTTCAAGAGTAAAGATGCAAGAGATATTCTAAATACACATTAACCTAAAAACGCGACATATTTATAACAAAACGCGAGTATATCGCGAACTGTACTGCAAATGATTTATATGTTTAATGGAAATGTATAAATGTACCTTTGTCATTCAAAACTAATGCTGATGTCCAGTTTGTGTCCTAATTTATCAAACGATTCGAAAGCATAGCTTGTTTACCGGCTTCTACTGTCATGCACAAGACAAACCTTTCGGTATCAGTCAAAGCGAGAATTGTTTGGGGCTAATTTTATTGCCAGTATTGCGTAATTGTTCAATATCTGGAATTCTGGTGAATATATTTTTGTTAAATTAATTACGATATTGTTGAATCATTACTTATTATCATTTAATTCATTTTTAAAAGTGTTATATATATCTGATTATTTTAAAGTACATACATATATGTATTTTTTTGTTAGTTTTTTATATATAAAATTATACAATTTCATTAAATATATTATATTTGAAAATATATAAATCTAATTTTGATTGTATTATGAATCATTGTTTTTTATATACATATCTCAAAGTTTTTTTACTCATTTCATATTTTAAGACATGGACATAAAATGTGTTATGTACTAAAAATAATTTCAAATCAAACTTCAGTTTAGCGGTTAGTTCGTTGACAGTTGTTTTCTTTTTGGCTTGTCAGAAATATCTATAAAAATGGATAAAATATCCATAATAACGTCTTTACATGCACTCGAAGAGCATGCTGACGCTTATTTAGAACATTTACGTCTTGCACATCAAATTTCCCAAGGTAAGTTTGTGTTGATCAATTGTAAATATCCCCAAAAGTCATCCACATACATATGCAGTGGCGGATTTTCTTATAAGCCCTCTTTTCAACACCCCTAACATTTTTGATAAATCATTATAGTTTTTCTATGCCGATCCATTAGACATCGTGAAAGTTGAATCACTTTCTGAAGAAAAAATGCATTCGTTTGTGCAAATACAAATTTTATTTTCTAAAATCGCCCATTTATCCTTTACCTTATAACTCCTTGGGCCCCTGGCGAAATTAATTCCCCACTTTGTATATGATATTAATAATGAATTTACTCGTTTTATGGACTACAAATCGTTGTTCTTTCTAATTCATATGTTCTGCGTCCATATATTAAGTGTATAATTTAACTAATACATATCTTCATTAGGTTTAATTTTAAATAACATTAAAATTTTCCCTTACATTACAGATCAAAAATTGCACGACGATGAAACTATAAAAATCCAAGCAAATATTGATGCAGTCAACGAAAACATAGTTGAATTCAACTCAAATTCAGAAAGTATTTTGAAAACCAATGTAAGTTTTAATCAAAATCATACATCACATTATATTTCAAAGATATATTTCACAAACTACATATGTATCTAATTTAATTTCAAAAGGAATCTATCGAAAAAGAAATTGAAAATCTCGAGATAAAGATAGCAGACAATAGGGTAATATGTAATGAACTCGTTAGAGGAATGAAACTCGGATCATCGGACGTTTCGAGATTTACAAAATCCAGGTTCATGTTTACATATCTTTTTTCAAATTTCGCATATGTGTTTTTAGTGAATTATTGTATGAACATTTTTTATTACGTACATTAACAATTTCTTTTCATCGTAGGAATATGTGGTATATTGGTGAAGATATTACAGGTATAAACTGGAATTACTCAGCACCCGAAAAAATTATATCTGGCTGTATCCTTTTTTAACTAAATCATTGACTATTAATTATTTTCAGTTTAATTACCAAATGATATTTAATTTGTTTATTACTCAATCAAAATTCCTTAATGATATTCACAGATGTAGTCAATAAATTAGATAAATCGTTAAAACCTTTTGAATTTGATGCAAACAAACTGCCTATGGATGAAATCACTAATGAACTGTGGAATACAATTGGATCTATAACTGCGACGAATTGGATCGATATCTTAGAATCACTTCACTCCAGTAAAAAAATTAAAAATAAGGAAAATATTCCAGTGAATGTTTAATTTAAAATTTATCAATTGATTTTATTTTTTAAATTACATGATTATTTTATCTTAACCTTAATTATAATAAAAATAGTTATATTATTTTATTAAAACATTAAACATGAAAAAAAATATAGTTTTATTTACCAAAATAGTTATATTAATTTTAAAATATGCAATCATATTAATTATTTCCATATCATTGTAAAACTTTAACAGTCACATGCTTTTAAAATAAACAATTTGATCATTTAAGGCATAATCTAACTAATGAATTTTGTATTACTTGTTTGTATACAATATGTTATTGTTAATCAACAAGCTTTATAGTTTTCAGACCAATATAAGTGACACCATAAGTAGATACAAACAATAACACTACAGAGAAAATTGAAACGAGAAAACCAACAAGTATTACACCTCCAAGAGCTAGAACTGTACCTAAAATCACAATTGAAAATTATCTTATTTTTTAATATTCTGAATCAGATAAATTGAAAAACTTACTCTCGGCGACAATAAATCCAATGAATGTGACGGCTGTAGTCATGAATGCAAAAAGTATGAACAAAAACACTGGTGTCAACAACGCCATTAAGAAAACCATCAAAGGCATGGCTAGATATGGTCTTTTGGCAAAGTAGTTGAATACTTCTTTGAACTTTTCAAATGCTTTTTGCAGAAAATGCTCCACAATGTTTATAAATGGTTGAACTGGCAAATGAAAAAAATCAATTTACAATGCTAAAAAGAATAAAACTATTTCAATCAACAAAATTAATACATACCAAGAAAAGTTTTCACTAAATTAGCTGGGTCTGGTATTAAATTTCCTGGATTTGGTATTAAATTTCCTGGTTTTAAATGTAATGGATTGAAAATATCTGTTGCACCTGGAATACCATTTTTTTCTCCAGGCAAGAATGGAATACCAATATGAGGAGGTTGAGGCAAAAATCCAATCCCATGATCTGGCTTGTTATCACTGCCTTTACCGTTTTCATTGTTGTGAAGTTTTCCATTGGTCACCACAGCATTTTGAGAATCATCAGGTTTCAACAATCCCAGAGGGTTTGGTAACATATTTGGTATTCCATCTCCAAGCGGTACTTTGCCTATCAACGAACCCCCTCTTGGAGCTATTTTTTCTGCTTCCTCTTTTTCTTCACATCTCTTACACAATCCAGTATGCTTCGATACCACTTCAGTTAAAATAATCTCAGTTATTTTAGGGCTGGCTTTATCTTTGATGACTTTAGTCAGTTCTGTTGTAGCTATTTTCGTTAAATTGGGACTGGGTTTGAGCACGTCTGCCAAAATGTCACTTTTTGAAACATCTGGCAAAATTCCTTCTTTGGGCAAAATGGGTACAGGTAATAGCCCTTCTTTGGACAAAATGGGTATAGGTAATAAACCTTCTTTGGCTACAATCGGAATTGGAAGTAATCCAAGTTTGGGACGTTCTGGAGAGTTGTCCGGAGATCTGTTTCCTTTGTTTTTCTTACCGGGACGTTCTGGAGAGTTGTCCGGAGATCTGTTTCCTTTACTTTTCTTACCGGAACATTCTTGAGATTTTTCATGCTTGCATTCGCTCATTGCTTAAGAAAAATATGAAATATGTATTAATTGAAATATTTATAAATTAATTTTTTAAATAAATACTATCATGTAATAAGTATCAATAAATAAACCGTTTTTTCGAAAAATGAATTAATACATTTTTTAGTTAGATATATGTAGATATTTAACCACACTGAACATTAACTCATTTTTATCTGAAAACGAACTTATACCAGGGCTTTGAAGCGGAGCAAAAACAGATCCAGAGCAGAAAAATTTATAGTGCTCCGCTGCTCTGTATTTAAATGTAAAATTGAAAAAAATAACTTAAAATTTTGAAATAAAAATACAATTTTATCCAAAAATTTTGCATTAATCTAATTTTTAATTAATAATTAGATCGAAAAGGTTTTTTCACTATTATCTCCTTCTTCATAGTGATATAGTTATATTATTTGTGGATTTTTATATTATATTTTAAATAGATTCAATTATTTATTTATTTTAATCAGAGCGTGGAGCAGAACTGGAGCAAATACTTTGATGCCGGAGCGGAGCAACTCAAAAAAGTGGTCGTTCTAAAGGCCTGACTTTTACCACTTTTAAAAACAACGGCTTAAATAATAAATATTAAAATAGTACTTTGCTTTAGTTATAAATTTAATACTGTTTAAATGTAATATTTTAAATTATATCAACATTTCGATGAATTAGATTTTTTTTAAATAGTAAACTTTCAAAAAAAATGAAACATGAAAATTATTAATTTTATTATTTTCAGCATAAATCTAATTTGCGAATTATGCATATCGAAAAATCAAATAAATTTATTTTACTTACATCGGCTCAGAAAACACGAAAATATAAAAAAAAACTAACGTTCTTTCTCGGCTTCCATAACTCGACACGAACGATACAACTCTCTTCAAAAACTCAAATGAATATCGAAAACGCAGTCGCATATATTTTTTAATATTTCGAAATTGCAACAATAATCAACGGAAAATAAAACAACGGTCACTTGCCTCCAAGCAAAAAGACAGTCTCCGAAATACAGCCGTTCTGCAGCAGCAGCAAGAGTCGTCTGTTGTCGAAGTCGAAGAAAGCCAAGATATGGAAACCCTCGACCCGGACCTGACACATGACCCATCATTTTTTCCCAATAATTCGATTCTAGACTTATAGACGGTATTGTTGGTCGACGGTCATTGTTTTTTCTATGTCAATAAATCGTCGATAATTTTTGGAATTGCGTCGTTTGTAAAGATGCCCTCGATTTGAAATACATATATAACTTTTGGGTTTTCAAAAGTTCGACGATTGAATACGATGACAATTACTCAAAAAATTTTCGTAATTCAAAAGCTTCAATGAGTATTTTGAAGATTTTCAATACGATTGAAGAACTTTTGTGGAATTAATATTTCATCAATGTTGCATTTTGGAAATTATGTGATTTCTATTTATTTATTACTTCGTATTTACGATTATTATCGATAAAAAATGGACCATACCTGGAAACTTTTATTTGTTAACACTATCCAAATATTATTTATTTTTTATGTACAAAATAAATTATTTAACGAATTATTGACAATTAGAATTCTATGAATTTTATTTATCATTAAAATACCTGATACAAACGTATAAAATTATTATATTCAAATAATGGTGTCACACAACACGTGAAATCGACAAAATAACGATTTATCTCAATTTTACATATTAAAATCTAATATACTTAATGATATTAATGTAATTTAAATATTATGTTTTAAAAAAAAACATGCATTGATGTAGCAATTAAATTATAAAAACTTAATTAAGATTAAAATAATTATTAATGACATTGCTTCAAAGTTCTCGTTACAGTCAATGACCCACTGTCATATTCTTCATTTTTAGCTGAAAAACATTCGGATTGATTATCAAAAAAGTATTTGGATGACCTCAGATGACAAGATTCAAGTGCATGTTTCGAATTCATTTCAAAGGGCATATTTATTACATTATATTTCTTTAATAAAAAGCGGGATCCGTGTTAGGTCAAGTCATCGAACTTCGAAATCGTAATAGGAATTTACGAAATTCATTTAATTGTATCAAAGATTAAGACTGTTTTTTTAATATATTCAAATATCGGAAACAAATCGATCATCTGTAAATATTGTTCGATTCCGTAAATTATATTATAATATATTTATGTACTTATACCGTGTTTCTCCGAAAATACAACCTACCTTGAATACATAAGCCCTACCACGATTTTCCGAGATTTTTTTAATATAAACTCTATTTCAAAATTAAGACTTTGTGAAAAATGCACATCGCATAAACAATATTACTTAATATGAGAGATTGGAGCTAGTGATTTTAAATTTTCAATATTGAAAAATCTCTTTTTCAAGATTTTTTTTAGGAATTTATTTAATTGTTTCTTATTACATGTTTGTTTTATCTTTTCAGATTTTTTCCACAAAAATATAAAATATCTCTTAAAATAAGCTCTAGTGAATTTTTGGTTGCAAAATTAATAAACCCGGGTCTTTTTTTTTTTCAAGCTTTTTTCAAAGAAACTCATTGTCAATAGCAATGATGAAGTACTTACATAGAGCTTTTAGAATTTTATGACTTGTTCAAGTAATCACAAATAACTATTAAATACTCTAATCTTATATACTTATGTAAGTATACATATATGTTTTTCTAATTTCTTATAGATGTATCAAATTCGTCTTCAGGAATTAGAAAATTCTAAAATAAAATCTGAAATTTGGGGAGGTTTTTCGATTTTATTTACTCTTGGTTCAATAAATATATTAATAAGAATATTCAAAAATTCTCTATGTTTCGTTCAATGTTAAAAATACCTTATAAACATCGGGAAAAATAAATATGGTGCAATAGGAAAAGCTGCACGAGAAAACAAGTGTTATGGACAAATAGAATTTGACACATGTCACACGTGAGCAAGAGCCTACATGGGTGTGTATAGGCGTATGAAGTAATAATCTTAGTTATGGATAGTAGTTCGCGCCAATTGGCAGAGGATTTATTTTTACATGTTCCTGTCAATGCCAAAATCAGGTAATATTATATTACATATCTTTTATAACCGAGTATTACATAAAATAATATATGTTGGACCAAGAATAATAACTTCTCTTTTATTACATGTAATATCACTTTTCAATAGTGGTAGAAAAGATGAGGAGAAAAATGAATCCTCCATTCCGCTTAGAGTTGAAATGCAGACGTTGCGTCTCAGTGGAGATTCCCAAAATCTCATATTGGAAACACTCCGGCACATATACGGACCAGATTTCGAACTGAAAAATGCAACAGGATATACTGTATGTAATATACATTGTATGATATAAGAAATCCATTTTTTTATTTATAATAAACGGAAATAATTTCAGGATAAGGGTTCCAATTTAGGAAATCGCTTTTGGATGGAAAGGGGTACTTTAGTTGTACAGGGTGGTATCGACTATTCAAAGAAAAAACCTGATGATTCTACACCTGAAGATAAATTTAGAATGTATGCGTTGAAAAAATTAGAAACGTAAGAATTCATTTGTACAATTTTAACTTGGTAATATTGCACCATTATATTTACATGTCTTGCAACATATTTTTTTAGATATGGATTTTATAAAACTCACTGTGCAGAAGCTTTAGATCATACAAATGGTCAAATAGATGAAAGTCTTGAGCTATTATATGACAAGTATTATGAGATTGAAAACGTTATTAAAGTTACCTGTGAAGTGTCGTCAAACGAATTATTGGAACAACGAAGCGATGAAAAAGCTGTTTTAGATTCAATATTTGAATCAGGTTTCAAAGAAAAAGAGCCAAACAGTTTATGGGAATTTAAATTAAGCTTAAATTATTTAATAGCTTTTTTTCACGATGATGATGTTAAAATAAGTTCATCTCGTAAAGAAAATATAAATTATAATAATAAAAATAATAACTTTAAAACGAAAAAACCTGATATTTGTAGAAATTTTTCAAAAGGATCTTGTAAGTTTGGAGATAAATGTAGATTTTTACATGAAAAACCTGAACCGGCTATCACAGTTAATGATACGTCTACAAATAATTATGATTTCTTTTTGGAAATCAAATTTAGGAAAAACACAAAATACCCTTATGAACCCCCTGATATTTTTTTGAAAACAACTGCTCCCAGTGAAGTTATTCCACAGATGAGCTGTTTGCATATTTGCCGAAGATTAATATCTGAAGCTGAAAATTTAGCTCGTGATGGTATTGCTTCTATTTATTCAATTGTAGATTTATTACAAAATGAGGAAGAGATAATCTTATTTTTGAAAACCAATACGAAAAAATTTATTGATAGTTTCCAACCTTTGTTTCCTGTCATTTCGGAAGAGAAAGAAAGTTTGAAAAAAATACTTCCTTCACACTATGAAAAAGCTTCAAATAAAGATAATAAAATGATGTTCGATATGGAAAATGCGTTGAAAGAAGATATTCTTCTTGCGAAGAAATTTATGGAAAAACAAAGTGTGGGCCAATATAAAAAAATGCTGAGCGAAAGGAAAAAGTTACCGGCATGGAATAAAATGAATGACATCTTAAATGCTATTGAAAAATCTCAGGTGTTTATCTTGCTTTTATTTTTTTATTAATATTCACCTTTTTCTGATTATTAATTTATATACAAACATCCATTAGGTTATCGTCATAAGTGGTGAAACTGGCTGTGGAAAAAGTACGCAAGTACCCCAATTTATTCTTGACGAATGGCTATTAAATAAAGTAAACACGTCGAATAATGACCATATGGAAATTGTATGTACACAACCTCGAAGAATATCTGCAATCGGTGTAGCCGATCGAGTTGCCGAAGAAAGAGTAGAAAAAACAGGGAACACTATTGGTTATCAGGTAACATCATGTTTTTCTAGAGCATTTTGGTTTTTATTGCATTTTTTTATATCTTTTAATATTTATAGATTCGATTAGAAAGTAAAGTATCATCCAAAACTCGTCTAATGTTCTGCACTACAGGTATTCTGTTGAGACGCTTAGAAAGTGATCCTCGACTGGAATCCGTCACTCATATTCTAGTTGATGAAGTTCACGAGCGTTCAGAAGAAAGTGATTTTCTATTGTTAATTCTTAAAGATTTACTTGCAACTAGGAAAGATCTCAAAGTCATACTTATGAGTGCTACTTTGAATGCCCATCTTTTTTCTGAATACTTTGGTGGTGTGCCTGTTTTAGAAATACCCGGTAAATCAATGAATTTTTGTACACTAATTAGATTATTAAGTATTTGTAATCAAGATATTGTTTTGGCATAAATCAAATTTCTTGATTACTTAACATTGGTTATATTTTCATTTATGTTTTTCATGAATATTATAGGTCGAACGTTTGCTGTAGAACAACTCTTTCTAGAAGATATTTTAGATAGATCAAATTATGTTATGGAAGAAAATTCAAAATACACGAAAAAAATCAAAAAAGGTATTTTCTATACAAATTTTACTAAACGGTATTCTACATTTTCTATTTAATAATATTTCATGTGTTTTAAATTTTTTTTTAGGTTCCTATGAAACATTAGAAATAGAAATGAAAACATGTGATGTTTTAGCCCCTAATTCGATGCCGAAAACAAATATACGAGATGAACATCTCACAATGGCACAAACATTAGCTAGGTATCGAGGATATAAATCCATATCATGTAAAAATCTTTATTTGACTGATTACGATAAGGTAATATTCTATTTGATTAAATGATAATAATAACAACAATAATAAAAAAATTGACATGTATTTGTTAATAGGTGAATTTAGATCTTATTGAACATATTCTAACATATATCGTTGAAGGGGATCATGAATGGCCGAAAGAAGGTGCTATTTTAGTTTTCTTACCTGGCATATCCGAAATTACCTCTTTACATGATCAGTTAAATGACAGCAAAACCTTTGGTAGCAGGTAAATTCTATGATCAATTTATTTTTGTTATCATTTTTGCAAAATATTTATTCTCAAATAATTTTCAGATCTGGTAAATTTATATTAGTCCCTTTGCATTCTACTTTGACTAGTGAAGAACAAGCGGCTGTATTTCATAAGCCAAAAAATGGTGTCAGAAAAATAGTTTTGTCTACAAATATTGCCGAAACATCAGTGACAATTGACGATTGCGTATTTGTCGTTGATTGTGGCAAAATGAAAGAAAAAAGGTAATTTGCTGATTTTTTTTATTTCAAAATAATTTTATATTGATGTTTATTCTATACATCTAATAAAACTTATGCTATTTCAGGTTCGATTCAAATAGAAATATGGAATCGTTAGACATGATTTGGGTTTCACGAGCAAATGCAAAACAACGGAAAGGAAGAGCTGGTCGTGTGATGCCTGGAGTTTGTATACACTTATTTACTTCGCACAGATATGAATATCATTTGCTAGATCAACCTGTACCTGAATTACATAGAGTTCCACTCGAACAGTTAATTTTGAGAACCAAAGTATTACCACTGTTTGAAGGAATAAGCGTTCATAAAGTATTAGGTATTTATTAGAATCCTTTTATTTATAATATTTTAATTCTTGCTTTAAACTAAATAGAGTTTGATTTCAGGTGACACATTAGAACCGCCTTCTGAGGAAAGCATCAATTCTGCTTTAGTAAGATTGCAAGATGTTGGTGCCTTAGACAGAACACTTGATCTTACTGCCCTAGGAGCCCATTTGGCTGCTTTACCTGTAGATGTTCGGATAGGAAAACTTATGTTATTTGGAGCCATATTTTGCTGTATAGATTCAGCTCTTACAATTGCTGCTTGCTTAAGTTATAAAAATCCTTTCGTAGCGCCTTTCGGGAAAAAAGTATGTGTAATCAAAATCACATGAACCTATTTATTGTTCCATTATTACAGATCCATTTAATTTAATTATTTTTTTATAGGAACAAGCAGATGCAAAGAAAAAGGAATTTTCCACTGGACATAGCGATCAACTGACTGTTCTCAAAGCTTACAAAAAGTGGCAAGAGGCATTATCGCATGGTCGATATGCTGGTCAAGTGTTTGCAAATGAAAATTACCTTTCGCATAAATCATTATCTATGTTGGGAGACATAAAGCATCAATTACTTGAACTTCTTGGTTCTATTGGATTTGTTCCAGCTTTAAAAGGAGGAAGACGATCGAGAGGATCTGATAAAGTTTCTGAAGTTACTGGAACTGAAGTATGCTTGTTTTTTTTGGAATTTCCTTAAAATTATTTGATTGTGTTTATTAAATATTTTTTTCTTTTTCAAATTTTACAGTTGAACGCTAATGGTGATAATCAAAAACTTCTTGCTGCTATACTCTGTGCAGCTCTTTATCCCAACGTAGTGAAGGTCAGTTTGCAATTTTTCATTAATTAGTTTTTGTCAGATATCTTTAATTAATTTTTATTTGCGCTTTTCTGTAGGTGCTCACTCCTGAAAAGTCATTCCATCAATCTGCTGGTGGTGCTATTCCTCGGCAACCTAGACCGGAAGAATTGCGATTTAAAACAAAACAAGATGGCTATGTTTGTGTTCATCCTACGTCAGTAAATTATTCTACTTGTCATTTTACTAGTCCATATCTCGTGTATCAAGAAAAAGTAAAAACATCTCGCATATTCATCAGAGATTGTTCTATGGTCCCTCTTCTACCATTCGTACTATTTTCAGGTATGTATTTTCAAATCAATTTAGTTTTATTCACAAATGGAAATTTATCTGACATTGAACTAATGTAGCCTGTATTTATATAATCATGCATAAATATGCAAATCAAAATTGATTGCATTGTACCGAACAAGGATGTGAAGTAATGGAAAATATAATCACACTTTTGAGTCTAATATGTTTTTAATGACAGCCCCATTCAAAACGACTCAACATTTTTTTCATTTAATTATAAAAAAACTGACATCGCTTAGCTTTGTTGAAGCAATCATATAGTGCTATGAAATCATCAATTCAATAATTTTGTTCTATTTTAGTCAATAAAATTTTATTTTTTATTTTTCACAAATTTGTTATTCTAATTTGACAGGTTGTCAACTCGGTATTGAATTGCATAGAGGCACATTTGTTGTATCATTAGAAGACGGTTGGATTATGTTCCAGGTTGAAACTCATGAGGTAATTTTTAATAATCACTCATTATCAATGTTATAATTTTTATCATAATATCCATAATGCATATGCATGAAAAACTTTGATTTTATAATATGATTATTCACAATATTTTTTTTATATATGATAAATCACATGGGAATCATCAGTCTTTTTCAATTCAATATGTAATTTATATAACTATCACTTGTTATCTGAACATGAACAAGTATATCCAAGGCCCTTTTTTCTATGATGTCTATAATTCATTGACTGCTTGAATATTTGTATTTAAATAAACTGGTTTTCTTGAAGTCTTGGCTGTGTAGATATGGCATAACTCTTTGTGTTTTGATTCTTTTATTTATTTGTTTGAAGGTTGCTGAAATGTTAAAGATGATTCGATTGGAGTTGATAAATTTGTTAGAAGAAAAAATCAAAGATCCGTGTTTGAATTTATTACACCATGAAAAGGGTAGCAAAATTATCAAAGCAATAGTCCAAATAGTTACTAAAGACTAAATGTTTAAGCAGATTTTTATCAATAGTGAAATATATTTATGTACTTTTGTATTATATTGACAAATATAAATATTTTCTTAACACTTGTAGTTTTTTTATTTAATTAAGAATTCACTAGTGACAAATTTCAAATACGAAAATTTTATAAATTTCTTCTTGGATTTTCACAAAATAAAAAATTATTGCAAATTGGATAAAATTACTGTGAAGTTTTTCAGATGTTCGAAAACAATTCAGTGTAAATATAATTACTTTTGTTGATATATCCTCCATATAATAATATAAAATATAATATCTGAAATGAACATCTCAAAAACTAATCAAAATTAAAGTGGCATTGATCAAGAACTCTAATTATTACTGTATTTACTTGCAAGTTGCATGTTATATTAGAAATCTTGTTTATCATAACATCGATAAGATAAATTGATGGTAAGTGTTGTATGTGGCGTTTTTCGCATCATTCAAGTATAATTTTCAACAAGTAGTAAATTACAGATAGTTAACGTGGCTGGTATGATTAACATTTTCTTCTCTTCGTAATTTATAGAAGCCCAATTAGATTGACGGCAAATAATTATTCAATCTGCTTTTCAAATATAATCTAGGAATACTGTTTAGGTAATAAATGATTATTTTAAGTATGTTTGAAGATTCAATATATAAAATTTTACCTCTCCCCCCCTTTTCCATCGTCGAATAGCGTACTTCCGTCCACTAACTCGTACAGTTCAAATAATTTTTTTTACCCATTCGACGATGGAAGAGGGGGGGGTAAAAAATGAAAAATAAATTGTAGCCGATTTTATTCGGAATGGTATCACTCTCACTTCTCTATCATGACTCTAAGTCACTTTAAATCCGATTAGGAGTTATCAAAGTCCCGGGGAAGACCCTGTATAAGAGCGCACCACCAAGCCATTTAATTATAAACGACATTATGTTTCGATAAATCAGTATATGCGATTGGACGCCATCTCGATATGTGGCGTAAGGCGGACACCGATGAAGTAGGCTACAGCCAGGTAGACGCCGCTAACTGGACAACGAGTAGATTCGATGAAAGTTCTACATAGATGGAAATTCTACTATGCGGTATGCGGTATTTCAATGGAAAAAAATCAGTATTTTGGGTAAAATAAAACGTTACTTTGGAGAAATCATTTTATAAAATATGAGTAAAATTTGAAAATAAAAATAAGAGTTTAAATGGTAAATATAATAATACAAAACAATATTAAAAAGGTGTGATTTAGCTGTGCATTGAAAAAATATACATTGTTCCTTAAAATGATTCATTTATGTATTTGAATAATACACAATGTGCATTATTTATTATTTGCGTTGTTTATTATTATTCAGTATTATACAAGTCTATAGCCGTATTTAATCGATTTTTTTGACTACAAATATGCATTGAAATATTTTTTCTAGTGCCCAAATATATATCGGCTGTTTCCGTGATCCTATTATATAACATTCTAAATATCTTCGATGCATAGAAAAAAAACAGAAACAAGCAATTCGGGTCCCCCATGAATTAACGGAGTCAACGTACCATCAGTGCGCATGACGTATTACTCGGTATGAAGAACATTCGTTTTTACGGCGAATTGTAACTGGTGACGAGAAATGAGTGCTATAACCCAGGGGTAACCTTTTTGTACTCTAGAGCGCATTCTGAAATATCGGTAGGGTAGCGGGCACCACCTATTTTTGATCGACAAACTCCTTCCATAACTTCTTATTTTCCCATAATTTATTTTCTTATATTCAAAATTTATTAATAAATAATAAACAATAATGTTTCAAAATAATAAAATTATTATTCAAATTGCATACACACAGAGAAACGTATTTACAAAACGTAATAGTGGCGAGCACATACGAATCGTTCCGCGGGCGCCATGGTGCCCGCGGGCACGGGGTTGGGAATCCCTGCAATAACCCAACACGAAAAAAACAATGGCTTTCCTCCGGACAAGTACCTGCTCCAACCCCTCGACCATAACTAATAATAAAGAAGATTTTTCTTTGTGTGTGGTGGTGATTTTTGAAGAATTCATCATCATCATCATTAGCAGCCTATAAGTTATCCACTGCAGGACAAGGCCTTACCAGACAAATGCGGCAGTCTAGGCTATACCTCACCGCGCTAGCCCAAGTCGTATTTCGGTGAGGGACATGTACCATAAGAACCAGTCCGCCCATGCCAGCGAAGGAGGTTCTCAGACCAACGATACGCGTGTCTATGTGCTAGACTCTGTGGTCGCTGTCTTCTGGGCGGATCGCAATGACCACCAGCGGGACAGACGAGTTAGAGACTAAGCAGACTGCGCCCTCGCTGCCCACTTTGCGATCGTAATGATCACCAGTTTGATAGACGAGGCGAGACCGTTGGTCCTACATAGTTCAGACCTCGGTAGAACACACGTCATTGGTCATTACCATTACCAAAGAGTTTTGTTTGTTAATTAATTAAATGATCATGCAAGTTATTCTTTTTGGTTTTTTCATGCCTTCATCTCGTTAGGTGTATCTCTGTATATTGTTCGGAAGTGAGTTAGTTATTGTTAGTTGATTAATATTTATGTCTCAGTTGTTTCAATTTAGACTAATTACAAGAGCATGCGGTTAATTTTTTAATTAGTATGACATAGGGCATGACATTAACCAAATATGTTAATAGATATTAGTTAATTTAAAATAAGTGAGGATATCTATGATTTTAGTCGGATTTTACAGCACGACAACGCGAGACATCATACGGCGAAAATAACCCTAGACCAGGGGTGCCCAAACTATGGCCCACGGGCCAAAACTGGCCCGCGAGCAAAAAAATCTGGCCCGCGAAGCGATTTAGCTTCCCCATACAATCTGGCCCGCTTCGCGGGCTAGTTTTTCTCTTTTTTTAATATTTATCAATTACGAAAAAAAATATATAAATACACAAATAGTAAAAAAAAAGCTTGAAAAATTAAAAAAATATATATTATACAAAGCTTTAATAATTTTTATTTAAACAAAAAAAATATCATTATTTAAATATTAGGAAAAAATATTAATGCGATTTATGAAATTTTTCCTTGCTGCTAATATTATAATTTAATCGTGGTTCAATTTTATCAAGAGTGATTTAAGATGCTCGTCAGTTAAAGTAGATCTATACATGATATACAATATTTCATTCTAGAAAAAGTTTTTTTGCATATACATACGTCTACTTCCAAATACATAAAATAACCCTTGAGCAAATTAATGTATATTTTCAAATTCTGTTAGTGGAAGATATTTATAAAAATCCAATAGTGGAAATTTATCATATTTGTCTTTAAAACATCATTACAATGCAAATTAATTATTTCCATTTGAATTTCGGGCGATAATGTTTCGATTTAGCAGTTGAATGGATTTTTTTCAAAAAGTAATGTTCCTTGCCATATCATCGATATCAGAAAACCGCCACTAAAATTACTTTTTAGATCACTCAAAGCTTCAACTAATTTGGAGAAAATATGCTATTTAATCGTCTCGTTTTCATCAAAAAAATTAGTATTTTTAGTATATCTCTTTAATTTCTTGAAAATTTTATTAATATCGATACTTTTTGTGAAAAAATTTCGCCTGCGGCGCTATTAAATAGAAATAATAACAAAATTAAATTATAAAAAACTTGATAAAAGATGCGTACCGACACCCAAATTTTTTTTTCCAAAAAAGCACTAAATACGAGTCTTATTTTTGAAAAAAAAATGTATCAAAAATTAAAAATTTCCCCTACCCTGCAAATTTCCTGAATTCGCCGTTGCCTATTAGTCATTTTACTGGCACCGTGTGAATGCAACATTAATAATACAAACTAAGAATCGACTCTTGGCCCGCCGGCCTTTATGAAATTTTCAATGTGGCCCGGGGATCAAAAAGTTTGGGCACCCCTGCCCTAGAGTCTAGGGCCTAGACAAATTAAATGAGCTTGGATTGGAACTTTGGTCTCATCCACCCTATTCACCGGATCTCGCGCTATCGGATTACCGCCTTCTTAGGTCGTTGGAGCACTCATTAAGAAATAAAAAAATTTATAATGAGGAAGAAGTAAAAATGCACTTGGAAAAGTTTTTCAAAAAAACCCAAGGAATTTTTCAAATAAAGGCATTAAACAATTGCCTTCACGTTGGAAAAAAGTTTATAGAAAGCGATGAAAATTATTTTGTAGATTAGTTATTTTTGTAATAAATTAATATTTTTTATCAAAAACGAAAATTTTAATTACTTTCCGGTCCCCCTATAGAATGGGACTGATGATTATAATTATCAAAATATTTATGCAAATCTTGTTGTCTATCCTATAAATACATACATACATGAATATTTTTATTTTCAAAACAATAGGTGTCGTCTTTTTTGCAGTTTTCTGTTGAATCAATCCTGGTGGCTAATTATAATATTAGTTTGCAAAGAAATCTTTGAGGAGTTTGGGTTTTTTTCAAGCTTTTTATTAGTTCTATAAGCGATATTGTTAACGTATAATAGATATTAACCTCTATCATTGTGAAGACGAAAACACAATAATCTGTTTGTAATTTAAAAAAAATCATTATCTGAGGCTTTTACTATGCTTATTAATTCGGAATTATATCCTGAAATCCATATTTTATCATTTGAAATTTTTTGCTATAAGTCTAACGAATTATTGCAAAGTTGTTAGAAATCGATTTTTTTTAAATTTGAAACAGTGAAATCTGTTTTCAGACATCAAAAAGTAATTTTATTTTTTTATTTGCTGCTTGATAGCGCACCATCATTAATTAATTCAACATGTAATTTCAAAATTATTGATCAACAATATAATTACAGCAGCAAATTTCTGGAATTATAGTAATTGAGAAAATCGATGAAACAATGTTCATTGTTTTTTTTTTAATTCCTTTATAATATCAATTCAAATAAATATTGTAGAATGCATAAATACAGGTTTAGTGCATTTGAGTTGCATTATTGCAATGATTTACATTAGAGTTTTGAATTAATCAAAATGGCCCTGAAATAAATTATTTATTATTCAATGGCTAGAAAAATTCTGTCGTTTTTTGATGTTAATCTTCATTATTCAGGAAAGTTATTTTAAACATAAATAGTTATGACTATACCAAGTGCTTTAACACTTAAATTCAAGATTTTTCAAAAAGTGGAGTTAATCAGTCTGTGCACTGAACGGCTCACTGTATGAAGTGTTGTGTAAGTATTACTCAGTTATTGAATCAAGCTTATATAATTTATTTTTGGTATATTTGAATAATATAAATCTCAACAACAAAAAATACATTGTATGATTTCCTTCAAAAATATGTTCACTTACAATATTTCAAAAATAATAAATCTCCGAAGATTAGCAAACTGGATCTTACCATTTTTATTTTTTTCGTTTAACATTAATTCTTTCTGATAACGTCGCAAGAATTTAACTCGAAAGAAATAGATTTAAAGAGCGGTAAGTATGCAGAATCATAAATAAACCCAGAACCGTAGCAATGTTTTTGGCGCCCTTGGCAAATATAAAATTTGGCGCCCCTTTTTTACCAAGGGGAGCTGGAATTTTTTTTTTTCCATGGGGAAGCTGGTCAAAAATAATTTTTTAATTTCATCATTTTCAAATGAAAAATTATTCGTCACTATTCGAACGTGTTTGAACCCCAAAAAATTATTTTCTTAAAATAGCTCAACGCATTAATGACTAATGTAGCCCAACTTTCCGAAATAATTTAGCAGATTTTTCACCAAGCCTAACCCAACCTATCGTTGTTTGATGAATAATTTCGCGTGAAGTTAACCCAACTTTCGGAAATATTTCCGCGAATTTCTCACCAAGCCTAACCCAACCTATCGTTGTTTAATGAATAATTACGCGTGAACTTAAACCAACTATAGGAAATATTTTTGCAAATTTCTCACCTTGCCTAACCCAACCTATCGTTGTTTGATGAATAATTTCGCGTGATGTTAACCCAACTTTCGGAAATATTTTCGCGAATTTCTCACCAAACCTAACCGAACCTATCGTTGTTTGATGAATAATTTCAAGTAAAGTTAGCTTCACGCGATATTATTTCACGCTAACTTTCGGAAATATTTTTTTTTATATTCGATACTTCTCAAAATTATTCGGACCCCAAAAATTTTTACCCTTGGAAAACATCTAAATTGTTTAAAAGTAATCACTTAAAGAAAACGGAGGGCGATTTTGGCGCCCCAAAAGTCATGCGCCCTTGGCGCTTGCCTAATTGCCATTGGCTTGCTACGGCACTGAATAAACCAAATGAATTTGATCAAATTTTGCGATAATTTTCAAACACTTACATAAAAAGTTATATTATAGAAAATATAGAAAATTGACCAATTTATAATATAGTACATTTCATTAAGTATTACATTAGGTATTTTCATTTTTTTTCAAACCAATCTTTTTTTATTTGACTTGTTCTGATATTCTTTTGTGACATAAATACTTTTATTTGATGCATGAAAATAATACTTTGCAATTTCGTTAAATCGTTATATAAGAATTATATATAACGATTATATATCATAAGAATTATTTATATTCTTATAGGAACTTTCATAAGAACCATACGAGATTATAAATATTCTAAATAGGCGAAAATATTCTATCTGTGTGGAATTTTCGCCGAGTTTTCGCCGAGTGTCCGTGGGTGTCCGGATGGCTGGTGCCCGCTGGGACTCTCGCCAAGTTGAACCGGTGCCGAGTTGACCGGTGCCTGCTTGGCTGTAGCCGAATCTACCGTCATCTAGTGACGCGTACCGATTTAAGTAGAATAAAAAAAACTCAGACTGGAAATTCAGACTTCCCGAACTTGTTCACACATCACACAATAAATGTTACGTAAATTGAAGAAACCATTAGGTCGCCGATTTTCGAAGATTTATTTTCCGAAAATTGATCATCAATATTAACACAACGCGATATTTATGTCGGAATATTTTTTATTCAAAAAGTAAAAAATAAGAATTCCTATCTATTTTGGTTCAACTGCGATAATATTCAGAAAAACTATTTGAATTTGGAAATGAAAAATAAAAAAATAAAAAATAAAGTTTTTTTCCATTGAGGGTCCTATTCGACAATACAAAACTCATACAACATTATCAAATTTTGCTATGGCACAATTCATATTTACACTATCAATTGAATCATAGTTTCTTAGACGTTTTCAAAACAATCGTTCATTGACGATTCGGGGATAATTTTTCGTAGACTTCTAAAGGTTTAGTGAATTATTGAAACGAAAATTTTTCATGTAAACGAAAATTATTTTAACATAATATTTAGTCTATAAAATTCATGGCGTTTATGATTGACGCGGAAGTTTTCACATTTTTTCCATGTGACTTGTGGCTAATTTTTAATGATAATGGGAAAATAAAACTGTTAAAAATCAAGGATTTTAAATAACAAAAACCATCCTTGCCAAATATTACAGTAATTAAAAATCAGTAAAGACTGATATACTCAACAAAAGATGAACGATTCATGTATTGGTTCCAATTATATTATTACAAAAAATATGCCCACATTTTGAGAATCTTTTTGACTGTTGTTCCATTCGAAAATTAACGGATTGAGAACTCAATGGTCGAAATGAACTATCAAACCTGATTCAAGAGCGAACATAACCATGGAGTTATTACCTCAGTATTGGTTTAGCTTTGAACAGAAGAGGTACGTCGCAAAAGAAATCGTTCGTAATTGTTGTGAAGTTGTTTGTATGAATCGTTCCGGGTTTTAGAAGTTTTTTGCTGTAATTTTTGCCGAATAATTGTGACTGTTCTAAAGTTATTTTGGTTGATGTGATCGTTAAATAAATAGAAGTACATAGATTTTAAATAAAAAATATGAATGGCAGTTTTTGTGAAACTTTTGTACAAGATGTTCAAAATAAAAAATATATATCAAGGATGTAAAATTTATAATTTTTAACGTGCGTCAGATAAGTTTAATTTTGTCTTTATTGTCTGAATTTTTCGTTTCTAGTTCGGTAAAATACATTGACCAAATAGCTTTTAATCTTTGATATTGTTCCAATTTTAACTACAACACAGAATTTTCTTTAGAGTTAAATAACCGTTGAATTTGTTGAATTACAACTTTCCCAAGAAAAAAATTGTTCCAATTCGTTGGTTTCACACAATTGTTTATTCAATCTGATTTATTTTCCTGAAGAATTTTATAATTTTTTAATCATAAAAAAAATCCCATGCATAAAAAAAATCTATACCATCCATAATTTTTTTTAACATTGAATTTTTACTTTATTTCCTTAAGTATATGATCGAACCGCATTCAAAATGTCTGCTGTAAAATTTACTGTTAACGGAAAAGAATATAAAGGTATTGATTATTTAAAATCATTATATTTTTTTGTGACCCAATATATTATATGATATTTTCCGGTATTTTAAATGCATAAAAACTTTAGTAAACAGCAGTATTGAAGCTGATACATCTCTAAACAGCTATTTGAGAAATTATGCGAATTTACGAGGAACCAAAGCAATGTGTCATGAAGGTGGTTGTGGAGTTTGTATCGTTGCAGCAAAAATAATCCATCCGGTTACTAAAGTACCTGAAGTCCTTGCTATAAATTCGGTATATATTTATTTTATGTTTATTCGGTCAAATTCGTAATTAAAATGTCAAATATGTACATATATTTTACGGATTTTAGTGTCTCGTATCTGTATTATCGTGTCATGGATGGGAAATAACAACAATCGAAGGTATCGGTGATAAAAATAAAGGATACCATAAGATTCAATCTCGTCTTGCTTCATTCAATGGTACTCAATGTGGCTATTGCAGTCCAGGTTGGGTAATGAATATGTTCAGGTAAAAATTACGTGGATAGAATATATGTCTTAATATATTATTTAATTCATAACGAATTAAATAATATAGGTATATTAATAATTAATTAATTAAAATAATTTATTAATTTTATTAATTTTAAAAAATCATGGAAAAAATGCGGTCCCTGTATGTGGAAAAACTTACAAATATGTTTTTATAAACATTAAAAAAATTAAGCGCATTGTCCATATTAATTTTATTAATTACAGTTTGATGGAAGAAAATACGACTGGTTTAACGATGAAGGAAGTCGAGAACTCGTTTGCAGGAAACATTTGCAGATGTACAGGATACAGGCCAATTCTGGATGCTTTCAAATCGTTTTCGAAAGATGCTGACCCCGCATTGTTACAAAAAGTTATGGATATAGAAGAAATGGCTAATTTGAAACTGTGCGCGAAAACGGGATCGATTTGTACTCGAACTTGTGACGATTATTCTGAAGACGGGTTATGCGTGGTAAAAATGGACAGGCCACTCGATAATAATCTACTGAAATGGAAAACTGACGAGAATTTATGGTATAAAGTTTATAAAATCAAGGACATATTCGACATATTTCAGAAAGAAGGAACAGATTCGTATATGCTTGTTGCTGGTAACACTGCTCAAGGTATCGATTGAAATTTTATAACGATTATCAAATGATATATTTTTTATAATGAAAATTAATTTCAAAGGTGTTTATCACATGAAAAGTCTACCGAAAGTCATGATCGATATCACTTCTGTTGCTGAATTGAGAAAGCATATGATTGATGCAAGCTTAGTACTCGGAGCAAGTATGACTTTGAATGAAATAATGGAAGTTTTCCAAGATGCTTCGCAAAAATATCAATATTTCGAATACACTTCACAAATGTATCATCATATGGATTTGATTGCACATATTCCTGTGAGAAATGTAAGTGTAGATTTTTGAAACCAAATCAAAATATTGACAAAATTCTGTAATTAAATTTTCTTTTAGATTGGAACAATAGCTGGAAATCTTTCAATAAAACATCAACACAATGAATTTCAGTCTGATATGTTCTTATTACTTGAAGCAGTGGGAGCTACAATGACCATACGTAATAAAACAATATTATTTATTCACAACGAATGATTAATCATTTTTGAAATATATCAAAAATTTATAATTTTTAGTTGAAAGTCCCGATAAAAGCATAAATATATCGCCTGAAAAATATTTGAAATTAAATATGAAAGGAAAAATTATATATAGCATTAATCTGCCACCCATGTCATCGGACTACATATTTCATAGTTATAAAGTAAGTAGATATGTACAATTATGACATAAAAAGATACATAAAATTAGAAATTTGATAACAATAATATTTTTGAACTAGATTATGCCTAGAGCTCAAAATGCACATGCTCATGTGAATGCTGGATTTGTATTAAAATTCAAAAGTGATAAAAAAACTATTGAAAAGGCCAGCATTGTATATGGTGGAATCAACCCTGAATTTATTCATGCTAGTGCTACTGAAAATTTTTTAACGAACAAGAATATTTTCAATAAAAATGTTTTAAAATTATCAATACAAAGTTTGGCTGATGAGATATTTCCAGATATAAATCCACCTGAGCCATCACCAGAATACAGAAAAAAATTAGCAATTGGTTTATTTTATAAGGTACAATAAAATATATTGAAATTACAAACACACCCATATAATAAACTAATCATTAAATTTTGAAGTTTCTTCTGCATATAAATCCATCCAATGAAATTAATCCACTTTTCAAAAGTGGGGGTGATGAATTTGATAGACCAGTTTCTAGTGCAAAACAAGAATTTGATACTAACAAAGATGTTTGGCCCTTAAATCAACCGATTCCTAAAATAGAAGCAGTAACCCAATGTTCAGGTGAAGCCGTTTACATGAACGATTTGGCTACTATACCCAATGAGACATATGCAGCTTTCGTTCTGTCTACCGTATGTAATGGAATGATTGACACTATTGATACAAAATCAATTTTGGTGAGTGAATCAACTTTTAATATTGAAAAAAATTGAAATCAATCATTTCATCGTTTTATTTTACTATTAAGGCTGAAAAAGGTGTTATCGCTGTTTTTACTGCTAAAGATATTCCTGGTAAAAATAATTTCACACCTGATATAATAGCTCTACCTGAAATTGAAGAAGTAGTATCCAGCGGAAAAATATTATTCTATGGGCAACCTGTGGCAATTTTAGTTGCTGAAACAGAAAGATTGGCTAAATTGATGGTGGAAAAAGTTAAAGTCACATACAAAAATGTCAGTACTAATCCACCCATTTTATCAATAAGAGAAGCAATAAAATCACCCAGCGCCAAAGATAGGATTGTATTAAATCAAGAAGTTAAGGCTAAATCTAAAGGAACAGATATAAAAAAAGTAATTAAAGGATCATTCGATATATACAGCCAATATCATTATACAATGGAAACACAAACATGCGTTTGTGTACCTATTGAAGATGGTTTAGATGTGTATCCAGCAACGCAATGGATGGACATATGTAATATTGCCATTGCTGAAACTTTAAATATTCCTGTTAACAGGTACAGTTTTAAATATTTTTACTAATCTATCATAAGAAAAATTTTACTTTATTCATTTTTTATTTTTTTCTAAAGTATCAATATTAAAGTTCGACGTTTGGGAGGAGCTTATGGAGGAAAAATAACACGAAGCTCTCAAATTATTGTTGCATGTGCTCTATCAGCTCATTTGTTAAATCGTCCAGTAAGATTTGTATTGCCATTTGAAACCAATATGCTGTCTGTTGGAAAAAGACTACCTTGCTCGAATGATTATGAAGTATTTTACAATTGTGTAATAAATCGATAATTT